>CM034465.1:18586643-18761643 GCA_019925255.1 Litchi chinensis | reverse complement strand
TTTGCATTTTCATTTTGAACTATATGAACGCTTTTGATAAATAGGCCAATATAGATATATAGAAGCAACTACGGTGATGTAATTGCTTGTAATAGTTGCGATGCAGAAATGTTGCTTTCTTTGTTTCGAGGAGATTTTGTATGTAACTGTATCAGTACTGCACATTTCAAAAAATTGTTAGGATTCTTTCCAATGTTACATAATAGATCTGACAGCATGTGTTAATGAGAGAGATTTACTTTTCTATATATATATTTTTTATAATTTCTATCATTTTTAGGCGTGGTGCTAGCTTATACCGTTTGCATTAACCCAGTCTTAATCCCTAAAACAATCAAAGTGTGACTATGTTGTTTACCTCTACTGCTCTGTTTACAATACACTTTTGCACTTATATGAGATACTAAACTATGTACATTATACACTGCATTGCGTTAGATACCCTCACTCACATTTTGCTTTTAGCTTTTGAACTGAAAAATCACTTTCAGATGTGTTTGGTTGACAAAGCCAAAATATTTGAGTTTTAAAAGCCCTTACAACATAAACCTAGGCCTAATTTTTCTAAAGGATCTAAAAAATAAATAAATAAATAAATAGGCTACTTTCTGTTTCATTTAAAAATCTATTTCACCCTTTAATTTAATAAGTAACATTAGACAATTTTTGTGCATCCTCTCATAGGTTGAGTGGTTAGTGCACTTTCCTTTTATATTTATGATAAGATTTCGATCTCATCATATTTATTTATTAGCATGTGGAGTAGATTTCACTTTGTATTCATGATAGGATATTTTGAACCTTATCATACATATTTAATTACCAATAGCAAGGGTTATTTTTACTTTGCAGCTCTCGATAGACCTATTTCATTATTATTATTATTATGTAGTTATTCAACAAAAAGACACAATTTCCTCCCATATGCGGTCTAACACTTTTTTTACTGTCTAATCAATTAATTCTTTTAATAGAATTCGAATTAGGTTAATTGTTAATTCTTTATTAATTTATTAAAACATTTTATTTCAAATTGATTTTCATTTATACTTTATTAATTTACTTAATTTTTTCAAATTGATTTTCATTTATTATTCTAATAAAATTTATTTAAGATTAATTTTTGTCTCTTTATTATTCTAATAAAATGTTTTATTATAAATTAGCTTTTATCACTTTATTATTATAATATAATTTTCATTTTGTTTTACAACTTTTTAATTAAATATTTTTCAATTTTGGATTAATTGTTATCATTTTATTATTTCAATAGATTTTTATTTCAAATTAATTTTTTTTAACTTTGTGTTTTCAGTAGAATTTTTTTATTTAAATTAAGTTTTTATCATATTATTATAATAACACAAGCTTATTGTATATTAATTTTTTATTAGTATTGTATTAATATATTTTTTATTTCAAATTAGTTTTATATATTTATTATTTTACTAACTTTTATTGCAAAATAATTTTTATCACTTTATATGTTTTTATAATTTTTAATGTAAATTAATTTGCATTACTTAATAATTTTTAAACACAATTACCTTAAAAACTATAACAAAAATCATTATATAATATTATGTAAAGTATCATAAAAGCATAAACATATTATTTACCCCGATTAATGCCACACATGTCATACCGGTTTAATTAGTGCATAGAATCAGTAAATATGCACAGGTAGTTACAAGGGATAAACGATCTCTTCAAAAACATTTTAAACTTTATCATCAAAACTCTTCATTTATTTTCACAGTTGGATTATAATCCAATGGATGTGAATAATTTCTATATAGTAGTGTAACCTTAAGTTGCAATGTCTTAAAAAGACTTTAATGTATAAAAGCTCTTATGAAAATAATGTTCGCTACCAAAATGTAATTGAGTTCTGGCAACCAGCCTTCACTGTCCACCACCTTGAGCCAATTCATTCGAAAGTTGAAACTGACCTGAGAACATCTTGGCCTTTTTTTTCTTTATTTTTTTGGGAGTTAAAGGTATGTTCCATTTATTCCTCTGTCTATTTTATTTGTTTTGAAATGAGTTTCTGTTTTTTTTTTAATTTGTATGTGTTTCATTATTTTAGCTTCTTTTTTTTTTTTTTTTATTATCTTGGCTTTTGTTGTTGTTGTTGTTGTTGTTGGAGTTACAGGTATGTTCCATTTATTCCTCTGTCTATTTTATTTGTTTTGAAATGAGTTTCTGTTTTTTTTTTTTTTTTATTTGTATGTGTTTCATTATTTTAGCTTTTTTTTTATTATCTAGGTTGGAACTTTGAAAGTTATGTTTTTATTTATAAAAGGTCTTAGATCAATTTAGGTTTTTAATAAAAAAAGTACTCCATTTAGACTGAATTTTGCAAGAGAATATTGTTAATGTTTTGATGAGCACAAATGAAGAATCAAAATAAAATATATGCCTACTCGAAAATCCAAGTAGTATATGTGACCTATTTGAAAATCCAGGAAGAAATATATCCATGTTTCAATTTAAACGAAGGTTTGTGCAAGAGTTTCGTAGCACTTGGTATAGATCTTCCGATTGAATACAAGACATATATATTGACTGATTTGCATTATTGAGTTCCGTTTTCATTGATTAGCTTTGATCCCCAGAGAAAATTGTGTTATGTTGCCATGGATGTATGTGAGACGTGTATGCTGTAGCACACTCTATGAATGGAATGGTTTCGAAAATGAGATTGACTTCTAGAAAATTTCGAAGGTTGTTAAATATTTGGGTGTAAGTATAAATAGGTGTAGAGATAAATTTAGTGAGAATCCCAGGAGATAAGCTAATCATTTACGTGCACCTGTTTAAAATTCAATTTTTCACCTATTTAGTTAGATTAATATTCTGATTACATCAATGAGCAAAGTTCTATGTTTTTAACAAAATACTAATTAATTAGATCATTTAAATCTAATGAATCCATTAATGATCTAACATTAGATACATTTAAGTTTTGCAATATTTATTAACTCAAATATATATGTAATCACTCCTCTCATATATATATGTATGTATATATAGAGCTTTTATAATAAGATATATCTTATTTTAATAAGGATCAATCAATCAAATTCATCCATTACATTCTCTCTCCTAAAACAAATTCTCTTTTCTATTTAATTAAAATCCAATAGATAAATTTGATTAGTTGGTCCTTATTTTTGAAAATCAAGTATACCTAATTATAAAAATATTACATATATATAAAGAAAACTCTCGCTCATTGTCGACGTCTAAATTTGATCGATCCAAGTTCTTGACCCAATATTACAAATAAAATGAAACAAGTAAAGATATAAAGAAAGTGAAGAGGAAGAACAGTGAATACAAAAGGATTTTTCCGTGGTTTGACCCAAAAAGATGTCTACGTCCACGACTACTTCTCTGGTTATTTTAGTAGAGTTGCAGTATCTTATTATTTGTTGAATAAATGATACAATGAACTTTCAATCCCTATATATAGTGTGGGACGTTACAATTTGAGTACAACAAGAATAGGAAATAATTTCACATTAATTACATTTTCAAAACTGGTGTCCATCAATTTAGACATATACTCCACCGAAATAGGAATTTGATTTTGCTTTCAATTTTGATAGTTGACTATTTCTTAGTTTAGGCTATTGTCTTTCTAGGAAAATTCCTTTAATGGGCATTTCGAGTTGTAAGCTGGAGCTCGCTTTGGATGATCTTCAGCTGAGCACAAAGCAAGCTGGACCATGGTCGACCAGCGACCTGAGAATTGCAATAGGGAACTAAGAGCTCGCTTCTATGCGCTGGGTGTTGGTGAATTGAGCTTTGTCTATTGGATCAATCTACTGGATCAGTTCATTGGACTTTTACCAGCCCATTTACGTATCCCCAAACATATCCACAACATTAGCCCCCCAACTCTCAGTGCGATCTTCAGACTGGGAGCTCAAGCTAGCTGGTAAAAGATGATGTGTGTCATAACCTATCGTGCTGCCTTATCAAATTTTGTCTCATCACTTGTTCTATAGTGACTCTTCACGTAATCGCGCCACCTGTAGGTCTTATTTTATGCATATTTAATGCGCATGTTTTTCATCTGATAGCCTATGATGACAAATTCCTCAACTCACGCTGCACCGTTAGATCTAAGATAGTTTATTAGCTCTCAAATCTAATGGTGAAGGTCTTGTGCCTATATATAGATAGAGGCCCTTCCTTTTCCCTCTTACTTTGCCATTTTTAAACCTAGGCCACCACCGAGCCTCTTTTTTCTCTCGTTTTCTCTTCTTTTTCATCTTTGCATAGACACTCCTTGGACACAACACCATCGAAGATCAACATCTGCATTTACAGTAAGTCTCTATAACCTACTCTTGATCTTTTGGTTTCCATTTTTTGTATGCATTGTGTTTTTTCTAGACTTGATATTGGTTTGAATACCTCATGTTCTTGAAGTTACGTGCTTGTTCTTAGTCGTGACTTTTTGTTTCATTTGATTTGATCTTATTGATTGGCCTTTTGTAAACTGTTTGTTGTTTATGACATTATATGCAAGTTATAGGATGAGAAACTTGTAGATCATTAACTCGTAGGTCGATCCCTTCATAGCCTTAGTGATCTATATGGTGTTTGTGTCTGTAGATTAGGAAGTCTGTTATTAGATAATAGAAGACTTAGATTTTTAGGCATGGTCTACATGTGGTGACTTAACTGTTCCCTCATATATATAAATGTCTTCAAGTCGCGGATATCGGTCATACAGAATAAGAGATGGTGACTCTCCCAACTTAGAGGAGCTTAAATTAGGAGAAGTTCGCATTGTCGAAGAAGCGACCTTTCTAGACAATGAGGTCGCTGAAGGGTTTATAGCTCGAGCTGACCCCATGGTAATCCGTTAGGCTACTGAGAATTAGGCTACTGAGAAACGGCTCATAAAGCGTTTATCCCCTACGCTTCGAATATAAAATATGAGAAATTGGGGGGAATTGCTTTGTAATATCACCTCCCTAGAGATTGTCGTGTCATGTTACTTACATCTAACGATCACGCGGCCTATCCTCCCAAAGAGTTCATTGTTATCAACACCCACCACCTTAGGCATGGGTTGAAATTTTCAGTTCTTAGCTATCTCATCAACCTCCTAAATAGGCTAAAGTTTAGCCTTTTTCAACTAACCCCTAACTCCTCCTCCCAACTCACATCCTTGGCCTTAATCTTTAAAAGGAATGGTCTTCCACCTCTAAATCCAAGAATCTACTGCCACTTCTTTAGCATTAAGAGTGTTGGTGGCTTGAAAAAGAGGATACGAGATGGAATTTATTATCTCGCAGCTTGAAAAATGAGCTTCAATGACCTCTTGCCTTAGGGCGATACGAAGGGCAAGTCCAACGTGGGGGACTGCAAGTCGAGTTAGTTTTACATTTCTTACCCTTTCCTTAGACGGCTCCAAAATTTTACCTTTGTCCTTAGTCCAGGTAGATAGATAGGACTAACTTCTGCGAGCTGCAGCAGATTTTTTTTTTTAAAATTAATTCTCTTTGTTTCACCTCGTAGACTTAACAGGAGATAGGGCAGCCCTCACTAAAGAGAAGATTGAAATTCTTAAGACGTTTAAGCAAATTCGTCAGAAGGACGAATCAATCACATGTTCGACAACGAGCTCCTCAAGGCCTAGCAACTAGCTCCTTTTTTGAATAGCAAGCTTCTAGACAACAAGAGGAACATCAAAATTAGGGGTGAACTCCAGCTCGCCTCTGCCTTCAAAGCTACTGGTGAAGTAGAGGCTGTTCTGCTCTCTCAACAGACTCTAATTCCTATCCCACAACGAGCTCCAAAGATGGTGAAGCTTGCCCTCCATAAGCCCTCTTCTACATGACCTATCCAGTCCGCAACTCCTTTAGCTGAAGCCTCTATTGAGGTGACCACCTTGGCACTGGCACAAGCTCGGGTCCCCACTTTACAGCCAAAGGTGGTTAAAGCTCAAGAGTAAGTTGAAGCTCCTGCTTGTAAGATTCCACTGCTTTAAACAGTGAAGCCAAATGAAAGTCAGTGCCCAATCCTCCTCCAGCCAAGCAATATCGAGTTAATAAGAGTAAACAGCCCAAGGTCGTAGAAAAAAAGGGTTGAGCCATAAACCAATGTGCAGCCTGAAGGCGAGCCAGGAGGGATATACTTTGACCTCGTCCTCGACTACTTGCTCGACATGTTAGGGAAGGCTGTCAAGAGCCTAAAGAAAGAGAACTTAATAGATGATGGCCTATCTAGTTACATATCTCGCCACGAGCTACTAGTAATCTCTAATACATCTATCTTTCCTGCTTTCTTGCTTCCTTTGTTTAAATATTATCTTACCGCATTCCAAGTTGCTATGAGAGTTATAAAACAAATAGAGGAAGCTCAAGCTCTTTAAGAGGAGAAGAAAAAGTTTGAGAGCGAGAAAAGAAAGCTGAAGGACGAGCTCTCGTTCATGACTTCGGAGGCTAAGAAAGCAAAAAACTCAGAACACCTCCTTCTGACCAGGCTAAGGAATGCTGAAGAAGCTAAGAAGGAAGTTGAGGACGCTTTAACTCGCAAGGAAAGTACTCATGCAGTTGCGAGGTCAAGCTTTACCATCAGGCTCCTCAAGAGTGAAGAAGAGTTGAACAAGGCAAACAGCGAGCTAAAGAAAGCCTTGCAACGAGCTGAGACTGCTGAGAAAAAAGTGGAGGAGGCTAAGAAGGAGGTCGCCCATGTTAAAGAGGAAGACGAGGTGTGTGTCACCAAAGCTAGAAAGGAAGCAGAATAAGAGACTTCTAGTAGTTTCCTCTACACTTTATGGAAAGTTCATCCCAAGCTGGACTTATCGTTCTTTGGTAAAGAGGTGGTCATAGAGGTAGGGAAATACAAGAAGCAGGCTGCCCAATCCTCAACTGTTCCAAATGCAGCTCCTCAGAATATCGAACTCCCAAATGTGATCTTCCAAGATGAGACAGTTCAGGTTCTAATGCCTTTAGGTATAGCCCTCAAGATCAGGACTCCAAGTAAGTTGCATACCATGTTATATCCCCCTTTTGTTTTCCTTTATATTATATTCACCTCGTTGTGTAAGTTTACTATTGTTGAACTATTTTACCTTGTTGTGAGGTTTATATGGAATTTATTTGTTTTACTTCAATGCTATCTTATGTTTTGTTCTGTTTTCTTTTTTCTAAGTATTTGAATTTCTTACAAACTGAAAAGTTAGATAATCAACGTATAATAAATAGTAATCGAACTTGGTGGGTGTTAGGGAGGTCAGAACCTCTTGGCAAAATGGCAAGCTAGTAGGTTAGAACCTTTAACATAATGACGAGTTAGTAGGTCGGGACCTTTTAGCATAATAGCGAGCCAGTAGGTCGGAATCTTTTAGCATAATGGCAAGTTGGTAGGTCGGAACCTTTTAGCATAATGGCGTAATTTGTCAAGCTGTCCAGTTGGTCGAAACCTCAGCTAACAGCGTAATTTGCTGAGCTATGTAGGGGGTCGAAATATCGCCTACCATAACAAAATTTCGTCGAGCGATGTAGGGGTTTGGAACCTCACCTACCATAGAAAAAATTTTTCGAGTTATATAGGGGGTTAGAACCTCACCTAACATAGCATGATTTAATAAATTCTGCCACAGGGAAACTTAATGGAGAAGTCACTGTTCACTTTTATATTTGGCATTTAACAAAGAAATCAATAGAGATTCAAAGTAAAGTAGTGTGAGAAATTTGGAGCTTTTATTGATTTCAAATATTGATTTGCAAATTAGAAATATGACCTATTGGATGTGTCTGCAATGTGAGGGGCACCACATATGGTGAAAATGGTTCTCATTACAGGTTCATGTTCTTATTTGGGAGCTCGTTGGGACTGCTACTGTGCTAGCTATATTAGTTGTTAAGGTCGTTGCTGTTGAGGTCGCAAGTTCGCTGGTTGCACCATATAGTCTCTCAAGCGACCTCTGTTGATTAAATCCTTAATGGGGTCCTTTAACCCCCGGTATTCAAAAGTATTATGCCCAACCTCATTATGATAGACGCAAAACTTGTTCTTATCCCTAAGGTTAACAGGAGACCTCATAAGATGGGGCTTTCAAAGCCCTTCTTATTCCTCTTTGTTACAAAGATCTTATCTTATGCATCTAACAGGATGTTGTAGCTATCATGATGACCTTAACGCTGAGGTCGTTCGTTTCTGGGCTCATTCCTGGCCTTCTCAACGACTTGATTGTTCAAGTCATTATTCTGACCTTCACTTCCGTTCACACCATTATTTCTTTTCTTTGGTTGGTTTGAACTACCTACTTCACCCTTCTGATTAGACTTCTTGAGGCTGAAGGTCTCCCCCCTTCTGATCTCCTTAACAATTTGCACATAGTACTCGCTCATATCCCTCATCAAAGATTTATAGATGCTTTCACATAGCTTCCCATCATTACAAAGCCCAACTGAGATCACAATTAGGATAATTTCATCTAAAGGGTTCTCCACATTAGTGACTTCACATCTGAACCTAGTAATATAATCTTTCAACGATACATTTTATTACTGGAAGATCGTGGCGAGGTGATAAGATAGTGCGAACTGCCTTCTCAAAGCTCTATACTGACTAGTAAATTTTCGTTGACATTCCTTCCAACTATCTACATTGTGTACGTTGTGAGCTGAGAGACTCTTGAACCAAGTCCATGAAACATCCCCTCGGATGGCTAGGAAAACACGACACTTGACCAACGGATTGGGCATCTAGAGGTCCATTTGGATATTGAATGCATCCAGGTGATCATAAAGGTCGCTAGCTCTTTTGTACTGAGGAATGTGGGGGACCTTGAATCTGTGAGGGAGAGGCTGTGTCTCGATCCCCCTAGTGAAGGGGGTTCTCTCCTCATATTGATCACATTGGTTTGAAGTTCCAAGGTGTGCCTCATGTTGTAAAACCCTCTGAAAGAGCTCCTCTATCCTTAGGTCTTGAGGGCCATGTCCCCTTTTGTGCTCACGACCTGGAGAGTGGCGATCTGGTACATAATCGTATCCTTGACTAGCCCTTCGTGAGTCGCTAGCTTGATCCGACTCCACACATCACAGATTGTCTGCTTCATCCTTTTCATACTGAGAGGTGTTCAGAACTCGATCGTGGCTCCCACCCTGGCTCACCCTCACTCTTAAGCTTGTGGGACACGAAACTGTCTCTTCTTTAATAGCTTGGCGGCCTTCAGCTTTTAAACGTGAGTTAAAGGAACGAACTGAGTTGGCAGGTCAGGGCACCTCTCTGAGTGGTCTTTTAAGAGCTGGCACTTCCTCTCGTTGCTACTAGTAAATTTCTCTCGAAACGACAGCTTCAAGTCTAGACGTGTTTTGTGCGTAGGACTGTGTTAGTGCCCTGATTACATCCGCAAGTTGCCACACTGTATTTTCTAAACCTCCTGTCGTTGGTGCCATACCTGTAGCCCCTTGACTATAGGGACCATCGGTGTTGATTGGCAAGGGACTTGTGGAGGCATACTATAACACCCTCCACCTGATTCTCATTCGGATGGAAACCCGAGTTGGAGGATGCTACCTTAATCAATTTATTCGTTATTAATTTACATATATGCACTACAAATTTGTTTTTTTTTTTCGAAAATCTGGCAGAGTTTCCTCTATTTTTCTGAAAAACCCAAAATTATAAAAATAAAAATAAAAAAAAACCTACAAATTTCAAAAGCAAGCACTTCTAAAATACATTTATTTTTGCAACTTCCATTTCGGATCCTCCGTCCGATTCCAGAGTCACATCACCACACAAACATTTATAACCACAATATTTAATAAAAATCATATTCATCAAAATTAAAAACAAATCAAATAATAAATAAGAATTTTTTTTTTTTTTTACAAATTTACTTTACAAACCAAAAACCTTTTTCTATCATTGATATACATTCTCAGTTATAAAATCTTGTAAATCCATAAACATGTACATGTCTTCCATATACTTAAACATCACTATATAATATTAAATGTAGAACTACCCAATTATGGAGTGAATGTGACTCGCAAAAAATGCGGCAGATGTCTTCTTGTCAACTCACCCCCAAAATTTCAAACTACGTGTGGAAAATCCAACACGCTAAGTATTTCTACTTAGTGGGTGTACACTAAATTTAAATTTCATCAATTTCAAAGATACAAGATTTTAAAGTAGGATTTCACAATTATCAAATATTCATAATAAATCATAATGAGATCAATTTACTAGTAAATGCATATATATGAAATGCCTCAAAATCATTTTCCAAATATAACCTTACAAAACCATATTTCACTATTGTCACATATTCGTAAGGAAACGAAATAAAATTAAATACCATTTCGTAAAAAAATTATTGTGTTGTCAAACCAACTTTTCCAAATCTCAAACTTTTATCAAAATTCACAAATATGTTAATTTACCAATAATTGCACATATAACACAAATAATTTAACTTCCTTATTTTGCAAAAATATCATAGGGTAACGCACCCTTTTTACGCATTTTCGAAATACTATAATAATCCATAAGGAAATCACTTTATTAATAAAAACTCATCTAAAGCACATAAAAGACATTTCCAAGCATATCAACACAATTTTCTCAAATTTTTATAATAAATTACAATGGAAACACGTTATTAATAATTATACATATAAAATACATAAAACTCTTTTTTTTTTTCAAGCATATCTCTACGATTTCATTTAATATTTTTCAACGCCCTTTGTAAACATTGATACGATACCATGGACTGGAAATCAAGTTTTACGTTTCCCCCGACATTGGACATTCGATGACTACCGGTCGAAGCACGTTTCATATATCACATAAATTCTGGGACCGGACACTCGGTGCCTCGCAAGGTCTATGAATCTAGTATCAATGCATATAAACGAATCGGTGCAGTACTGCTAATATCACCCTATTGGCATACCAACTACCAATCCCCACCTACCAATATACAGGTTTACTCAGGCCCTTATAATTTTCATAAATTACCAAAAATTTCATATTTTAATAACTTTTCTTTCTTAATAAAAATTTTCTTTCGAAAAAACTCTGAACACTTTTTCAATCAAAAAATATATTTTTTTTTTCTTATTTATTTGAAGTATCATTATAAGCATTACAACACATCATTTCACATCTAAAAGTTACTTATCAATCTCATCAAAGTCATTGTGCCCTTCTTTCGACATATGTTCGGTCAAGGCACTAATTTGTCAATTATCTTCCGTTTGTTTCTATTTCTTTTTCGTTTTCATTCGAAAATCATTAAAATCATATTCAAACAAACTTTTATTTCAATTTATCAAAATAATATCATAATAACCTCATATTCTTTGTTCGAACAATACACATTTTTTCATAAACTTTTCAGAATTTTAATTATCACATACTACAAAAACCATTCGTAACATAATTCACACATATTCATGGAGTTTATTTAAATAAAACGTAATAAAATCATATACTAAATTAAACAAAAACTCTACTAATAAAAATGAGTAAAAATAAGTTTTTAAAGTAAGTGGACACCAACCTTTTGGATACTTTCTATAGCTTATCCACTCACATAACTCCTTTGCTTATTTCTGGATCTAAAATGAGTTCTCCTTTGATTTTCTTATCATCCTAGATCCACCCTAAAATCATACAAAACTTAATTTATAACTCATAGAAAAATAAATTAATATATATTTTTTTTGGATCAAAATTCTATGAAAATAAACTGACTTATCTAAATAATCGAGCGTCCAAAATATTTTGCTTTTCTTTTCATCTTCACCTCCTTCTCGGCTTCTTCTTTTTCCTTCTCTTTTCTTTCTTTTTCTTTTCTCCTTTTGCTGGCCGAATGGCCTCTGTTTTGTTTACTTTTGCTTCTAAGAAACAATATATATATATATATATATATATCTACACACCATGACCTCATCTTCTCTCAACTGTATCATGTCACCTTCATTTTTTTTTCTTTTATTTTTTATTTTTCTTTCTTTCTCAACATCATCCACTAACACATATATACATATATATATATTTAATTGATTATGGCCCACCACCAATAACTAATATATTATTGTAAATCAATTGGATGTCACCCTTTAGTATCTTATAACCTCCATATTAAATATCATTATTACACAAATAATGATCATCTTAATTGTATCTTAATGTTTTCTATAACCTCCACATTAAATATCATTATTACTCAAATAATGATCATCATAATGGTGCCTTAATGTATTGTGTAACTTGTGCCTTTCTATTTCCTACATTTATGATTCCTAACCTATAAATAGGAGGTACATGAGTTTGTATGGATTATTTCTTACATGAGAAATAAAATAATAAGATAACACTTCTCTCCCAAAATTCTTCTTTTATTTTATCTTTAGTCATTGTTCTTATTTTGCAATATCTTAATATTGCTTTTGTTTCATAACACGTTATCAGCACGAGCTCTAACTGTTTATTTTCCGTCAAGGTAGAATTTTAATCAATAGATTTCTTTCATAATATTTATTTAGTTTTCTATTATGTTATTGACATGTAGTGTTTTGATATGATTTATTAAGCATTCTTTATTCTACTACATTTTATGTATTTATATGTTTATGAATTATTTTCTTTTTGTTTGTTTATATAAATCTTTATTATTATTCTCATGCTTATTTATATATTTGTTTACTCATTAATATATTTTATGTTATTGGATGAGTTATGTTTTCAATTCTTTACTTTGCTAATCAATGGTTATCAACATTGTTTTATTTGTATAATAGATTATACAATTTCTTATATCGGTTATAACTTGATTATCAATTATTTTATAATGATGAATTTTATTACATGTTCATTTTACTTTACTATTAATTAATAAATTGATTATTCGTTGAAGTATAGTTATTGTTAATATATATTTTATAATTCCTCTACATCCTCTTGGTCAATTAGAATTCATGTCATTAAGCATGTAAATATAATTTTCTTGTTTAATGCAAAGTTAGTATATATATATATATATATATATCTATTAGAATAATTATTAATTGTATGTTGTATGTTTTTCTTTTAAGCATCTAGTATATTATAATATTGTTGATTATTATCCTTAAATTATGGAGAAATTGTTTATTAATATTTTATTCTTTTATATAGTTTTATTAATTTTATTATATGTTGTCAATTAATAGTTTTCAACATATCGAATCTGACAAATCTCGAGTTCACTGCCTTTGATATTTCTGGTAATAATTATTTGGCATGGACTCTTGATGCTGAAATTCACCTAGATACCAAGAATCTTGGAGATACAATAAAAGAGAAGAATGAGGCATCTTCACAAGATCGCGCAAAGGCAATGATATTCCTTCGCCATCATCTCCATGAAGGTTTAAAAACTGAATATTTAACAGTAAAAGATCCATATGTCCTTTGGAATAATTTGAAAGAAATGTATGACCACCAAAAGACAGTAATACTTCCAAAAACTCGCTATAACTGGATGCATCTGCGATTGCAAGATTTTAAAAGTGTAAGCGAGTATAATTCAGCAATGTTTAAAATTACTTCTCAATTAAAATTATGCGGAGAAAGTGTTACTGATGAAGATATGTTAGAGAAAATATATTCTACTTTCCATGCCTCTAATATGCTTCTACAACAGCAGTATCGAGAAAGAGGCTTTAAAAATATTCTGAGTTGATATCATGCCTCTTGGTTGCTGAGCAAAATAATGAATTATTGATGAAAAATCATCAATCTCGACCAACTGGATCAACAGCATTCCCTGAAGCGAATGTTGCATCTGTTAATGATCCTAGGCGTTGGCATGATCATGGTCGTGGTCGTGATCGTGGACGCGACCGTAGTCGTAGTCGTGGTCGTGGACGTGGACGTGGTCATGGTAATTATAATCAAAACTCCTCAAATTTTAAGAAAATTGCATCCCACCACCTGAAGTGGGAGAATAATGAGGAAAAACAAAAGGAAAAAGGGTTGTCAAAATAAGACTTTCAAAAATAATGAAAGCACTTATCACAGATGTGGCATGAAAGGACATTGGAGACGTACATGTTGTACAGCAAAACACCTCGTTGATCGTTACCAAGCTTCCTTAAAAGAAAAAGGAAAATGTGTTGAAACAAATTTTACTGAAAACCTTGATCTTATGGATTTGACACATTTAGATATTGGAGATTTCTTTGAAAACTATGATGGAAATTTGATTGGTGATGAAAACATAAATGTGGCTTAAGAGGATGTTCTTGCAACAAGCCTCTCCAAACGTGCTATTTACAATATATTTTAATGTGTTATATCATTAGTGTGTTTCGTACTTCTAATTTTCAAAAGTGTGTTGTTTTTAGCGTATTTGGTTATAAGTGTGTTAAATAATAATCAATGTTTCTTTATTTCTCAATATGATTTCAGTGTGTTTATGTTTAAAATTAAAATGATTGTTCTTTATTCTTATAATTTTCTTTTTCTTTTACTTATAAAGAAACATGGTTTCCATTAATCACACGATTTGTGCTCAAGATAATGATGAAGCTCTTTGTCTAGCAGACAATGGAACAACACACACCATACTTAAAGATAAGAAATATTTTCTTAATCTTATATTGGCTGAAGCTAATGTTAGCACAATATCTGGTGTTGCAAACCTTATTGAAGGTTATGGAAGAGCTCATATCTTATTACCTAGTGGCACAAAATTTATAATAAATTATGTCAAGTTTTCTAGTAGATCAAAAAGAAATCTACTAAGTTTTAGAGACATACGTCGTAATGGTTATCATATTGAGACGACGAATGAAAAAGACGTTGAATATCTTTATATTACGTCTATTATCTCAGAGAAAAAACATATATTGGAAAAATTATCAGCATACTCTTCTGAATTATATTATACTTTTATAAATCCAGTTGAGTCGTATATGGTTATGAACCAAAAATTATTGAATTCAAAGACTTTTGTTGTTTGACATAATCGATTAGGTTATCCAGGTTCAATAATGAAGCAAAGAATTATAGAAAATTCGCATGGACATCCTTTAAAGAATCAGAAGATTCTTTTGTCCAAAGATTTTTCATGTGCTGCTTGTTTTCAAGGGAAACTAATTATGAGGCCATCCATAACAAAAGTTGTCATTGAATCTCCTGCATTTTTAGAACGAATTCAAGGAGACATATGTGGACCTATTAATCCATTATGTGAACCATTTCAATATTTTATGGTACTAATAGATGCATCAACACGTTGGTCACATGTTTGTCTATTATCCACTCGAAATGTCACATTTGCGAGGCTTCTTGCCCAAATAATCCGATTACGGGCTCAATTTCCAGATTATACAATCAAGAAAATTCGTCTTGATAATGTTGGAGAATTTACATCCCAAGCTTTTAATGATTATTGCATGTCCATTGGAATTACTGTTGAGCATCCTGTTGCTCACACACATACACAAAATGGATTAGCAGAATTATTTATTAAAAGACTTAAATTAATTGCTAGGCCTTTACTTATGAAAACAAAGTTGCCTAGTTCTATTTGGGGACATGCTATATTACATACTGCAGCACTTATTCGTATAAGACCAACTGCATATCATAAATACTCCTCATTACAACTTGTCTCTGGTAAAGAACCCAATATTTCCCATTTAAGAGTTTTTGGTTGTGCAGTATATGTTCCTATTGCTCCACCACAGCGCAGTAAAATGGGTCCACAAAGAAGACTGGGAATTTATGTTAGATTTGAATCCCCGTCAATTATTAAATATCTTGAACCTTTGACAGGTGATATTTTTACGGCACAATTTGCTAACTGTCAATTTGATGAGACAATTTTCCCAACATTAGGGGGTGAGAAACAATAATTAGAAAGACAAGAAGTTTCATGGAATGCATCGTCATTATCTAATTTTGATCCTCGTACAAATCAATGTGAATTGGAAGTTCAGAAAATAATTCATTTGTAAGAAATTGCAAATCAATTACCAGATGCATTTACTGATAGTAAAAAGGTGACAAAGTCACATATACCAACTATTAATGCTTCTGCTTGTATTGATGTCCCTGAAGGATAAGTTGCTAATATACCAGCAAATGAGTCTACTGTATGCCAAAAACATGATAGACCACTCGGTTCCAAAGATATAAATCCTAGAAAGAAAAAGGAGCAAAATAAGCAAGTTGGCACTTCTGAAGTTATTAATACTCCTAAAGAGCCCATAAAAGAAATAATTGATGTAACTGAACAAATAACCCCAGAAAAGGGTCAGGTTCCTGAAAATAACTACTATGAAGAGATCTCAATAAATTATGTTATTTCAGGAAAGAGATGGAACCGAAAGGAAACTGTTATTGATAATATATTTGCATATGCAATTGCTCTTGATATTGTAAATGAGGATCTTGAACCGAAATCCGTTGATGAGTGTCGACGTAGAACTGATTGGCCAAAATGGAAAGATGCTATCCATGCAGAATTAAATTCACTTGAAAAACATCAAGTCTTTAGATCTATTGTCCAAACACCTAAAGGTGTGAAACCTATAGACTACAAATGGGTATTTGTGCGAAAACGTAATGAAAGAAATGAAGTCGTAAGGTATAAAGCACGACTTGTAGCACAATGTTTCTCTCAAAGACCTGGTATTGATTATGAGGAGACTTATTCTCCAATGGTGGATGCAATCACATTTAGATTTCTAATTAGCCTGGCAATTACAGAAGGACTTCATATGCATTTAATAGATGTTGTGACAGCTTATCTGTATGGATCACTTGATAATGACATTTATATGAAAGTTCCTAAAGGACTGAAAATGTCGGATGCATGCAATTTGAAACCCCGGGAAATGTATTCAATTAAATTGCAAAGATTTTTGTATGGATTAAAGCAATCTGGACGCATGTAGTGTAATCGTCTCAGTGAATATCTTTTGAATGAATGGTATATTAACAATCCAATTTGCTCATGTGTGTTTATTAAGAAATCAAAGTCTGGATTTGTTATAATTGCAGTTTATGTTGATGATTTGAATATCATCGGGACTCATAAATAGCTCATAGAGACGATAACATTTTTGAAAAATGAGTTTGAAATGAAGGATTTGGGCCGAACAAAATTTTATCTCGGTTTGCAGATCAAGCATCTAGCTAAAGGGATTTTTGTTCACCAATCAACTTATATCGAAAAGGTATTAAAGCGTTTTAACATGGATAAATCTCATCCAATAAGCTCTCCCATGGTTGTTCGATCCTTTGATGTGAAAAAAGATCATTTTCGTCCTCGAGAGGATAATGAAGAAATTCTTGATCCTGAAGTACCATATCTTAGTGCTATTGGTGCACTAATGTATCTTGCTAATTGTACAAGACCTGATATAGCTTTCTCTGTTAATTTACTAGCAAGATATAGTTCTTCACCAACTCGAAGACATTGGAATGGTGTTAAACAAGTACTTCGTTATTTTTGAGGAACATCAGACATGGGTTTGTTTTATTCAAAGGACTCAAAGGCAGAATTGGTAGGATATGCAGATGCTGGATATTTATCAGATCCACATAAAGCACGATCTCAAACAGGTTATTTGTTTACATATCGTGGTATTGTTATATCTTGGCGTTCTACAAAGCAAACTCTAACTGCCATATCTTCAAATCATGCTGAAATATTAGCATTACATGAGGCAAGTCGAGAATGTGTATGAGTTAGATCTCTGATTCAACATATTCATAAAGCATGTGATCTTCTACTTGTTAAAGAAAGTCCAACAATTTTATATAAGGATAATGCAGCTTGTATCGCCCAAATCAAAGGAGGTTACATAAAAGGAGACAGAACCAAGCACATTTCACCAAAGTTCTTTTGCACACATGAACTTCAGAATAAAAGAAAGATAGATCTTCATCAAATTTGATCTTCTGACAACATGGCAAATTTGTTCACAAAGGCACTTCCTACAACAACATTTGAGAAATTTGTGAATAAGATTGGCATGCATCGGTTCAGAGAATTGTGTTAAAATTCACCAAAAGAAAACATATCAGCATGAGGGGGAGGTTACTGCGTACAAGAATTATGTACTCTTTTTTCTTTTATCAGGATTTTTTTCCCATAGGGTTTTTCTTGAAAAGGTTTTTAATGAAACATTTTTTTTTGTACGGTGGACATCCAAAGAGGGAGTATTATAAATCAATTGGATGCCACCCTTTAGTATCCTATAACCTCCATATTAAAGATCATTATCACACAAATAATGATTATCTTAATTGTATCTTAATGTTTTCTATAACCTCCACATTAAAGATCATTATTACTCAAATAATAATCATCATAATGGTGCCTTAATGTATTGTGTAACTTGTGTCTTTCTATTTCTTACATTTATGATTCCTAAACTATAAATAGGAGGTACATGAGTTTGTATGGATTATTCTTTACATGAGAAATAAAATAATAAGATAACACTTCTCTCTCAAAATTCTTCTTGTATTTTATCTTTAGTCATTGTTCTTATTTTGCAATATCTTAATATTGTTTTTGTTTCATCACATTTATTTATTTATTTATTTCAATGGGTCCCACTATTTAATATTATTATTATTTTATTTCAAAAAAAATCAACACACCCATTGATTTTTTTTTAACACATGTAAATTTTCATTTTAACCCCTATGGCCTTTTTCTTTTTAACTCAATTTTCTTAATTTTTTTTAAAATATCCTCCAATAAGATATTTATCCACAAACTTCTGTACTTCCAAAACTAAAATTAGACAAAATTAATAACAACAAATTGAATTTCAATTAATCTCTTAGGTCTAGTTAGATTGGGGCACTATAAAATGTCTTTGTACATGCCCTTTACAATTAAATATAATCATGTCATTTTTCCCATTCTTGATTTTTTTTTTCTTCCAATTCAATCACCTAAAAATCATAATTTAAATCCCAAAATCTTTTTTAAATTCATACTCAATTTACAATTTCCTCATACCACATGTCATATTTCCATGGTTGCTTGACCCACATGTCTATCTTTTCTTGTCTCTTTTGATTTGACTTTTGAAAGATGCCTGAATTCAACTTTTCTAGGACTTTTTTTGAAATCCTTTCAAAATTCATCGTGGCCTATATTCGGACTGCGTACATACTCCTAATAGCCTCGGTGACTATTAAAAATCATTCTATGTCCCTTTTTGGCTTTCCATAATTTCACTAGATTGCCTCCAGCGATTTCTGGATTGGTTCCATTTCAATCTAAATCTCCTTCAGAAATATCATTTGAGTTTTTAAAATATTTCATGAGTGTTTTAACACTCATTCTAACACTTCTATAAATTTTTGAATTTTTCGAAAATCTTTCCGGATTTCCGATCGGATCCGAAAACTGCTCTGTTTTGCCTCAAACGAACTCATTTTTTATCTGTTTCAGTTTCCTTAGACTTCATTACTTATTCCGGAGCTTTTCGACTTCGAGGTCCGCTTTCTGAAAAAATTCACTATTCACCCTGATACTATTCCGTTTGAAAACACTATTCATCCCAAAAATACTATTCATCTCGATACATTTTCAATTCTCTTAAATAGAGAAAATCCAGAGCGTTACACATAACCACAATAGCACCTATTGTCGGGACATGAGGCGCACTTGACATGGGTATGGCTACATCCTTCATCGGTCGAACATCACACTGTTGTTACCCATCTGCCTTTTTGGTTGATCAACCGCCACGTCAGAACTTCTAGTGGTTCTTCCTCTTGCTATGACAGTTGAAAACTCCAAAGATTGCAATCCGGGCCCTTCTTCTAATGTCAAAATATCGACGTTTGAATTTGGTCGATCCAAATTCTTAACCTAATTGCAAATAAAGTGAAACAAGCAAAGATAAAAGAAAGTGAAAGGGAAGAACAATGAATGCAAAGAGATTTTTACATAGTTCGGCCCAAAAAGATGTCTACGTCCACGATTGCTTCTCTGGTTATTTTGACAAAGTCATAGTACCTTATTATTTGTTGAATGAATGATACAATGAACTTTCAACCTCTATTTATAGTATGAGGCGTTACAATTTGAATATAATAAGAATATCAAAGAATTTCACATTAATTACACTTTCAAAACTGATGTCCATCAATTCAGTGGTATGCTTCACTGAAATAGGAATTTGATTTTGCTTCCAATTCTAATAGTTGGCTCTTCCTCAGTTTAGGTTGTTGTCTTTTTGTGAAAGTTTCTTTAATGAGCATTTCGAGCTGCAACTTGGAGTTCGCTTTAGACAACCTCAAGCATAAGGCGAGCTGGACCATGATCGACTAGCAACTTGAGAACTACAACAGCAAACTAAGAGCTCGTTTCTGCAAGTTGAGTGTTGGTGAACTGGGTTTTGTTTATTGGGTCAATCCACTGGATCAGTTCATTGGGCTTTTACCAGCCCATTTATGTAGCTCCAAATATATCCACAACACCCATTTTGCAATATGTTGCCTTCAAAACACACGCAATTGTTATGCTAGAGTGTAGCATTGCAATAGATAAAACTAGTGATCTGAACGTTGTCGATAAATCATTACTAGTGCTAAATTTTTACATGTTGAAGGTAAGCAATTTGATATGCATTTGAATTACTACTATTGCGCAAATATTTGTGTTCAACATGTACTTTTTGTGTTTTCATTTCCATGATTGTTCATATTCGAACTTTTACAGCATGTTCACAGCCAGCTTTGTAATTTATGGTGCGCACATATGGTTGTTTCTGGCATGTGGAGACGTGTTTGTTAGTGTGGAAACATTTAAAAATCACTGCTTGTGGATATGTTTATGGATTTGGCATGTAAACAGCTATATATATAACTTGACATAAATATCTTTCATTTTCGTTTGGGAAAACGTTTTGATCTTTCTGAGTGAATATTTATTGTTCTTGACATGTGAAAATATCAAGTTTCTGACGTATGGTTCCTAGCATATGAACATGTACCTAATGGGATCATTTTTCACAACTTAATTGCTTTTTGTGTTTCGCATTTAAATATTCTGCTTAATTTGTTTATGCATTTATATTGTTTCTTTGCATATGGATGGCCAACATGAAAATTTAGAAGTCCTCCTAATATGGAACTCTAGCTTCTTCCTCTAGTCAACACAACAATGTCCGATTTTATCATGAATCATCAACATTAGATCAAAAAATCAGTCCTAATAAAGTGAAAAATGGATTATATAACCATCCAAAGTAAAGATAATTTATGCATATTTGTAGGTACTTCTACACATATGTATATATGGCATATATATATGTATACACACACACATTTATATATTTCCATTCATCAGAAGGGTTTATACAGTTCAAAATGAAAATGCATATATTTTCCCAAAAGCTTCTCAGACTCCTCCAGGGAAGCTTCAGTGTAAGCCTTGAGCTTCTCAGAGTCCTGTTTGCCTTCTCCAATATCTTGTAATTGAGGACACGACGAGCAAGAGCATCCTTGGATGTGATAGACGACTTGGCAAGATCCTTTGCCTGTTTGTTCCACATCAGCTTTGAGTTTTTTCTTTTGCTCTTCAAGCTTCATAGTTAATTCCTCGATCAGGTCATCTGTGAGCTGGATATCTCTCATAACTTGATCAAAGTGGCTACGATTCGTCAATTCTTCTCTTAAAGCCAGAGCATTCTCTTTATTCTTGTCAGCTCTCTTGACACTTTCCTGAAGTGTAAATATACACTAGTCTTTCTCAGAAATTTTATTTGAAAATGCCTCACCAAATCGAACACAGATGAGGTGAAGTAGCCGACCTTCAACAGCAACTCCAGAAAGGAATTGAGGTGCCAAAATGGTAAGTAAATAGAATCTGAAAACGTCACTAGCTACTGTTTTTTTATTCTTTACACCTGTATATGTATTTATGTCTTTTTATTAATGTTTGCAGCTTTGTAACAATAGAGAAGCTCGGAAGGATATAGAGGCGGACTATTTGGGATCTTTAATGGATTTTGTAATTACCTTTATATCCCTACCGCCACCCTTACAGGCTTCCCCACATGCCCCCTCTCGGGCATCCCAACAGCCATCCCATGAGCCATCAGCCATGAGAGCACAAGGTAGCCCCAACAATTGATGCGCAGGCCCTTGCTCATTGTGTTCTCACTTACAAGACAATGGAGAAGGACAAGCAAGACTCTGAGAAGCTCAAGGATGACACTGAAACTTCCCTGGAGGAGTTTAAGAAATAGAGAGCCCAGTTGCTGTGAAAATATATGCATTTCCATTGTAACCCTTCTGATCAATGTACAAATGTAGATACGTAGAAGCAGGTACATGTATGCACATTAACCTTTACTTTGAATGGTTATATAATCCAAAATTTTAAATTATTATATGACTGATGTTTTATTCTGGCTCTGATAATTGTTTTGAAGTAGAACTTATCAACACATAATTAGTTTTACTTCAATAAAAAACACAAAATTAGTCTAGTGGCATAATTCTTGACAAAGTCAGAGATTGTTGTGGAGGCTAGAGGAAGAAGCCAAAGTTCAATTTCTGAACTTGGCTAGATTTTATATTTCATAACAAAGATATATATATTTATACAAACAAAACGAAGATATTTAATGGATTGAACAATTTTTTCTTGAAAAGATTGAACAATTATTCAAAAAGCAGAATTGAACTTTTTTTTTCTTTTTAACATATTTACAGCTTTGTAATGGTTTGCATACTCTTTGTTAAGTCGAAGATGATCGTAATAGTTGAGATGCAAAATTGTCATTTTCTCTCTGTCCAATACATTTTGAATCTAATCCATCCGTGCCTTCACTTCTCAAAATCGAATTAGAACCCTTCGAGTGCAATAGATCTAGCAACATATGCCTTCATTTGTTTAAAGGATAATCCTATGTTCCCCTTTATAGTTTGACATAATGTCAAAATCTCGTAATATCTTTAGAAATCACTAATATCCCTCATATCGATTTATGAAATAGATAAAATATTTTCTATAATTTATAACAATGTCTAAAAAACCTCTTTCGGTCAAAATTGACTTTGAAAATTAAAGTTTGATTATTAATGTGGAATGGCAAACCTATATGAGCATTTTGATCAAAATGATCAATAACGGTAGTAACAACAGAAACTAAAATGAGATTTCATAAACTACATGGGATAATTGTGATTATGTCAAACTGTAAGGAGGAAAATGGGATTACCCTATCATTTAAACTTATTTAACTTTTGTCACTTTTATTATTTTCTAGTGCAGTACTTAATCTTTTACTCCTTCTACTTTCTATTAGACTGTGTACTCTCTAGTAAAATCTCAAAATTATTTGCAATACATATACACAACATCCTCACTTACATTTTGCACACATACACTCAAGCCATGTTTTCTTTCACAAACTATATTTCAGCTAATAATATGCAAATACAAGCTTTTTTTTCACTCTCTTGCAGCATATTTTCATGAATAGAAATACTATAAAATATGAATTCTATTTTAATAAAATGATAAAGACCAAGATTTTCTCAAAAGATAGATATCAAAATAACTTTCATGAAAAATTAGAAAAACAAATAAGCAATTCATAGAACAAAAAACAACAGAATTAAATCAGGGAAAAAAAAAAAAACCTCGCTTTTCTTTTTATTATTCATGTCCAATTTTGTTGCAAAAGAAAATACTTGTTGTTGTAATAGAAATCACATTTCGTTATAAGAACTGGCAGTCTGGTAGCATATATTGAGTAATATGCTCACTTGACTTTTGAGGAATCCTCTGCAGCAAGCAATCACTCTGTGTCAGTTCCTGAAGAAGTTCCTGCAGCAATGATGCAACACATGAAACCTGAAGCTAATCCTGCAGCTGCTCTGTCCTTCTAAGAAACACAGCTGCAGCTCAAAGCTAAAGGAACAGCTTTGCTTATGCATGATGCAAGTCAAGCCGCACCTTTCCCTTGCTTGTCATGCAAGGTCAGGGTTCCACTCATGGGGCCATCAAATGCGACAATTTTCCCCTCTTTTGTGAGGATTGTTCCTCTCTCTTCTGGGAGTCTTCCTCCCGTTTCTAGAAATCTTAGTTCCAAGCTGTTTCTCAATTCTGATCAAGATGGGCCAATAATATTATATGTACTTATAACGTGTACGTATAATATGTAAAAAAAAAAAAGATTAGCGAAAACAGTATAAAACAGCATCGCACCTAAAAATGATAGAAATGGCAAAAAAAGAAAAAAAAATAGAAAAGTAAATCTCAATCATTAATACACATGTCATAATACCTATTATGCTACATTGGAAAGAATCGTAACTATTTTTGAAATGTGTAATAATGAAACAGTAACATATAAAATCTCCTGGAAACAAAGAAAGCAGCATTTCTGCATCTCAACTATTACAAGCAATTATACATCACCTTATGCTGTGCAAAGAGTTTACATTCAAAAATTTGTTCTTGGAGAACTCTTCAGCCCATTTCATCTTCATTTTGTAAAAAATTAAAAATTCTCAAGCTAAGGTTAAGATGGAACGCTGGCTTCTTCCACTAGCCTCCACAACCATCATTGATTTGACAAGAATCAGGCCAGTAGATCAATTTTGTGATCATAAGTGATGTTTTAAAAATAATTATCAGGTTCTGATTGAAAAAATCAGTCCTAGAATAAGCTAAAATCTTGGATTATATAACCATCAAAGCAAAGATTAATTATGCATAAATGTAGCTGTTTCTATATATCTAAGTTGGCCTATTTATCAAAAGAGTTCACAGAGTCAATATGAGAATGCAAATATTTTCACAGGAATTGGGCAAGCTGCTTCTTAAACTCCTCCCAAGAGGCTTCAATTTCAGCCTTGAGCTTCTCGAAGTCTTGCTTGCCCTTCTCCAATGTCTTGTAGTTGAGGACACAATGAGCAAGAGCATCCTTGGACGTCATAGATGCCTTTGCAGGATCCTTGGCTTGTTCTTCCAGAGCAGCTTTGAGTTTTGGCTGCTCTTCAAGTTTCATCGATAATTCCTCAATCATGTCATTCGTAAGCTGGATATCCCTCATAAGTTGGTCAAAATGCCTACGACTCTTCATTAATTCTACTCTTAAAGCCATAGCGTCTTCTTTATTTTTGTTGGCTTTCTTGACACTCTCGTGACAGTCTGAATTTATGCTTGTGTTTCTCAAAAATTTTCTTCTGAAAACTCCTCACCAGGTCAAGCATTGATGACGGGAAGTAGCCAGCCTTCAACAGCAACGCCAGAGCACGGTGACATTTCATCACTTGTATCTTTGCCGATGGAGGCAAGGAACTCCTAGAGAGATTTTGATCCCCATCTGAGGAATTCCAGCTTTTTCCTTCATGGTGACACAACTTTTACAAGTCGATAGCATTCTTGTTATACTTGATATCATGATGGCAAATTATTTATAATTCAAAAATAAAATAAAATAAAATAAAGCCAACGGAATAGTTTGGTAATATTAGTTGCTTCATATAATAAATAGTTATTGTAATATATAGAAAGTTAAAAACTACAAATGTTATAATATATCTGACCTTTAAGGAAATTATAGTAAGTTACTGGTTCGATAAATCAAATTTTCTCCATGACATATCTTTTGTTTTTGATTTTCTTCCTTTCGATCCAATATCATTGACTCCTTTTCTTTGATAGTTTATTGACAAATAAGGGTTGACAAAGTAAAGCTGTACATATCAAAATGATTTTTAATTGTTGGAGGAAAATTTTGGTAGCAGGTTTTGGAAAACTCTATTGAGGAGAGTTACCTTGACAATGAAGCTGTAATTAAAGTTGTTTGTCTATTTTTGATTCTTTAACACAACAACAACTTTTGATTGGGAAGAACTAAACAAAAACCAATTAAATGACCATTACACATTGGAAAAAATTTTAAAATAAATGTACAAGAACACCATACACACCACACATACAATTTTATATTAAAAAGCCAAATGAACCCTTAGATCTTAAACTCTAGATGATTGAAATTCTCTATATGATAACACCATCACTTTGTAAAAAAAGAACAAATAAAAATGTACAAAAAGAAAACCTATTTCAAAACAAAAGCCAAAAACAACATATGACCGACAATTAACACAAAAACACAACCTTGCAAAGACAAGCCATTCCAAAAAACAACCCCAAAAACATAGCCTTGAAGAGACATGTGAAAATGGTGTAGTGTTTTGCATTATGACTGAGGTGCATCAAATTACAAGAGAAGAAATCTACTAGAATTAGTCTCCCAAAAAGATGATGTCTCTCAAATCAAGACTGACGAGACCTTTTATTGACTAACAAAAGTTGGCCAGATAAAGTAGTACAGATCAAATTTTTTGTATTTGCTCTCGAAAACTTTAATTAGTGGTTCTTTTTAAAAGATTTTGTTAAGGAGTTACCTTAACAATGAATTTATAATAAAAGCTATTTATTTGTTTTTTTATGTATAAACCATTTTTGAGTTCTTTGACAACCAGACAACATTAATTTGATTGGCAAGAAAGTGAAAAGTCAGAGTGTCCACCAAACACACCATGCTGAAAAGTGTTGTTCTTTACATGAGTTTAATATTGATGTGTTGTGGCATTCTTGTTACATCATAATAGTGTAACTCATAATATAATTCTTAAATAACTCAATTGAAGAATTATTTGTTTAGATTGCTTCTTGTAATATACAATCAATATAATCGAAAGTTCAATCATAAACATTAAATTTATCACATCTTCAAATAAGTTCTTTTAAATTGCTTGTTTGATAATTCAAATTATCTCTTTGCTCATCATCTTATTCTTTTCATTTTCCACCTTTTGATCCTACTTTGCCCCGTTCTTCTACCTTGTTTTTCTCCTTTAACAACTATAACTTTGATATTCATTTAAAATATTATATTACAATTTATAAAATACATTTTTCTCAAGAGGAGAAAAATTGAAAAATATATATACTTTCAAAAAATGTGCGTCAATAATTTACAGATACTGTTTTAGGAAAATTATCAGAATACTGCAACAAAACCAACTACAATGGAAGGTCCCTATAGAGAAGAATTTATAAGCTAAACTTGCCAAAATGCTCCATGCTTTGATAGATGTATGAATGATATATTTTCCTTCTCTCGATCTTTAAATTTTAATTATAAAATGTTTGATTTTCTCAATTTGATTATCGATCTTAATCGATTGTTATATATATATATATATATGCCACTTATAGCAAGACGTCAAAAGAGTGAAACCAACATCACAAGCACTTATCAAGTCTCCAGTGGTGAAAAATAAATTTCCTAGAGTCACAACAATTTCCTCTCATGGGCGTGAAGGTTAAGACCCTAGTGCTTAGTTGACGAGTGAGGTATTTTAATCATCAAACTTCAACTCAGTTTGCTTGAGGCCATGCATATGGAAATGATATTATTAAATAGCTTGAAATCCTCGTAATTTCACTTTGTAGAAAAAAACATTAAAATTCCATGGTGGTTTTCAATTTCACCAAATCCACGGTGGTTGGAGAAATTGAAACATCATTTAAGATTTCTAAACGTTATGCAAATTCAAAACTTGACAAGGTAAATTCAATATATATCATGCACTTCTGATCGTTCATATTAATTCATTCATTTCAAAAAAAAAAAAATTCATAATAATTCATTGAAATAAACATGCATCTTAAAATTGTTACAAGTCAATCTAACAATGAGATAATAACATCTACGTATGCTTCCACACCTAGTGAAACAAATAAAACTGGGAGTTAAAAATGTGATGCTCGGCTTAAATTTCATGAGAAACTCAATGGGAGGAATCTTTACAGCAAACAACGGGCTAATGGAAAATAGGCTATAGTATTATGCTTTAGCCTCTTCTTTGAATTCCATTTAACTAATGTGTCCAACATCTCAATCAATCTAGGATGGTAGATTCATCATCACCCAGCCCTCCATATGTTAAATTGATCAAACATGTTGTTATCCGTATGAAGCTCCACATTTGCATTTGAAACAACAGCAACAGATTGGGATTTAACAACCTCTATAGAGAGAAAGCAACGTATTTCTTCTAATTTTGTAGGTCAAAAAGCTTGTTTATCTTGCAGTACTTTGAGATGATACCTACAAAAGCAAATTGCGACATTTCACCTCTTGTATCTTTGTCGATGGAGGCAAGGAACTCCTAGATTGAGTTTGATCTTCATCCGATGAATTTGAGCTTTTTCCTTCATGGTGACACAACTTTTACAAGTCAATAGCATTCTTGTTACACTTTATATCAAGATGGCAAATCATTTTATAATTCATTTAAATTATAAAAAAAAAAAAAAAAAAAGGGCAATGGAAGAGTTTAATAATATTAGTTGCTTCATATAATAAAGAGTTATTGTAATAGAAAGTTAAACTACAAATGTTATAATATATCTGACCTTTATGGAAATTTTGGTAAGTTGCTAGTCCAATAAATCAAATTTTATCCACGACATATCTTGTGCTTTTGATTCTCTTCCTTTCAATCCAATATCATTGACTCCTTTGCTTCAATAGTTTATTGACAAATAAGGGTTGACAAAGTAAAGTAGCTCAAATCAGAATCTTTTTGAATTGCTCCAGGAAAATTTTGGTAGCTTGTTTTGGAAAGCTCTATCAAGGCGAGTTACCTTAACAATGAAGTTGTAATTAAAGTAGCTTGCCTATCTTTGATTTTTTAACCCAGCAACTTTTGATTGGGAAGAACTAAACAAAAACCAATTAAATGACCATTACACATTGGAACAAAATTTAAAAGAAAAAAATTACATTAAAATCATATGCACCAGACATAGAATTTGATATTAAAAAGTCAAATGAACCTTAGTTCTTCAGTTCCAAATGATTGAACTTCTCTGTATGACTGACACCATCACTTTGTGAAAAGAGAACAAATAAAAAGAAAACCTATTTCGAAACAAAAGCCAAAAACAACATATGACCAACAACTAATACAAAAACACAACCTTCCAAAGACAAGCTATTCCAGAAAACAACCACAAAAACATATCCTTGAAGAGTAGATGAAAATGGTGTAGTGTGTTGCTAGTGTAGCGTGTTGCTTTATGACTGAGGTGCATCGAATGACAATAGAAGAAATCTTCCAGAATTAGTCTCCCAATGTCATGTCAAACATGCCTTGAGTGCGTGCAAAATGTGAGCAAGCGTATGTAATACAGTGCAGTATAATGTACATAGTTTAATGTCTCGTATAAGTGAAAAAGTGTATTGTAAACAGTGCAGTAGAGGTAAACAGTGCAGTCACACTTTGGTTGCTTTAAGGATTAAGATTGGTTTAGTGCGAGTTTGGTGTGTTGTTGTAGTTGCCCTTACTTGTCATGCAAGGTCAGGGTTCCACTGACGGGGCCACCAAATGTTGACAATTTTCCCTCTCTTCTGTGGGAGTTGTTTCTCTCTTTTCTGGGAGTCTTCCTCCCACTTTTGGGAATCCTAATTCCGTGCTGTTCCTGAAAGTTTGATCAAGGTAGCGTAGGAGTGTTATATATACTTATAATAGGTACATATAATATGTCAAAAAAAAAAAAAGATTAGGTTAGCGCAAACGGTATAAGATAGCACTGCACCCAAAAATGATAGAAATGGCAAAAAAATAAATAAATGATCTCTATCATTAATACACATCATAATATCTATTATGCTACATTGGAAAGAATCGTACCTATTTTTGAAATGTGTAATAATTATACAGTTACATACAAAATCTCTTGTAAACAAAGAAAGCAACATTTCTACATCTCAACTATTACAAGCAATTATACATCACCTTAGGCTGTGCAAAGAGTTACACATTCAAAATTTTGTTTTTGGAGAACTCTTCAGCCCATTACATCTTCATTTTGTAAAAAATTAAAAATTCTCAAGCTAAGATTAAGATGGAGCAGTGGCTTCTTCCACTAGCCTCCACAACCATCATTGATTTAACAAGAATCAGGCCAGTAGACCAATTTTGTGATCATAAGTGATATTTCAAAAATAATTATCAGGTTCCGATTAAAAAATTCAGTCATAGAATAAGCTAAAATCTTGGATTATATAACCATCAAACTAAAGATTAATTATGCATAAATGTAGCTGCTTCTATATATCAATGTTGGCCTAGTTATCAAAAGAGTTCATACAGTCAATATGAGAATGCAAATATTTTCACAGGAATTGGACAAGATGCTTCTTAAGCTCCGCCCAAGAGGCTTCAATGTCAGCCTTGAGCTTCTCAAAGTCTTGCTTGCCCTTCTCCAATGTCTTGTAGTTGAGGATACAACGAGCAAGAGCATCCTTGGACGTGATAGATGCCTTTGCAAGATCCTTGGCTTGTTCTTCCAGAGCAGCTTTGAGCTTTTTCTGCTCTTCAAGTTTCATCGATAATTCCTCAATCATGTCATCCGAAAGCTGGATATCCCTCAAAAGTTTATCAAAATGGCTACGACTCTGCATCAATTCTACTCTTAAAGCCATAGAGTCTTCTTTGTTCCTGTTGGCTTTCTTAACACTCTCGTGACAGTCTGAATATATGCTTGTGTTTCTCAAAAATTTCATCTGGAAACTCCCCACCAGGTCGAGCATTGATGACGGGAAGTAGCCAACCTTCAACAGCAACTCCAGAGCACGACTGAGGTGGTCTCTTTGACCAGGTTTCATGAGCAACTCAAAATTCATGGAGAGACATTGTGTATGGAAACACTTGGCTCTGAAAATATCCTCTGGAGAGTCCAATATGGCCTGTGAAGATTGTAGGAGATTTTCAAGGGACTCGTCAAGTATTGGTGAGAGCTCAGTGAAGAAGGCCTGTGCTTCATCCAAACTAGGAATTGGAGACTGCACAATTCCCTGAAAATTGTAGAGTTATCAAAATGTGAAAGACAAGACCAATTCAAAACTAATAATTATCAAGAAAAAATCACCTTGAGTGGAGTAGAATTGGGTGCAGAATCAGGGGAAGACGACTGCAAAACCACTGCAGGGACTGATAACAAAGGTGGTGGAGAAGTTGAATCATTTGCATTGAGTGCCTAAAATAAGAGAAATTTAAAAACTCGACTCAGTGTATCGCTTTTCGAAGTGTATAATAGTTACCTCAGTCGAAGGCAAAGATGAAGCTTCTGCAAGGCAAGGCCTTGTTCTTGAGTTGAGGGAGACATGGATAGTTCTTGATGACAGCCAGGCAGGTGATTTCTCTTGCACTTTTTTAGCGCTACAACTGACTCCCCCAACAGTAACGACAGTCATCAATATATAGAAGAAAATGATATGTTTATTCATGAAAAGAATTTCAGCAAACACTGTGCTGCTAAGGAAAAGTGATTACCTACTGATTAGAGCATAAAAATACAATTTTAATATTAGAAAATTGATTGCATTTGTCAAAAACATGTTATTTAATTAAACATTTTTATTTGATTATTTTTACGAATGCATTTGGTTTGATCTTTTGATTTAATGTGTTTTTATGCTCATAAATTGATAAGTTTGACATAATTTATGGATACTTATTTTGGGCTTACGGTGTTTTTTAGAAATAAAATAAAATAAAAAACCCAATTTAAAGAACATCAGCTCAAGTGCACAAGACCTAAATATTACCGGGGTTCAGCAGTTGAACACAAAGACAGTCAGACCCCAAATTTCTCCACTCCCAAACTTCATGGCCCATACACTTCTACCAGATTTGATTTTCAAATTTGAAAAATGGTCAAGTGATTTGTGGAGATGATGGAGGAAAATTTTGACTTTCAAATTTGAAAAAAGTTGGATGAGATATGATTGATGGAGTAATTTGTGGAAATGAATTGGAATTTAATTTGTCTCTCAAATTTTGGAAGTAGCAGTGATTTATGGTGATAGATTGGGTCAAACTTGTGAGCAAGATGGAAAGATTTTGAACAAATTTTGTTTCTTTGAATTTTGAAAGCCTTCCTTTTTCGATGAAGTGAAGATCTTATGGAGAGGCTTTTTGCTTCTATAAATAGAGCATCTAGCAACACATCAAAGCAACCAATTTGAAGAAGAAAACCAATGTTTCAGAAAGAAAGTGTCTTGCTAAATTATTTTCATACTTTCTTTGTGGAATGTGTGAAATAATGAGCAAGTTAGACTAAAATAAGAGTGAGACTGAGGGGTGATCTTAATTGTAAAGTTACTATTATTCAAGTTTGTTTATCTTCAAGCTTTTCAATGTCTATGTTAAACTCTTTTTGAAGTTTTAATTCATAAATTATATTTTACAGTTTTATATAAATTCAGTCAAACATTTTTTATGTGGTTCATGTTAAAATCATAGTTTTTGGATTGATAAATTTATAAGTTGATTTTTTACTGTAATATTGTCAATTTGATATATTGTCGTTCTTAAATAATTTATAAATTATATCTTAGTTTGTTCTTAAATGTAAAGAGTTTTGCAATTATCACTGTGTTTTTATTTGATCTTCAAATCCATATTTTCCAATTGTTTGTTTGGGATGTGAAACATGCAATTGAGTAGTAATTTGAAATCAAACTTGATAATAGATAATTAAATAATTAAGTGATCCTCAAAGTCTTGCTATTTTCTCTATTGGTTGTCATATTTATATTTTTATTCATTCTCCAATTAAAAAATTCTCAAATAATTTTCTCTTCAATTGTTCTCTATTGTTTTATTTTATTTTTATAAAGTTTTACTATTTTGAATTCTTTTTGTTGTTCACTTCTCTGTGGGATCGATACCTTAAAGCTTGCTATGATAACTGCTTAACCGAAGGTGATATTTTGGGCATAACCAAAATTTAGTGCCGTTGCCGGGGAAGGTAAATCAACAAAAGGGTTCGGAAACGGTACGTTTTTGTTTTTGTTTATTATTTTTGTGAATTTTTTTTTTATTGTTACTTCTGTTTCTTTTCCTTTTTCTTACAATTTATTTTTAGGATTGTATTTTTACTCTTTCTTTTTCTTTTTTCTTTTTCTTTTAAGACCTTAAAAAAAATAAAAATAAAATAAAAATAAAAAAAGGGTGCATAGGGTGAATGAATCAAACTAGAGAGGAACGAGAGAGATTTTTTAGAAGAATTGAATTAGAACTTCCATCTGATTTAGCCAATGAAACTACTTCTGAATTCAATACACCCTCTAGTTCATCTTCTAGTTTCACAAATATGAGTCAAAACGAGGACACCCTCGTTAGGTCCTTAAAAGATTACTTACACCCTACTCGTATTGCCACACCATCATGCATAATGTTCCCCCCAAATATGCCATGAATAGATTTCAAACCTGGAATGATTCAACTATTGCCTACCTTTCATGGTTTAGATAGTGAAAATCCATATGTGCATATTAGAGAATTTGAAGAGGTTGTGGCCATTTTTCATTACCAACCTAATGCAACAAAATCGATTAGGTTGAAGTTTTTTCCTTTCTCCCTAAAAGATAAAGCAAAGAGTTGGCTATACTCTTTGAGATCGAGATCTATAGGTACATGGGCGGAAATGACCCAAGCTTTCTTTAACAAATATTTTCCGAACCATAAGACCAAAAACCTTAAACGACAAATCTCTACCTTTTCTCAAAAAGATAGTGAAACTCTGTATCAAGCCTGGGAGAGGTTTAAAGAATTACAGAACTTGTGCCCGCACCATGGGTATGAGAGTTGGTGCATAGTTAGCTACTTTTATGATGGACTTACTAGTAGAGAGCGCAAATTTGTTGAGACAATGTGTAATGGGGATTTTCTCCTCAAAGAACCTGATGAAGCAATCGAGTTTTTAGATGAGCTTGCTGAGAAATCTCACACTTGGACCGAACCTAGTGCCACCGATAGTACTAATAGGTCAAAAACTAGTGGAATTTACCATTTGAGAGAAGAGGACAACCTTAAAGCTCAATTAGAAATTGTCACTAAAAAACTTGATGCTCTAACAGTTGCTAAGGTAGATTCTCAAAATGCTTGTTTTGTCTGTGGAGGAATGGATCATTTTGCACAAGATTGTTTTACTTATGGAGAAATGCGAGGGATATATGAGGAACAATGCAATGCTCTCGGGATGTTTCAGAAGTCGTACTCGCCTTACTCTAATACATACAATCCTAGTTGGCGAAACCACCCAAATTTCAGCTGGAAATCTGAAAGCAACCAGCCCACATCATCTACCAACCAATGGAAACCTGAAGCAGCACCTCAAAGGTCTTATCCACCTCAATACAATGCTCCACCACAAAGATCCTCTTTGGAAGGAACCCTGCAAGCATTTATGGAGGCACAAAATAAGACAAACCAGAAGTTTGAAGTTGTTCTTACACAAGTGGTAGAAGAGAACAAGAAAATTAAAAGTCAAATCACAAAACTCACCAATTCTCTGACAAAACATGAGCAAGGAAAGCTTCCCTCTCAGCCTCAGTCCAATCCAAAGGGGCAACATATGGCACAAACTTCAAATGCACAAAACATCAAAGAAGTGAATGCTATTTTCACTCGCAGTGGTAAGATACTGGGTGAACCAACTGTGCCAAGTCCATCAACCGATAAAAGCCCTACCACCACTCCAAGTAGTTCTAAAGATGCCTCTCAACAAGAGCTTGAAAAGAAAATTCTGGTGCAAGTGTCATTTCCCCAAGCTCTCCGAACAGGAAAAATACCAGAAAATCAAGGTGAGATTCTTGAACACCTTAAACATGTTAAAGTTAACTTGCCTTTGTTACATGTGATCAAACAGGTACTAGCTTATGCTAAGGTGATCAAAGATCTATGTACTCTGAAAAAGAAGCACCACGTTAAGAAAACTGCATTCTTGACGGAACAAGTGCGGTGATTGATCAAAAGACACCACCCAAATATAAAGATCCAGGATGTCCACAATCACTTGTCAGATTAGGACACATGAGTTCGGTCAAGCTTTACTTGATTTGGGAGCTAGTGTCAATCTAATGCCTTATTCCATCTACTAGCGTTTGGGGTTAGAGGAGATAAAGCCCACATCTATTGTATTACAGCTAGCTGATCGATCTATGCGAAAGCCAAGAGGAATAATAGAAGATGATTTGCTTCAAATCGATAAATTCTACTACCCTGTGGACTTTCTGGTCCTGGACACTCAATCCGTGGTTGACATGGAATCTCAGATCCCATTGATTTTAGGAAGACCTTTCCTTGCGACAACTAACGCCCTTATCAATTGTAGGAATGGTCTCATGAAACTCTTATTTGGGAACATGACTTTAGAGGTAAACATTTTTCATGTTGGAAAACAACCACGAGATGATGATGAATGCTATCATACCTATATGATAGACTCACTCATACCGGAGGAAGCACATATAAGAGAAGACTCTGATTCTTTAAAATACCTCTTCAATGACTCTGATTTTGAATCTTTGCAATATCCTGATAAGGTTTGTAATGTTTCTACTATTTTTGATGACACACGGGATAAGCAAAAGAGATTTTGGCGGCCATGCTTTGAGGAACTACCAAGTGAAAGAGAAAAACCAAAGCCATCTGCTTTAGAGACACCAAAAGTTGAGTTATCCCCACTGCCTGAAGGATTGAAACATGCATTCTTGGGTCCAGGTGATACCTTTCCTGTTATTCTTTCTTCCAAACTTAGTGTTGAACAAGAAGAAAAATTGATCAATTTATTGAAAAAACATAAATCTGCACTAGGTTGGACCATAGCTGACATAAAAGGCATTAGCCCACTTATTTGCTCCCATAGGATCCATCTAGAGGAAAATAGTAATCCACATAGAGACCCTCAAAGAAGATTGAACCCCACAATGAAAGAAGTTGTTAAAAAAGAGGTCTTAAAATTATTAGATGCAGGAATCATATATCATATATCGGATAGTAAATGGGTTAGTCCTACACAGGTAGTGCCAAAAAAATCTGGGGTAACAGTAATGAAAAATGATGAGGGTGTTTTTGTCCCCACAAAGGTAGTAACTAGGTGGCGTATGTGTATAGACTATAGAAAATTGAATTTCACCACCCAAAAAGACCATTTTCCACTTCCATTTATCGACCAAATTTTAGAATGTGTAGCTGGTCATCCTTTCTATTGCTTTCTTGATGGTTATTCTGGATATTATCAAATAGAGATAGCTATAGAAGATCAGGATAAAACAACATTTACATGTCCTTTTGGCACTTTTGCTTTTCGTCGAATGCCTTTTGGTTTATGTAATGCACCAGCTACTTTTCAACGTTGCATGATGAGCATATTTTCTGATATGGTTGAAAAATGCATGGAAGTTTTTATGGATGATTTGACTATTTTTGGTAATTCTTTTGATTCATGTTTGCTTAACTTGGAAGCTGTTTTGAGTAGGTGTGAAGAAAAAGACCTCGTGCTCAACTGGGAGAAATGTCATTTCATGGTGCCTTCTAGGATCGTTTTGGGGCACATCGTGTTTGAAAAATGGATAAAGGTTGATAAGTCCAAAATAGAGGTAATTTCTAAATTACCTACCCTTAAAACGGTAAAAGAGGTTTGATCCTTTCTTGGACATGCTGGATTTTATAGGAGGTTTATACATAACTTTTTTGCCATATCTCGACCATTGTGTAATCTCATGGTCAAAGAATCCGAGTTCAACTGGACTTTAGAGTGTGATGAAGCATTCAAAACACTCGTTACCAAGCTCACTACTGCTCATATCATACAGCCACCTGATTGGAACCTGTCATTTGAAATCATGTGTAATGCTAGTGATTATGCTATAAGAGCTGTCTTGGGTCAGCGAAGGGAGGGGAAGCCCTTTGTTGTTTATTATGCTAGTAGGACCTTAAACAGTGCTCAAAAGAATTATTCTACAACTGAAAAGGAATTACTAACTATTGTTTTTGCATTAGATAAATTTCGTGCTTATTTGATTGGTTCACCTATTACTGTTTTTATTGACCATGCAGCCCTTAAGTATCTTCTTTCTAAGAAGGATGCTAAGGCACGCTTGATTAGGTGGATTCTTCTTTTGCAGGAATTTGATTTGATAATCAAGGATAAAAAAGGTGTTGAAAATGTTGTGGTTGATCATTTGTCTCGTTTGGAGTTTAATGATGTTGTCGATGCTCTACCCATTCGAGATGACTTCCCTGATGAACAACTGTTCACCGTAAACCAAGTACCTTGGTATGCACACATTGTCAATTACTTGGTCACTGGTGAAGTTCCAACACTTTAGAGTGCACAAGACAAACGCAAGTTTTTGGTTGAGGTGAGAAATTGCTATTGGGATGACCCTTATTTGTATAAGTATTGCCCCGATCAAATCATGAAAAGATGTATTCCAGAAACTGAAGTAAGTAGTGTTTTGAACTTTTGTCATTCTGAGGCTTGTGGATGTCATTTTTCCATAAAAAAGACTACTGCAAAGATTTTACAATGTGGTCTTTATTGGCCTAATTTGTTCAAAGACACTAACAATTTTTGTCGTTCTTGTGAAAGATGCCAAAAGCTAGGGGCATTAACCCGTCGACATATGATGCCGCTTAACCCTATACTTGTTATTGAGATATTTGATTGTTGGGGTATTGATTTTATGGGTCCCTTTCCATCTTCCTTTGTTTATCTTTATATTCTTCTTGCTGTTGATTATGTGTCCAAATGGGTCGAGGCCATACTTTGTCGTACTAATGATAACACTATCGTGGTTAAATTTTTAAAAGAAAATGTGTTATCAAGGCATGGTACACCACGTATCATCATTAGTGACCAAGGAACATATTTTTGTAATCGTTCTTTTGAGGCTTTGATGCACAGGTATGGTGTTCTTCATAAAGTTTCAACTGCATACCATCCTCAAACCAACGGACAAGCAGAGTTAGCAAATCGAGAGATCAAGCAAATTCTGGAAAAAACAGTCAACCCCAACCGTAAAGATTGGTCTTTACGCCTTTCTGATGCACTTTGGGCATACCGCACTGCTTACAAGACAACTCTTGGAATGTCTCCCTACAGGCTTGTCTTTGGAAAAGCGTGTCATCTACCTATAGAACTGGAGCATAAAGCTTACTAGGCTGTTAAGGCTTTTAACTTTGATTTAAATGTTGCAAGTCTTCAAAGAAAGTTACAACTAGCAGAGATTGAAGAGTTGAGAAATGATGCATATGATAATTCCAGGATTTACAAAGCCAAACTAAAAGCAGCTCATGACAAACAAATCCTGAGAAAGATTTTTGAACCAAACCAACGAGTGTATCTTTATGACTCTCGATTGCATCTTCACCCTGGAAAGTTGAGATCTAGATGGACTGGACCATATATAGTAAAACATGTTTTTCCCAATGGTGTTGTTGAGGTTCAAGACCCAACCGATGGGAGAATTCTCCGAGTAAATGGACAACGATTGAAACACTTTGTGGAGAGAATAGCCCAACCTGAGGAGCTCACTTTGTTGGCCCCTATCTATCACAACTAATCAGGTTGTATCTTTCTGTACTATATTTTCTTGTTTTTTATTTAATTTTACCTTGTTTTGTCTTTCTTTGGTTTAGTTTGTTTTTATTTTTTATTTTTTATTTTTTTTTTCCTTAGCCTTCCGTTAATTTGATTGTCTCTCATTAAAGCACCATTAAAGTGTCCTTTGTTCTTTCATTTTCCTATCTTTTTGTGACAGTGAGGACAGTGTCAAATTTAGGTTAGGGGTGGTAGCTTGTGCATATTCATGTTGCATATGGTTTTTGAAAAAAAAAAAAAAAAATCACAAAACAAAACTAGTTGATTGTCTATTTTATTGTAATTCTTGTTTAAACTAGTTTACATTTCATGTACAAAGTCTTGTGGTAAGATGGATGTTCAGTGCATATAGCCAAGAAAAATCACATGTTTAAGTGCATATTTTTCTGATCTCACACATTTTTTGTGAGTGAGTGGAGAGATTGAGAAAACAACTTATGAATTTTCATTGATCTTTTGAACTGATTAAGTTGCTGTTTAGATTGTCATTCTTGATATATTGAATATGCTTTAAGAGATATTGGTTAAAAAAATTAAAAAAAAAATTAAAAAAAAAAACTATTGAGCCTTTAGAAATTATGTCTACTGTGAGAAATCATGTATTATGTGAGAATCTTTGTATTTTTGTGTTTATTCAAAAACAAAAAAAAAAAAACAAAAACAAAAAAAAAAAAAAGAAAAGAAAAGAAAAGAAAAGAAAAAAGTAGTTGATTCAATTCAAATAAAGTCTTCCATCAATTTAGAAGACAATTCTTCCTTTAGGGATTATTTTTATTTTTTTTTTTTCTCTTTCACGAGGCTCTATTTAGGTTGGCCATTGAAATTTTGAAGCAAAAACTTTGTGGAAAGAATGATTAAATTTTGAATAGTTAATTTTTCCATCAATTGATCAATGTTCGTTCATTTGCTTGTCCTAAAAATTGCCTATCCATTTGAGTGTTTCTCTGTTTTTTTCCAACTCCATGAGTGAAATCCCCTCCATTTAAATTGATATTTTTCACCTATGAGGATATGGAGTTGAGGCTTTCACATGTTCGAATTTTTCAAAAGCTATATGTATTGGGGTTTGTGGTAAGAAGGTTATGGCTTAGTTCATGTTTTGTTTCTTGTTTACGCTTGAATTGCTAAGGGACTAGCAATAAGCTGGTTGGGGGTTGTGATTAGAGTATAAAAATACAATTTTAATATTAGAAAATTGATTGCATTTGTCAAAAACATGTTATTTAATTAAACATTTTTATTTGATTAGTTTTACGAATGCATTTAGTTTGATCTTTTGATTTAATGTGTTTTTATGCTCATAAATTGATAAGTTTGACATAATTTATGAGTACTTATTTTGGGCTTGTGGTGTTTTTCAGAAATAAAATATAAAAAAAAAAAAAAAAAAAAAAACCCAATTTAAAGAACATCAGCTCAAGTGCACAAGACCTAAATATTACCGGGGTTCAGCATTTGAACACAAAGACAGTCAGACCCTAAATTTCTCCAGTCCAAAGCTTCATGGCCAATACACTCCCACCAGATTTGATTTTCAAATTTGAAAAATGATCAAGTGATTTGTGGAGATGATGGAGGAAAATTTTGACTTTCAAATTTGAAAAAAGTTGGATGAGATATGATTGATGGAGTGATTTGTGGAAATGAATTGAAATTTAATTTGTCTCTCAAATTTTGGAAGTAGCAGTGATTTATGGTGATAGATTGGGTCAAACTTGTGATCAAGATGGAAAGATTTTGAACAAATTTTGTTTGTTTAAATTTTGAAATCAAATTTGAATTTTGAAAACCTTCCTTTTTTGATTAAGTGAAGATCTTATGTAGAGGCTTTTTGCTTTTATAAATAGGGCGTCTGACAACCAATTTGAAGAAGAAAACCAGTGTTTTAGAAAGAAAATATCTTGCTAAATTATTTTCATACTTTCTTTGTGGAATGTGTGAAATAACAAGCAAGTTAGACTAAAATAAGAGTGAGGCTGAGGGGTGATCTTAATTGTAAGGTTACTATTATTCAAGTTTGTTTATCTTCAAACTTTTCAATGTCTATGTTAAACTCTTTTTGAAGTTTTAATTCAGAAATTATATTTTACAGTTTCATATAAATTCAGTCAAACTTTTTTTATGTGGTTCATGTTAAAATCATAGTTTTTGAATTGATAAATTTATAAGTTGATTTTTTACTGCAATATTGTCAATTTGATATATTGTCGTTTTTAAATAATTTATAAATTATATCCTAGTTTGTTCTTAAATGTAAAGAGTTTTAAAATTATCATTGTGTTTTTATTTGATCTTTAAATCTATATTTTCTAATTGTTTGTTTGAGATGTGAAACATGCAATTGAGTAGTAATTTGAAATGAAACTTGATAATAGATAATTAAATAATTAAGTGATCCTCAAAGTCTTGCTATTTTCTCTATTGGTTGTCATATTTATATTTTTATTCATTCTCCAATTAAAAAATTCTCAAATAATTTTCTCTTCAATTGTTCTCTATTGTTTTATTTTATTTTTATAAAGTTTTACTATTTTGAATTCTTTTTGTTGTTCACTTCTCTGTAAGATCGATACCTTAAAGCTTACTATGATAACTGCTTAGCCGAAGGTGATATTTTGGGCATAACCACCTACAACAACGTCGAAGAGAGGATTCCTATTCTCTTTTTGAACGGCCACTGCATCTGTTATTGCATTCTCCTCAGTGAACGCAGGGGCAGTTGCAGACATTACAGTGTCCTGAATGAATGTCGGTGGCACTTTACTAGCTCCAAGAGCAACGACATTCCAGAAATAACATTGTTGTTCCTTCGTTGGTGTGGGATGCAAAACAGCATGCACTTGAAGCTGTAAATTGTAAACCAATTATTGTTTGAAAGTATGAATTAAGGGCGTATACATATAACGTATGTGGCATGTACATCCTCACGCCCAAAGATCTTCTGTAGTTCCACGTAATTTGGTGCACACTTACTTCGCCAGTTAACTAAATGTGGAAGTGTACAGCCACGTTTATGAGTACATTTGTGGCCCAAAGTAGGAATTGCTTCATAAGCCCAAACCTATGAACACCATGAACATAATTAGCAAACCAATAACGGCAGGAACTATGTCAATGATAATTTAAGTATGGATAAAATACCTGAAATGCCCAAGGGAATCCTTCCACACTGTATACTTCCCAGTTTTGTTTAGTTTTCTTCTTGTCTCCAGTCTTTTAACATCTGCACTCTGGCTTTCAGGGCATTTTGAAGACTCTTCAGGGCCAAATCAAAGCAAACCCGGCACCATGGATATTTATTAAACCGATCTAAGTCATCAACCAATTGAATATGCTCACTCACTATCTATAGGGGAGCCATTCTCTCTCCCCAATAAAACATTCTCTAGAAAATATAACAATGCCAAGTTGACCATGGTTAGATCATCATTACAGCGCCTGCATAAAAACAGCTTCCAAAGTACTATCATCCAGATTTATGTCTGCATTGAACAAGGCATCTGTCAACCTGACACAATTCACCTTTTTAGCAACTTCTACGCTCAGATAAGGACTACCGTTAAGGCCAGTAACAATGCAGAACTCCTGAATCGAAAACCTAGTCACGTTATCCCCTATCTTCAACCACATTTCATTGGCATTTGGACTTTCGACTTCTCTATGCAAAAGCTCGTGGACTGTCATGATGAAAATCCTAGCTTATCCATCCTAAGCAAGCTTCCAAAGCATGAACACTCAAAACATTTTCCTTTGCTTTTTGTTAGCTTCCAACTAATGTTGCCAACAGCTGACGATGACAAACAGGAGACTCTGCTGTCGAAGAAATTAGCTACTTCTACTTTGGGTACAACATTCAATGCCATCATCATCTTCTACAAATTGAAAACAACATATTCAGTTCATCATCAATTCCATGTAGCTCCTTTAACAGCATAGCTCAACAAATTGTACATGATGCTTATACACAAGTAACACAGCACACACAAACAAACTCAGGTTGAGAATCTCCAAACAACCAACAGGTCACGAATCCTTGTAAGATTCAAGAATTTCCACTCAAGTTAAACAACCTGCGGGCAGATTTTAGAGTCTAGATTAATTACCGATGTTTTCAACTTAAGTCGAGGATCCATGCAACCGTAATGTTTGTCCTACTGCCGCCCAGATTTCTCAACATTACATGGAAAACTAGAATGATGAACAAGAATCCTCAACAGAATTTAGCATTTACACTCACATCGAGCAACTTGCATTAGCGATTCTCAAGTCTATATGCATGTTCATACCAAGAGTTTTAAAAAAGGATGAGAATATACAACAGAAACCACACAACTAATTAGCAACCAAAATTACATTATATTTTCAACAACAAACACATTCCACTTTAATCAAGAACACACTGGCCAAAACCCATCTATTCTCATATAACTACATGCTATAAGCAATAAGTGTTGTAGGGTGGTAGCCTAGCCCCTAGCCCCTAGAAAATTCCTCAGCAGTCAAGGGTTGGTGCAGTGACAGCCGAGCAAATTAGGTTAAAAAAAAAAGAAAGACCAAAAATTAATTAAACACAAATCAACTCAAGCAACTCGCTGGTGTTGTGTAGTCATTGCCGGAAGAGGTGATTGATGATGACGATGAACTTAGAATTTTGTAGAGGAAAGTTTTTGATGTGGGGTTTGGCTGGTAAAGTAGCCAACTAGAAGCACCCGCAGTTCTGTGAGTGCTTTTTTTGTTGTCTTTTTGTAAACCCAACACTCAAAACAACGCCATTTTGAAAGTCTGGGTTTTAAAAAATTGAAAATAATGAGTCCGCCAAAACCACCTACGCGCCTGCTAGGCTGATGAGACAGTCTGGCGCCTAATGAGACACCTAGGGCCTTTTGCCGGCGGCCGCCTAGCGTTTGGTGGTGCCTAGAATGCCACCTACGCCGATTTTTCGAACACTGTAAGCAATTAATAAGAGAAACTTAATAGGAGAAACAGAAACGATAACAAGTTACTTACACGAGTAAAATGTCTCTGATCTTCTAGCAATTTCGATGACATTCAATTTCTCTCTTAAGTTAATTAGAAGACCTCTTGAACCAAACCTGCCTTTATTGGAAGTACTTCTGATTTCTAATAAAAGGCTTTCAATTTGTCCCTTAGAAAGCTTATGCTCTTTCCTACCATTCAAATCCTACACAAGCATGGAAATAAAATTATAAAACTCATTTAAATAAACCAAAATCATGCTTTCAAACTGTGAAAATAAAAATCAATACTTTTATCTACAATGTAGTTAAGTTTAAAAGAGGAAAATTTTCTCCTCTTTAAAGTCATTGAAAATTTCCTTTTTTTTGGTCATCATCTACCTCTTCTTGAAGGAGAAAAAGACAACTTTTTGAACATGGAAAATCAGGGAACTGAGTTGAATAATTGCAAATGCAAGATCAGAACTCATTTGATATCGAAATTCAGGACACTAGCAAGCTGGATACATACAGATTCCCATATCAACATCAAACGAGCATTAGAATCAATTACCCAAAAACCCAGGTCTCAAGTGCAAGCAACCATGATTCTTATAACAAAGTCATAACCTGTAATGCATAAATTGCCTCTACAACATGTCAATACATAAATTTAAAAAATAATAATAAAATAAAATAAAAAACACCCCACTTTGAAAGGCAAATAACATGTTTAAAAGAAACAAACTTTAAAGTAATAAAAAATAAAAAATAAACACAACTTTTTTGTGTTCTGCGCATACAAAATCCATGAAACATATCTTTTTCAACAAAATCATGAACTTTATAAGCATACACAATCCCTCACTTTCTCTATGAAACTACATGTCAAAAAATAAAGATAAACAAAAACAAAAACCCCACTTTAAAAAACAAAAGCATACCTCTAACTTGAAGAAATCAAGAACCAACATGCAACAATGCAGCTTTTGAGGCAACCCATTATAGAGAAGAAGCTAAAAAGGGAGTCTTTAGACTGTATAGTGAAGCAGGCACTGCAGTTGATCATTGCATGTGATGGGTCAGACTTGAAGTTTCCTCACTCTTCTCACTGTTGCAGAACGGAAACTTTCAATTGCATTGTATGAGTCCCAACCCAAGAAAGGTTATATTATTAGTGTTTCTAATGTATCTTCAATATATATATATATATATATATATAAATGAATCTTCAATTGTATGATATGGTGGATTATATAGAGAATATCATTAAATATTATTTACATTTTGAAAGTATTAACAATATTTTAAATATTATAATCAATATTTTCATAAATTTAAAGTAATATTTATGCGGAAACATATATAATAATGTTCTATTATACGATATTTTTATTGAAACTCATCTCGATAGTGATTTGTTATATTAAAATCTATCAATCAAAGACCAAAAAATGTGAGCAAAAAAATTATATTTATCTTTTTAAGATAAAATAAAGTTATGTGTTGATATATTAAAATAATAGATGTAAGATATTTATTCAAGTTTTTAGTTTGTATTTGATTAAAATCTATCCAAATTTTTCTTTTATAAAATATTAAGATGGTGAATTTTAACATAGATTTAAAATAGTATTAAAATATTTATTAATAGAATGATAATTATTATTATACTTTTTTTTTAATTGAAAGAGAATATAATTCACTAACACTATAAAATTTTATAGAAGTATTACGGTGAGATGGTTGAACCAAATATTTTCTACACAAAGATTTTCTACACCATTAGTCGTATGTTTAATATCATCAATATAGAAAGAGAGAGATGAAACTTTATGGTTTTGAAATTTAATTTAGCCCATAATTAAATTTCTTTCTCCTCTAAGCTTTTCTTACCACAATACATTTATAATAACTACTCTGTGGTAAAAATATATTTTTTAATTAATGATAAAGTAATTTGATATTAACAGTCAGCTATATACATTTATAACCACCGAAATTCAATAATTACAATATGAAATTAAATTACAGTAAGATACTTTCATAATAACGAAAGATATTCACCGTGATGATAAGTGAAAAAACAAAAACACATATTAACAAATGTACATAATAAAACTTATATTCATATCAGGAATGTTATAGAAAAATACACTAACCACTTATCAACAATGTTACATTTTAAAATAGTTACCAACATCAAAGTAAAACACTAAATTAACTTGTCTCAATGCAAAACACTAAATTAACTTGTCTCAATCATTCGATTGATCATATCATCCCTTTTTATTGGTATTACAAATCTAAGTTGGTTGAAAATTGAGAAGCCAACAAAATAATTCTACAAGAACTTTGAGGTTTGTATTCTAAACTACTCCCAAAAGGCTTCAATGTCTTCTATGGCCTCTTCAGCTACCTGTCTATCCTTCTCCAAGTTCTCGTAACTCTGAACAAAGCGAGCTATGGCATCCTTGGAAGTTATCGATGACTGTGAAAGATCGTTGGCTTCAGCTTCCAGATTAGCTCTCAGCTTTTTCTCCTCCTCTATCCGCTTGGTTAATTCATCTCGCTTCTTGGTTAACTCATTGATCATGCCAGTTCTATCTTCTATGTCCGTCATAACTTTGTCAAAGCGGCAGCGGTTACTTGCCAAACGGCCTTTTAAAGCCATTGTGTCCTCGATATTCTTATCAACCATTTGAAGAGTCTCCCGAAACTTCAAATATAGGTTTATGTAGCTCACAAAGTTCATGTGAAACCTTCTTACCATATTGATCACAGATGAAGGAAAGTTGTCGACGTTGGAATTCAGTCGACGAGAAATCAATGCCCAATACCTGCAATCAATGTGAGAAAGCACAAAAATCTAGAAAAGACAAAGACAGAAAACAGATGATCAAACGAAGAACACCAAATTTTACGTGGTTCGGCAATAAAAAGGCCTACGTCCACGACTGTCCAACTCTTAATCTCTGCAGAGTGACAGTATATTATTGAATATTGTCTGATGTTGTTACAACGGTTTCAATCCCTATTTATAGGGAAAGAAGAGTTACAATTCTGGCTGTAGCAAATCAGGAAGAGAATCCTGAATTAATTACATTCCTTAAACAATTGGGAAAAATAAGGAAAAGAATTATAAATTAATCATGCTTCCTAATATATTTAGGTGATATCAGGAAATTGCTATAATTATCTTGAAATAATGATGACTTGAATTTGAATTTAAATTAATCTCCATATCTGATGAGGAAATCATGGTTTGATTGGGTAACTACCATATTCGGAGAGAGAGAATCACTATTGAACTTGGTAACTGCCTGTTCTGGAAGATATGATACTTATCACGTATCTGAGCAAGCTGACGTGTCATAGTGGTCCTCATCTCGAGCTCGCTGAGAAACGAGCTGCGCAGGCGTCGAGCTGCGACTTGCCTGTATTTATGAGTCTGTTGATGCCAGCTGGAAGTCTTGATGGTCTTTGAGTCAATACTAGGCCTCGTCTGATGGGCTTTGACTATGTTGACCTCATTGGACCTTCTCATTGGGTCTTAAATGGGCATAAATTGGACTTTTACCAGCCCAATTATTGAGTCCGAAAAATACACATAACATTAGCCCCCCAGCTCTCAGTTCGCTTGGGCGAGCTGGGAGCTTGCTTTTGCTGGTAAAAGTTGGCTTCCTTGGCACATTTATTTTTGTAACCGCCTCTGGGCACTTTTCGAATTCCACCTTTTCAGCTGCGACACGTGGCGATCATGCAGGTGGTAACTGAAACGACGTCTGCACATCCTTTACTCACACATTTAATGCGCACGTCCTTCAACTGACGGCTGCATGATTTCCAAAGCCACGTTTCACGCGGCACCGTCAGATCTATGACGGTTACATTTCCCAAAGATCTGACGGTTGGGACTCATGCTTGCTTGCCTATATAAACCGATGGACCCTTTTCACTTTCTCCTTTCATCTGTCATTTTCACTCGAAGCAAACAAGTGTTCAAGCTTTCCATCATCCAGGACCCACTGCCTTTTACGAGATTCTCAGCCTCCTTCGTCGTTTTTCTACTTATCAACGATTCAAGGTGAGACTTCTTCTTCTTCAAACTTTCTATTCTGGGCTCATCATGCTCCATTCACCATTGTTGCTCCTGCAATGATACATATATTTTTATACATTTTATTTTTTATTTATTTTTTAGATGTCTTCAAGTGGGATTCGCAAGGGGATGATCCCAAGCAACGAAGCTCGTGAGCGCGATAAAGCCCGAGTTCATGCCATTCAGGGCAGAGAAGCCCGTGCAGCATTCGCCCGTCATCCCTCATCATTGAAGCGTCCTGAGGTGGAAGGACTTGTCAAGCAATTCCACATCCCTTTTGGTTGCCGCATTTTACTTCCTGATTCGGACAATCATGCTTGTTATCCACCCAGGGGATATATCGCTGTCAGCACCCAGCATCTCGAGCAGGGGTTGCGGTTCCCCGTTCCACCGTACTTAATCGAATTTCTCAACAAAGTCAAGCTCGCACCATTTCAACTGACTCCGAATTCTTACACACAGTTGATTTCGCTGGCCATAGCTTTCTACAGGATTGGCCTTCATGCCCCTACACCAAGAATTATCCAGGAGTTCTACTCCTTCAAGGCTCTGAGCGCGGGAGAAGGAGAGAAACCAGATGGGATTTACTATCTGACAGCTCGTCAGTCACAATACAAAGACCTTTTGCCCAAGGGAGAAGCGAAAGGTAAATCCAACGTCGGGCCATACAAGACGAGCTGGTTTTACATCTCGTGCCCATCTCTTGCAGACCTCCGAAACTTCAGTTTCGTTATGAAACCAGGTATTCATAAGAAAACTCCCACGAGCTGATTTTGTTTTGCATCTTCATCACTTATCATTCTTTAATCATTTACTGTGCAGAGCTGAAAATGGACGAGTTTTCTCTCAGCAGCGGGGAGGAACGAGCTCTTAACAAGCTCGCGAAATCGAACGACGCGGGCATCAGCAGCAGATTTGATGATGTTATCCTTAGGGCTTACAAGCTTGCCCCTTCTACGGAATCACATTTTCTGCGAGCTGGGGAGGACATAGGCAAGATGAGTGACAGGCCTAGACTTCCTTCTGTTTTCGAAGTTTCTGTTCTAGATGCGTCTACTTCCCGACCTCCACCAACGGTCTCTTCATCATCAGAGGAAGTCATTCGCTCGGATAACATTCGCTCGTCTTCTCCACCTCGGAAGACTTCATCTCGAAGCGCTCCTGCTCGCACCTCGTCTAAAGCGAGATCTTCTTCAGCTCGCACACCAAAGAAGGCGAAGCCGTCTTCAACTCGCACTCCTTCAAAGGGTGCGTCTAAAAAAGGTTCTTCTACAGATCCTGCTCCAGCTCGGACAGGATCAGACTCAACTCCTGCAGCTCCTGCTGCACAGGCTGACCCATCATCTTCTCCACGTCATGCATCTACTCCAGGGGCTTCACTGTCATCCCCAGCTCGCGCTCCAGCTCCTGCTCCTTCTTCCACGAAACTCCCGGCAAATAGGAGGAAACTTGTGCTCATGAAATCTCCTCCTGCACGCCCTGCTGAGTTTCAAGCTTCCTCAGCTCCTTCGGCAAAAAGACCTGCTGAAGACTTGGCCACTCCAGTGGCACCCTCCAAACGCTCCAAACCATCTGGCCAGGACCAGGCTCCTTCAGTTGCTGCTTCTACCAAAGGGCCTGCAGTCACTGAAGCCACTGCCCCTTTAACCGATGTTCCCAGCGAAGTGCATGCTGCTGCTGGAGCCACTATTCCCTCGACTGATGTTCCCAGCGAGGTGCATGCTGCTGCTGGAGCCACTACTCCCTCGACTGATGTTCCCAGCGAAATGCCTCTCCCAGATGTTTTTGCAAATCTTCAGCGACCTACGCCTTCCAGCTCGCAGCCTGGAAAAGGTGATGCTCCTTCAGATGTTGCCCCCGAGGCAGCCCGAACTGCCCGCAGCACATATGCGACTAGGCGTACTGTTGTGTCGCGTCGTGGCGCTTCTCATGATGATGCGCGCGATATCCCAGAGCGTGAGAGAACTCCTTCACCCACCAGATCAGATGTCGAGCTGGGTCCTGGAGGAAGATACTTGAATGCTTTCCTTGACAGCTGGTCAACAATTATGCTTAATCATACGAACGTCTTGGAAAATAGGTGCCTTAGGGGCGAGGATCTGGACGAGTTCGTGGCTCGTCATTGTATGCTGGTAAGTTAATTTTTTCTCATCTGCTGATTTTCTTCCTTGACAATATTTTAATGTGTTCTTGATTTTCAGGGTGCCCTTGCTGCGATGAAGCGAAAAAGGGAGACAAGGGCTGCCAAGGATGAGATGAGGAAGTTGGAGTTCGACCTGGAGGCAGCCAATGATGATTTAGCTCGCTTTACCTCGGGCAAGATAGAAGGTCAAGAAGCCCAGATCGCTGAGGCAAACGCCGCAAGGCAAGCAGCCGAGGATGCCTTGAAGAAAATGGAGGATGATCATGCTATGTTAAAGGATGAGCTGCTCAAGGTAAAAGAGGATCTGAGGCAATCTGAGCAACAGGCCGCACTGGACGAACAGCGAGCTTCAGCTGCAGAAGAGAAAATTGAAGTGCTTCATAGTCAGATTGATGCTGCTCTGGCGCGGGCTGAAACTGCCGAGAAGCAGGCCGAGGAGGCCAATAAGCGGGCCGGTGAGATGGAAGCTGCAGCTAAAAGTGCTAAGGAGGCTGTAGCCAAACGAGCTGAGGAAGTGACAGCTGCGGATAACCGTGCGAAGGAGGCTGAGCATCGAGCTGAGGTACTTAGGCAACAAGTGGGCGAAACTATTCAGCGAGCTGAGGCTGCGGAACAGCAGGTTGAAGATATGAAGAAAGAGGCTGAGGTCGTCAACCGCCTAGCTGATAATGCCTTCGAGGAGCTAACAGCCTTTAGAGAGCAGGCTACCCAAGAACTGGAAATGCGGGTTGCAGATGCAAGGGATGAGGCTGAAGAAAGGACAGGTCGCGATTTCCTCTATACACTGTGGATGTCCCATCCAGACATGGATTTCTCTATCTTCGGGGACATAGGGCTCGAAACCATTGAGGATTTTAAATCAAAAGCTGCCTCGTCTGCCCCTGGTCTGGAACCTTCGGCTAATCCAGACCCTCCTGCAGAGAACTAGCAATTTGTTTTTTCTTTTTCATGTATATCTTTTTTCTTTCAATTTGTAATCAGTCTTCGTATTTTAATGAAAATTTCTTTCATTACTTCTCTTGTGTTGAATGTTTCTCAGGCCAATGTACTTCATGCTCTTCATTTTTCCTGCGAGCTATTAATCGATAAACCCAAAACCTGATAAAAGCAATACTTAACAAAATTTTGTAAGTATAAGTACTGGGTATTTTAGAATGTTTGGCGAGCTATGCAAGGGTACTTAACTACTTGCTTTTTAGGCTCTTTTAATTCATAGCGAGCTATGCAGGGGTCGTCACCTCGCTGCTTTTTAGGCTCATTAGGCGAGCTATGCAAGGACACTTAGTCACTTGCTTTTTAGGCTCTTTAATTCATAGCGAGCTATGCAGGGGTCGTCACCTCGCTGCTTTTTAGGCTCATTAGGCGAGCTATGCAAGGACACTTAGTCACTTGCTTTTTAGGCTCTTTAATTCATAGCGAGCTATGCAGGGGTCGTCACCTCGCTGCTTTTTAGGCTCATTAGGCGAGCTATGCAAGGACACTTAGTCACTTGCTTTTTAGGCTCTTTAATTCATAGCGAGCTATGCAGGGGTCGTCACCTCGCTGCTTTTTAGGCTCTTTAATTCATATTCCTAACCATTGAGCTCGGAGCCCGTCAGCCTGGTGAAGAAAGTTGAATCAAAAACAGGAGAGAAATGGAGATATCATTTACAATTAATCCATTTTACATGTAATGAAAAACTTATTGATAATAGAGGCGGAGATGCTCGGCATTCCAAGCTCGGAGGACTTCTGCCCCGTTTACATTGACTAGTCGATAAGCTCCATTTCCCAAGGCTGTTTTGACAACATATGGTCCTTCCCAGTTTGGGCCTAAGGATCCATCACTCGGCTTGCGGGCTCCTGGTAGGATGAGGCGTAGGACTAGGTCTCCTACGTTGAATCTGCGAATGCGAGCATACTTGTTATAGTATCTCGCTATTCTCTGCTGATAGACAGCTACCCTTAACCTAGCGGTTTCCCTGTGTTCCTCGAGCAGGTCCAGGTTTGCTGCAAGTAGCTGATCATTGTTGTTTGGATTGAAGGTCGCTCTTCTTTGCGAGGTGACTTCAAACTCAGCCGGGATCATAGCTTCCGATCCGTAGACCATTGAAAATGGGGTCTCGCCAGTGGAGCCGCGAGCTGTGGTTCTATAGGACCACAATACTTTTTGGAGCTCGTCTACCCACGCTCCTTTCTTGGCTTCCAATTTCATCTTCAGGGTCTGCTTGATAATCTTGTTTACAGCTTCCACTTGGCCATTGGCTTGCGGATGGTCTACTGCCGAGAAACTTTTAACAATTTTGAGGTCGTTGCAAAACCTAAGAAACTGGTCACTGGCAAACTGAGTTCCATTGTCTGTCACGATCTGCTGTGGGACCCCGAATCTGCTAATAATGTTGCTCCACACGAATTTCTCAATCTTTGTAGTGGAGATCTCAGCAAGTTCTTTTGCTTCAGCCCACTTAGTGAAATAATCCACTGCGACTACTGCATGTTTACATCTTCCACGTGCCATCGGTAGGGGACCGATCAGGTCCATTCCCCAGATCGCAAAGGGCCACGGGCTCACCATCTGTTGGAGGTAAGCTGGTGGAGCTCGCGGAATATGAGCAAACCTTTGACATTTGTCGCATTTCTTCACTAAGCTGAGAGCGTCCTGCCTCATGGTGGGCCAGTAGAAGCCTTGGCGAAGTGCCTTCTGAGCCAGAGACAGCCCCCCAGCATGGTTCCCACAGTGGCCTTCGTGTATTTGCCTCAATACTGTTTCACACTCATGGCCATCAATGCATCTTAATAACGGTGCTGTGAACCCCTTCTTGTACAGTGCATTATCATAGATGCAATACCTGGCTGCCCTAGCTCGTAGTCGTCGGGCTTCTAGCTTGTCATTAGGCAGTTTTCCGTCCTGCAAGTATTCAAGAATAGGGCTCATCCAGGAATCAGGCCGTACAGATATGACCATCGTCACACTCTTTTCTTCAGTACTTGGAGCTGGTAGGAACTCAACTGGGATAGCCCCAAGGAAATCTGCATCTCGCGTAGTTGCGAGGCGAGCTAATGCATCAGCATGCGAGTTCTGAGCTCGCGGGATCTGCTTCATTTCGTATTTCTGAAATGCACCTAGCAGCTCGTGAACTTTTTGGAGGTAGAGGGCCATTTTTGGTCCCCTGGCTTGATATTCTCCTATTACGTGGCTGACGACGAGCTGTGAGTCACTGAAAATCTTCAAGTGTTCAGCTCGCATCTCCTTAGCCAATCGTAGACCCGCGAGCAGGGCTTCATACTCAGCTTCATTGTTTGTCGCCTGAAAGCCAAACCTTAGAGCACAGAGGATTTTGTGGCCCTCAGGACTGATCAGTAGAACTCCAGCTCCAGCCCTCTGCTCGCTGGATGATCCATCAACAAAAAGCTCCCAGGCCGGTCCTTCAGAAGACTCAGCTTCATTATCCACGGGTCCTGTAAATTCTGCAATGAAATCTGCAAGAGCCTGAGCTTTGATAGCTGTCCTTGGCTTGAATTGGATATCGAATTGCGCGAGCTCCACTGCCCATTTCAACAAACGACCTGAGGTGTCTGCTTTCTGCAAAACTTGCTTTAATGGATACTTGGTGAGGATTTCTATGGTGTGAGCTTGGAAATAAGGTCGCAGCTTCCTTGACGCAATCACCAGGCAGTAAGCCAATTTCTCCATCTGGGAATATCTGGTTTCAGCATCTTGTAACCGTTTGCTCACATAATAGACTGGGAGCTGCGTCTTTTCTTCTTCCCTTACCAGCGCCGCACTTAGAGCTTGCTGAGACACCCCTAAGTATAAGATCAGCTTTTCCTCTTCTTTGGGCTTGGAAAGAAGTGGAGCTCGCCCCATATATTCCTTCAACTGCTGGAAGGCTACTTCACACTGCTCAGTCCATTCGAAATTCTTTGCTTTCTTTAGAATGTCAAAGAAAGGGACACATTTGTCTGTAGCTTTCGAGATGAACCTACTCAATGCTGCGACCTGGCCATTGAGGCTTTGTACGTCCTTCACTCTGGTCGGCGACCTCATGTCAATCAGCGTCTTGATCTTCTCAGGGTTTGCTTCAATCCCCCTATTATTGACCATGAAGCCCAGGAACTTCCCAGAAGCCACTCCGAATGCACATTTAAGTGGATTTAACTTCATCTGGTAGCTCCTCAGAATTTGAAACATCTCTCTCAGATTGCTAACATGATCACCGATCTGCTTGGACTTTACCAGCATATCATCAACGTAGACCTCCATAGTCTTCCCAATCTGTTCTTTGAACATCATGTTCACCAAACGTTGATAGGTCGCTCCAGCATTCTTTAACCCGAAGGGCATCACCCTGTAGCAATATAGCCCCCGGTCAGTCATGAACGAGGTGTGCTCTTCGTCTTCAGGCCTCATTGGGATCTGGTTATATCCTGAATATGCATCCATGAAGCTCAGGAGCTCGTGGCCAGCGGTAGCATCCACGAGCTGATCTATTCTTGGCAGGGGAAAGCTGTCCTTTGGGCACGCCTTGTTCAGGTCAGTGAAGTCGATGCAGGTCCTCCACTTCCCGTTTTTCTTTTTCACCAGCACGGGGTTGGCAACCCAGGTCGGGTAGTAAGCCTCTCTGATGAACTTGTTAACCAGGAGCTTGTCCACCTCTTCTTTCAGTGCTAAGTATCGTTCCCCTGTCATTACCCTTCTCTTCTGGCGAACTGGTTTGAAATGAGGATCAATGTTTAGCCTGTGAGACATCACCTCTGGATCTATTCCCACCATGTCCTCATGATTCCATGCAAACACATCCAAGTTCGCCTTTAGGAAGTCAGCGAGCTGGGCTCTCAATTCCGGAGTTAATCCTCTTCCCAGCTTCAAGCATCGCTCAGGATCTACCTCGCTGACTGGTACATCTTCTAACTCCTCAATTGGACCGGTAGCTCGGTCTGCATCTACCTCGCGAGGGTCCAGGTCGTGACTGACTCCCTTCTCAGTCTTAGTTCGTGGCTCGCCCCCTGAGACCACGTTCACCTTCTTTCCCCTCACGCCCATCTTCACAGCATCTTCATAACAACGACGAGCTAGGTGCTGTTCTCCTCGAACACATCCGATGCCATTGAGAGTTGGGAACTTCACAGTCAGTGTTCTGGTTGAGGTAACCATGTCCAACTCGTTCATAGCAGGTCTTCCGAGGACCACGTTATATGCCGATGGGCCGTTGATTATCAAAAAGTCCGTCAAGGTTGTTGCTTGACGACCTGACTCCCCTAGAGTTAACGGCAGCTTAATCTGCCCCACTGGTATCACAGCATCTCCAGTAAATCTAAATAGAGGCTCCGGGGATGGCTTCATCTGGTCTGCTCGCAGCCCCATTTGGTCAAAACAACTTCTATACATCACATTCACCGAGCTCCCAGTGTCGATCATGATGCGCCTAACTTCCACATTGCTGATTTTTGCTCGTATAACCAACGCATCATTATGAGGACAGATCACTCCTCTAGCATCTTCTTCTGTAAATACGATCTCGTCCGAGGTCGGCTTCGCTCTTTTGGCAGGTCCCTCCGACCCGCTGAGTTGAAATGAATGGTTCGCCTCTCGGACATACCTCTCATGCGATCTGTTAGAATCACCTGCGATATGGGGGCCACCATAAATAGTGAAAATAGTTCTTACCGCAGGTTCCTGGCCTTGCTCGATAGCTCGCTGGGGCTGTTGTTGGTGTACTGGCTGTTGCTGTTGAGGTCGTTGCTGATGAGGTCGCTGGTCAGCAGGTCTTGCCACATATTCCCCCAAGCGACCTCGCCTGATTAATTTTTCAATGGCGTTCTTCAACGCCCAGCAATCTGAAGTACTGTGCCCGACCTCATTATGGTAGGCGCAGAACTTGTTCTGATCTCTGTGCTGAATGGGAGCCCTTATAGGATTGGGCCTCCCGAAGTCCTCCTTATTCCGCTCCGCAGCGTAAATCCTGTCTGGAGACGTAGTCAGGATGCTGTATCCTTCCTGGCGACCCCAACGCAGAGGTCGCTCATACCTCGGCTCTCTCCTCGATCTCTTCGCAATCTGATTACTCGAGCCGTTATTCCTTCCTTCTTCGTTCCGGCCATTGTTTCTCTTCTTTAGCTGACTGGAACTGCCCGCTTCATTCTTCTGAATCTGTTTCTTCGGGCCGAAGGTCTCTTCCCATCTTATCTCTTTCGCAGCTCGCTCGTAGAACTCTCCCAGATCCTTCACTGGGGACTTGTAAATGCTCTCGTATAGTTTTCCATCCTTGCGCAGCCCAGCTGAGATCGCTGTCAGAATGCTTTCGTCTGATGGATGCTCGACATTCGCGACCTCGCGTCTAAATCTGGTGATGTATTCCTTCAACGACTCACCCTGACGCTGAAAAATGGTGGCAAGGTGACAGGATGGAGCGAGCTGCCTTCTTAGTGCCCTGTATTGACCAACGAACTTCTGTTGGCATTGCTCCCAACTTCCTATGCTGCGAGCTGGGAGATTTCTGAACCACGTTCTCGGAATATCCCCCAATGTGGCCGGGAACACTCGGCACTTCACCATTGGATTTCCTGTCTGCAAATCCATCTGAACGTTGAAAGCGTCAAGATGGTCATATGGGTCACTGTCCCCATTGTATTGCTGAATGCTTGGCATCTTGAACCTCGGAGGGAGAGGCTGTGTCTCAATCTCCCTTGTGAATGGGGTCCTGTCTCCGTAGAGCCCACGCTGTTCTGGAACTCCAGGTCGTGCTTCCAACTGTCGGACTCTTTGGAGGAGCTCCTCTACTTGGGGATCTCGGAGCTCGTATCTTCTCCTATGATCAAGACTTGGAGCCGGATGCTCAGGATCATACCTTTCATCCTCGAACCGATCTTCATGACGATGGGGCCTTACCTGCTGCCCATCCACCTCATCGGCATAACGAGCTGCGACTCGAACTCTGCCTTGATCAACTTCCATTCGCCTGTTCCCCTCCTGGCTTGGTCTTGCTACCTGGCTATCAGGACGTGCGACCTCCCTTTCGTGTTGAACAGGGTGTCTTCCACCCCTCGAACGCGCATTAGATGAGCGAGCCGAATCTGCAGGTCGCGGGACCTCCCTTGCTAGCCTTTCAGGTCCCTGCGCTATTTCGAGAGGCTGAGGCACTCTCTGTGGTGCCTGAACTTCCACCCTAGTCACGTTGTGTACCTGGGCTTGTACCAACATGTTGACGGCTTGCGTGAGCTGCCTAACCGTATCCTCCAACGCTTCTTGCCTTTGTAACAACGCATTCTGCCCTTCGACCGTTTGGGCAACTGGAACCGATTGACGGTGAGGCAGAGGGGGGATGCCTGGCGCGGCCCCGAGTATCTGTCCTTGGGACGGGCCTGCTGCATGCGTGGTTGTGTCTTGCCTAGGCTGTAAGTTCTGCTGGGATTGGTTCACGTGACTTTCCGCCTGGTCATCATCTCCAAGGAACCTGTTTGATCTAGTCTTTGCCATATCGTCAGAAGTTGATAAAGTGGGATAAAAAAGATTGCAGTTAGGGCCCTTCCTCTAGCGCCAAAATGTCAACGTTGGAATTCAGTCGACGAGAAATCAATGCCCAATACCTGCAATCAATGTGAGAAAGCACAAAAATCTAGAAAAGACAAAGACAGAAAACAGATGATCAAACGAAGAACACCAAATTTTACGTGGTTCGGCAATAAAAAGGCCTACGTCCACGACTGTCCAACTCTTAATCTCTGCAGAGTGACAGTATATTATTGAATATTGTCTGATGTTGTTACAACGGTTTCAATCCCTATTTATAGGGAAAGAAGAGTTACAATTCTGGCTGTAGCAAATCAGGAAGAGAATCCTGAATTAATTACAGTCCTTAAACAATTGGGAAAAATAAGGAAAAGAATTATAAATTAATCATGCTTCCTAATATATTTAGGTGATATCAGGAAATTGCTATAATTATCTTGAAATAATGATGACTTGAATTTGAATTTAAATTAATCTCCATATCTGATGAGGAAATCATGGTTTGATTGGGTAACTACCATATTCGGAGAGAGAGAATCACTATTGAACTTGGTAACTGCCTGTTCTGGAAGATATGATACTTATCACGTATCTGAGCAAGCTGACGTGTCATAGTGGTCCTCATCTCGAGCTCGCTGAGAAACGAGCTGCGCAGGCGTCGAGCTGCGACTTGCCTGTATTTATGAGTCTGTTGATGCCAGCTGGAAGTCTTGATGGTCTTTGAGTCAATACTAGGCCTCGTCTGATGGGCTTTGACTATGTTGACCTCATTGGGCCTTCTCATTGGGTCTTAAATGGGCATAAATTGGACTTTTACCAGCCCAATTATTGAGTCCGAAAAATACACATAACAAAAGTAATCCGTCTTGAGGAGCAACTCAAGAGAAGAATTAAACTGGTCTCTTTGATCAGGATCTATGAGCGACTTAAAAATTCAAGAAGCGATATTGATAGAGGACACACTTAGCATGGTTGATGTCCTGAGGAGCCACCTGCGTTGGTAGAGATTCTGGAAAGTCTTTCAAAGACTCATCTAGTATGTGGTCAACCTCTGCAAAGAAGACTTGTGCCTCGCCCAAATTGGAAAATGGAGGTTCACAGGTCTCCTGAAAGAAGAAAAAGTGTTGGAATTTGGAAAGCAAATAGTAGACACAAGTAATAGCAAACTCACCTGGGAAGGAGCAGACGTGGATGCGCATTGCGCAGCTGATGCACGAGTGACCCTAACCTCTTGATTCGCCTGAGGCATTGAGTTAACATGGTTTGGAGACACTGAGGGAGTTAACAAGGAAGGTGGTGGGGTAGTTGACACAGATGCAGTTGCAAGAGGAGATGATTGCGGTGGATCCAGTTGAGGTGAGTGTGCCTGCAACCAAAGGTCAGAAACTAATCACAAAATATAGACTCCTAAGTGAAAAGGGTCATACCAGCCTGCGCCTGAGGAGAAGCTGGGATAGGAAGCTCTTGAGAGGTTTCATTGCCATCATGGGATGCAGGAGACATTTCCGCCTGATAACAATTCGAAAGTAAATGTGTTGTGTGTTGTTCATTACCATCTCAAGTGACATATTCAAATAACTTAGTTATTTCTCTTTCTCCATTATCTGCGATATTATACTTCCAAAAGTGCTCTAGTTTACTAGGTTCTAAATTAAGAGAAACTGCTAGATCCTACCATATGGTAGTTGCAAAACTCACAGGATTTTAATACCCTAGGTGGGTGGCCCAAGGGGTTGTATAAACCCTTTACCGGTAAAACAAAAAGCATCTCAATTTAACAATTGTGATAAGCATCAATTTTTTTTTTCTTTTTAACGACTCACTCTTGAAGAAGACTGTTGAACACCGTTGCTACTTTCTTGTTGTCTTGAAGGAACTAAATACTATAACTATACAACAAATTAACAAAGCATTAAACAAACATGGCCTTTAGAACTCAAAAATAAAAGTAAAAATACATGAAAATTTTGGTTTTTAGACAATTATTATTATTTTTCTTTTATATACCTCATGTGTACTAGAATACTGAATTCTTCCTTCAATTCCTGCTCCATCATTGGTCTGAAATTAAAATGTATTTAACATTAGATGTAAGCTATCATTCTACATAATTAAAACAAAGTCTTAAAATTACTTCATTTGACATACCTTAATATTATTTTTTGCTATAGTTTGCAATGTCATAATTAGTTGCTCAAGATTTTTCACCTTTTCTTCAAGCCGCATGACTGTGTATTTAGAAACTACAGCTATATTAACCTTTGTTGGTGCTATGCCAGACCCAAGCCCTCAAACTCAACCTCGATGTTCCTTTCCTAAAACTTGAGCTACTGCATTATGATTGATTGTGTTTAACTGATGTTTTGGAATCGCTTCCATCTCTTTCTGTGTATCATGCCAAATGATAATAAACAAATGTGATAAATGTAAATTAAACTACATAAATAAAAATATTATTATGATTGTCATACTATTTTTTCTCCATCTTTTTGGTTCACTAATGTTCCATCTTTGTGCTTATGTCCAGCTATCCATATTGTCACTCTATCCACCTCTTCAGGATCAACATTTCTTGTCATTTTTTCAGCCCTCTATACATTTATAACGTAATCATGGAAATGTGAACCACATAATATAATCTTTTGTTGCACATATCATAATATTAAATTAAATGTAGGTACTACTAGTCCAGGCTACTACAAGTCTTTAAGACACAAATTCAATCTAAAGATTGTATTTTAACACATCAAAATCATGTTCTAAACATACTAGAATATACTTGCATCAAAAAAAGATATAATAAATCGTGTCAATATGTTCTTACCAATTCTTCATATAGTCGTGTCATTCCTTTATGATTAGTTGTATGTGGCATCTCATTCATCTTCACCAGCTCAGTATGTTGTTTACATATTTTTAACAAGAAAAATGTAAGTCACCATCTTGTATGGAAGCATGAATAAACATAATTTATGTATATTTATTACTCTTAAATATAGATTTATTAGTCCAATTTTATGTTAAGTTTATTTTAATTAGTTGTGTTTTTGGTGAAATAGGAATAAAAGGGGGTTTATGTGTTGAATGAGGAAAAATTATAATTTTTGTCAAGTCAAAATCCAAATCAATCAAGGATTCAAGTCTTACCCAAAATATTTGTCAAGCAATTAGAAAATTGGTTGAGATAAGGAAATAAATCAATAATGAAAAAAAAATTGAAACAAATCATTTTAAATAATTTTTGGTGCTTAAAAAGGAAGCAAAGGAGAGAGCATGAGGAGTCACCTGATCAGCTTTGAAAACATAAGAAACAAATCAAGAAAAGATGAAAAAAGTTGCAAATTTTGAGAGAAAAATCATGGCCTACTGAGAGTTTTATGGAAAGACAAAAACAATGTTGTAATTGAGCAATATAAAAGCAATTTTCAGTGTACGAAAAGAGACAAGCGGCGGCTATATAAAAGAGAAAAAGAGGAGCAGCTATTGAAACTGTTGGAGGAGAACACAAGACAGCAGCTTTGGTAAAGAAGAGGACAAAAAAAAAAGTGCAGCAGCAAGAAGACAAAAACAGCGACAAAGTTAACAAAAATATGTTGGGTTTTGATTTGTCTGTTCATGTGGTCACCATGGTTGTTTAATTTTTTTTTTCTGAAGTGTAGGATGAAATCGTTATTGACTTTGTCATAATTTTACCATTTAAATATTATTCTCAATTTTTTTTTTAATGTTTAATAATTCTTAGTTTCATTAATTAATAAAATAAAAATCGTTTCATCTCAAATATCAAGTATTTTTGGTAGTTACAAAATTATTTTAGGGAATTTGGCAAAAATACCCTAATTATACATCAATATTACGTAATTGCCCTTTAAGGCAATAAAATTGCAAAATTACCCCTAATTTACTAAAATACCCTTAACTTATACTAGCCCTTTTTATTATCCTAAATAAAAAATCATAAAATTATCCTAATTACCCAAAATACCCCTAATAAATTACAACCAACTCATTAATACAAAACATTAATTATTTACCTACCTAATTAAACAACAATCAAATAAATAAAACACACAATCAAATAAATACTATCAATCCATTAATTCATCCTCCATCATAATTTCTCTCCAACAACAATCACCCTTTTTTTTCTAACTTTAGATTTGAGTGGAGGATAATGTGAAGAAAAGTTTAGGCATTGATAAAGGTTAGTAAGTATTTAATTATGATTTATTTGATATATTCGAAAAAGAAAAAAAGAAAAAAAAAGTAGTGTTCGGGTAAACAGGCGACCCAAAATCGGGTCGCCTGTTGACCCGAAGAGATAATTCTGATCCATCGGGTTAGAATTATATCTTCGGGTCAGAACGCTACCCGATAGCAGGGCGACCCGAAATTGGGGCGACCCGATATCGGGTCGCCTTCTGACCCGATGAGATAGAATCGCCTTCTGACCCGAACATAATAACATTCATTTTTTTTTTTTTTAGGATTTTTATTAAATTTTAATAGTAACGAATCTGTGGTATTAAAATTTCAGGATTAAAGATGTCTACTGTACAATTGGTTTTTAATTGGGATGGTCAATGGAAGAGCGATTGTGGGATTTACTGGTATAAAGGTCAAAGAGCAAGGGCTTTTAGATTTTCACGGAATGCAACTTTTGAGCAACTATTGGATAAAGCATATCGTGTCACAGGTATTGATAAAAACCATTACCGAGTTATATTAACTACTGTTGCTCAAACCATTTGTCCAAGTATGCCTATTGAGATCATTGATGATGATGATGTTGAATTATTGCTTAACCGTGAGAATGTTGACCCTTTAGTGTATATAACTGTAAAAGAGGTTGAGCAAGATGTGAATGACTTTGATCCCAATTTGGAAACAACGAATGTGAATGACATTAAAACATCCAATAGTAGTCCAACATGTCAACCAAACTCAAGTATCCATTTGGATGATATTAGGGAAGGATTTATGCCATGTGGCAATGATAATACTTATTCCCCTCTTCATTATGGATTTGAGGGTAGCTCGAGAATGGAGGATGTACCTGAGGTTTCGATTGATCACCATACAACGGATTATGGTAAACAAGAACAACATACCTATCCCAGTAGTTATGGTGAAACAACATCGAGTGGAGTTTCGAATAGATATGACCAGCAATTTGAGAATGTTCAAAGGCTTGTTCCACCACTGTGTGCATTATACCAAGTTAATTCTAATGAAGTTACTCCTAGACGCAATCTCATGCATATTCAAGTCGGTGAATTATTTGACAACAAAGAACAATTGCAATTAGAGCTAGGTAGATATGTCTTGGCAAACCGGTTCCAAACAAGAGTCATGAAATCGGACACATCAAGATATCAAGTTAGGTGCATCGTTGCAGATTGCAGTTGGCGCTTACGTGCAGTTAGAGATGGAAATTCAGATTATTTTCAGATTAGAAGATTTGATAATGAACACACATGCTCCATGGAACAACGATTTCCACAACAAAGACAAGCAAGTGCTCGTGTGATAGGGGAACACATCAAGGAAAAATTTACAGACCACCGTGTCTACAAGCCTAAGGAAATTATACGAGACATACAAAATGAGTTTGGCATCTCATGTAACTATCACAAAGGATATCGAGCCAGACATATTGCATTGGATGAAGCTCGAGGAACTCCTACTGAATCATACATGATTTTGCCTTCATACTTATACATGCTAAAGCAAGTCAATCCTGAAAGTATTACTGATCTTTAGACTGATTGTAATGACAGGTTCATGTACATGTTCTTTTGCTTGAAAGCTTGCATAAATGGGTTTTTGTCTTCCATTAGACCAGTCATTGCTATTGATGGCACATTTTTAAAAGATCCTCACAATGGAGTTTTATTTGTGGCTGTGTGTATGGATGGTAATGATAAAATTTTTCCTCTAGCCTTTGGTGTAGGTGATTCTAAAACTAATGACGCATGGAAGTGGTTTCTTACAAGGTTACGCCATGCTGTTGGAGAAGTTGAGGATTTGGTTATAGTTTCTGACAGAAAATCTAGCATCATCGTTGGTGTGGAAAAAGTGTTCCCAAATTCCTTCCATGCAGCCTGTGCAGTGCATTTAGAACGAAATATGGTTGCAAAATGTGGAAAAAGTAAGACATTAAAATATGTTTATTGGAAGGCAGTTAAGGTGTATCGGGTGAATCAATTTACCCGTGCAATGGAACAATTAGCAAACTTGAATCCTGAAGCCGCTACATTCATCACTGGTGTAGGTATTGATCGTTGGTCACGTGCTCATTGTCCAGGAAAAAGGTACAAGATAATGTCAACAAATATTACAGAATCGATGAATAATGCAATAAGTGATTGTCGAGAGTTACCAATCACTGGAGTTGTTGAATACATTAGATGGGTTCTCCACCGTTGGTTTCATGATCGTCGCGCGGAAACACTTAAAGTGATAACTCAGCTAACAACTGCAGCAGATGTAGCAATTGCTCTCAATGATGAATTGGTTCGGACTTACACAGTTCAGCCAATTAATTTTTACACATTTTTGGTTAGAGATGGAGATTTGGATGGACATGTTGATTTAACCACAAAGACTTGCAGTTGTCAAGAATTCAACCAACTCCAATATCCATGTGCGCATGCTTTAGCTTGCATCAGGCTTAGAGGATTTTCATATTCAGACTACTGTTCACCTTACTACTCTTCTAGGTCTCTTGTTGCAGCATATAGTGGGGAAATAAACCCACCCGGACAACCATCCGACTGGTTGGTTCCAGAAGAGGTTGCAGCTAAAGTTGTTCTCCCTCTTGTTGGTCGACGTCGTCCAGGAAGACCCAAAAAGAATCGCATTCTATCAATTGGGGAAGAAGATCATAGAAGGAATTGCACTAATTGTAAACGTCAGGGTCATAATAGTCACACTTGCACCTATCCGAAGTCTGCAAGAATACCAAGCTATATCGAGAATATGGGACAGTCAAGTGGCAATAACGATGTTGTAGAATGATTCAGCTTGGATTGTTTTATGTCAATTGATGTTATTTATATATTTGTAAGCAATTTTTGCATTTCTATCTATCTGTAGTTAAATGTTGACATGTATTTAAATGAGGAAGACTTACATTGCCTTTTGTAATATTGAATGTTTTTACTTAGGAATCTATAGTTTGGATACATTCCACACTATATATTATTACATTTCAAGCACTTGGACCTGCGAGCTTAAAAAAAAAATTGACATGGTTTTACTTATACGTTCAACATTTTCAATCAACACAACACACCTGCTTAAAACTTCATACAAGATCACTTTTCCATATATCAAAATAAAATTTTCAACTAAGTAAAACTGCACCACATTGGTATTGTAACCACACAGGTCACTATCAGTTTACTATATGTTTGATACATCATTATTTTTTTGTTTATCAACATCAATAGTATCTTTTTTACATACAGGTTTTATAGGTACAAATTTACAATTTTGAAAAATTTCCGTGACGATTTGTTCTCTAAGCCGTGAGCTGTCTTTTGCTTCAAATTCAAATGGTTATCCAACCCATAGACATTCCAAGTTTTTCAATGTGACCAAATTACTAACCAAAACTGAGCAAAACAAGTACCCTTAAAAAGTTCGAGCTGATCGGTAGTAAAAGAAGATTTTATCAATTGTATGCTTTCCCAATTACTGTAGCCGCTAACTCGTCTTGATTCTCGAGCTGTTTTCTTTATTTTAGTAATTTGTCAAACTTTGTTTCAGCCATTTACACCTACCATAGGAAAAAATAAAACGTAAAAATTTTGTTAGTTAGTTAGGGAAAATAAAAACATCGCTTAAAATTAAAACATCATGTAAAAATACAAAACAACAGCACATTGCTGTTTGAAAACAGCACCAACAAAGCAGAAAACAGCACCAAAATGCTGCTAACAGCACAAAACAGCACCAACACAGCACAAAATAGCACCAAAATCCTATTAACAGCACAAAACAACACCAACAAAGCAGAAAACAGCACCAAACAGCACTAAAATGCTGTTAACTGCACAAAACAGCACCAACACAGCACAAAACAGCACCAAAATCCTGTTAACAGCACAACACCAACAAAGCAGAAAACAGCACCAAACAGCACCAAAATGCTGTTGACAGCACAAAACAGCACCAAAATCCTGTTAACAGCACAAAACAACTCCCACAAAGCAGAAAACAGCACCAAACAGCACCAAAATGCTGTTAACTGCACAAAACAGCACCAAAATCCTGTTAACAGCATAAAACAACATCAACAAAGCAGAAAACAGCACCAAACAGCACCAAAATGCTGTTAACAGCACCAAACAGTGCTAACAGTGCTGTTAACAGCACAAAAAATACAAACAAGTACTCTTTTCAGTAATGATACTACAATTTATGAATTATTACAGCATATTGTGCACCCTAATTTGTAAATGGATGGCCAACATTAAATCCATCTCATTAAAACCATTAAAACCCAATCCAAACCAATCAAAACTCATTTATAAAACAAACCATCAAAATAAAATCCACCAATCATTTTTCTCACATAAACAATCAAAAATAACACAAACAATCAAAACCCACCTATAAAACAAACAATAAAAAATCCACCAATCCTAAAAGTCTTTAAAACAATCAAAATCCATCTCAACAATCAAACAATCAAAACCCACCAACTCATTATATCCATACAAATCATTAAAACTCAACCCAAACCAATCAAAACTCATCTATAAAACAAACCATCAAAATAAAATCCATCAATCATTTTTCTCACATAAACAATAAAAAAATAACACAAACAATCAAAACTCACCTATAAAACAAACAATCAAAAATCCACTAATCCTCAAAGTCTTTAAAACAATCAAAATCCATCTCAACAATCAAAACATCAAAACCCACCAACTCATTATATCCATACAAACAATTAAAACCCAACACAAACCAATCAAAACTCATCTATAAAAAAAACCATCAAAATAAAATCCACCAATCATTTTTCTCACATAAACAATAAAAAAATAACACAAACAATCAAAACCCACCTATAAAACAAACAATAAAAAATACACCAATCCTTTATGTCTTTAAAACAATCAAAATCAATCTCAAAAACTAAAACTATCAAAACCCACCAACATATTATATCCATAGAAATCATTAAAACCCAACACAAACAATCAAAACTAACCCAAAAAACAAACTATCAAAAACTAAAAAACCCCACACAAACAATCCAAACACACCACAAATCATTCAATATAAACCCAAAGTACTTAAAATCCAAATGAAAATTGATGAGTTTAGAGGAAATATACCTTCCAAGAGCTCGGATTTGCCTCCTTGTTGGGTCAGATCTTTCGTTGAACGGTTGGTAGGCGTGTATGGTCGGCTTGAGATTGTATGGTTGGTTGTTGTTGAGCTTGGATGGGTGGTTGAGGTGATCGTTTGGCGGCGGTTGAACTTCGACTTTGGTGGACATTGGTTGAGCTTGGGCGAGTTCAGGTACCAAATCTTTGGTGGACTTTGGTTGAGCTTGGACGTTGGTTTTCAAGCTCTTCGATTGGAAATCCCTCTTCCGTCGCGGGTGGAGGGTGCTTGACTTGGGTGGAGCTTGGTTGAGCTTCGGTGCACCTTGGGATGGCGTCGAACTGGTCTGAAGGAGGTAGATCGAGTCGGTTTGAGAGGTTTACCTCGGTCGGCGATTGCGAATTGTTCTTCCATCGCGGTTGGAGGTTGCTTGACTTGGGTAGAGCTTGGTTGAGCTTCGGTGCACCTTGGGATGGCGTCGAACTGGTCTGAAGGAGGTAGATCTGGTCGGTTTGAGAGGTTTACCTCAGTCGGCGATTGCGAATCAGTCTTCCGTCGCGGTTGGAGGTTACTTGGCTTGGGTGGAGCTTCGTTGAGCTTCAATGCACCTTAGGATGGCGTCGGACTGGCCTGAAGGAGCAGAATCGGGTCGGTATTTGAGGTGAAAAAGGGACTGGACTGCCGTGAAGATTGTTGGCCGAGTGAGTCACACAGTTCTGCCGTGAAGGGGTGTTTTGATGTTTTAAGGGCATTTTGGGAATTTAAGGGTACTTTTGCAATTTAATCCTCCCAAAGGGTATTTCTGTTATTTTAATATGTAATTAGGGTATTTTTGCTAAATTCCCATTATTTTATTAATTTGACTTTGGATTGAAAAAGGTTTAAATATAAGATTTTTTATTATGTTTTTTTCAATATTGTACACATATAATACTTAGATCTTATAAATTTCAAGTCTTGAAATAAAAATTTACATAATATTTATTTTTGATGCTTAACTGACAAATCCCAAGAAAACAATAGATTTATTTCTAAGTTGTTTCTTTAATTTTTTAGAATAATATTTTGAATAGTAAAACATTACAAGTTAATAATGTTGGATTCTGAACCTCAAATTTCTCGTCCATTACTTGAGTTTTGCAACTTAATCTTGTTTCGTTAATTTAGAATTTCATTTTCTTGAGTTTTAATTCATTTTCAATTTTCAAATATTGTTAACTAAATTAGAATTAAATTTAATTTGGATTTAGATTAATATTTTCTCAATCTCTATAGGATTGATGTTGTGCAAATTTAGTACTCGCAAGTGCACGAGTCTATTGTAGAATAGATTATGTAAGTACAAGGTCAATCCCACAGAGATTAAGAAAATATTAATCTAAATCCAAATTTTAATCTAATTAACAATGTTTGAAAATTAAGAATTAATTAAAACTAAAAAAAATAAAATTCTATATTAACGAAACAAAATTAAGTTGTAAAACTTAAACAATGAACGAAAAATTTGAGGTTCAGAATACACCATTATCAACTTATAATGTTTTGCTATTCAAAATATTATTCTCAAAAATTAAAGAAACAACTTAAAAATAAAGCTGTTGTTTTCTCAAGATTTGTCAGTTAAGCATCAAAAATAAATCTTGTGTAAATTCTTACTTCAAGACTTGAAATTTATAAGATCTCAATAATATATGTATCTAATATTGAAAAACACATAATAAAAAATCTTATATTTAAACCTTTTTCGATCCAAAATCAAATTAATAAAATAATTTTGTAATTATCAAAAATACTTAATATTTAAGGTGAAACGATTTTTATTTTATTAATTAATAAAACTAAGAATTATTAAACATTGAAAACAAAATTGAGAATAATATTTAAATGGCAAAATCATTACAAAGTCAATAACGGTTTCATCCTATATCTCATAAAAGAAAATTAAACAACCATGGTAATAACAAGAACAAACAAATTAAAACCTGACATATTTTTGTTAACTTTGCTGTTGTTTTTGTCTTCTTGCTATTGTACTTTTTTTTTTTGTCTTCTTCTCCACCAAATCTGCTGTCTTCTGTTCTCCTCCAACAGTTCCAATAGTTGCTCCTCTTTTTCTTTTTTATACTGCTGCTGCTCGTCCCTTTTTGTAAACTGAAAACTGTTTTTATATTGTTCAATTACAACATTGTTTTTGTCTTTCCATAAAACTCTCAGTGGACCCTAATTTTTCTCTCAAAATCTGCAACTTTTTTCTTCTTTTCTTGATTTGTTTCCTATGTTTTCAAAGCTGACCGGGTAACTCCTCAAGGCTCTCTCCTTTACTTCCATTTTAAGCACCAAAAATAATTTAAAATTGATTTGTTTCAAATTTATCTTTTTTTCTTCATTGATTTATTTCCTTATCTTAACCAATTTCCTAATTGTTTAACAAATATTTTGAGCAAGACTTGAATCCTTGATTGATTTGGATTTTGACTTACAAAAATTGTAATTTTTCCTCATTCAACACACAAATCCTCTTTTATTCCTATTTCACCAAAAACACAACTAATTAAAATAAACTTAACATAAAATTGGACTAATAAATTTATATTTAAGGGTAATAAATATATATAAATTATGTTTATCAATCGACTTCGTACTTATATAATCTATTCTACAATGATTCGTGCACTTACGAGTACTAAAATTTGCACAACAAGCGTCATGAAGATATTACATACTTGGTATACTTCATCAAATTTTGCTATCAATCGATACTTGACAAATTTGTCCCAATCTTCATGATTTTTAATGTTATTAGGCTTTAACATTTGGAGCTCTCTACTAGCATCAAAACCAAGTTGAACACTTCTTATTTGTTTGGTCATCTTACTTTTGTACTTCGGCCGCAATTACACACTGAAGAAAGTATATAATTCTTACCTATGTCATCCAAACCAAACTTCTCTTGTTTCTATGATCAAAATTCACAAGGTGATCAATTAAGATTGCTACACATCAAAAATAAAATCTCTAAGGAAAAAGCAATAAATTAATATAAAACCTTTATAGTCTCCCACACACTATTTTTCAAAATCTCCACTACATTCAGCCAACTATCATAAATTATCGGAATCAATGAAGTGGCAATACTTCCACAAAATGTACTTAGCACTTTTGAACACTCCCCAACTGGTTGTCCCAACTCATTCAAAGGAAGACCAATTTCCTTATCTCTCGCAATTTTATTGAAGTCCAAACGGTTTTTGCTTCTTGCCTTTCTTTTTTGTCGATAGTGTCACATTATCACTTGATGGAGTACCAGTACACTTTTCAGTCGACATCTACAAAACTTTAAAATATTATTATCTTTCATATATATATATATACATGTCAAAAAATGGGTTGTTCATGTTATGCTTTTACATCCAAACTTACAGTAACAAAGCTTGCTACTTGTAAATGTAAACCAGCAAATTTCACAATTCTACAAATTGTCTCCAATCCAACACTAAAACGAGGAAGACCAAACAGAAGATATAATTGGTCTTTCCTCCAAAATTGCAGCTGTGGCACAGGTCAATTAGAAGTAAACAATGCTTTGTGAATATCTTTAACACTTAACAGATCCCACATTTGACATTAAAGTTGTTTTTACCTTCTGTACATAACAAGACAAACATAACAAAACAGGGGACTCTCTAGTGCAACCACAACAATTTTCTATGTCAACAGAATCAGACAATAAAATATTGAATCACCACCAACAATAAAATATTGTGTTTTGTCTCATACCAAACACAGAAGATATAAACAACCACCAACAATAAGATAAATTCGGGAATAATAGAAGACCAAAATTTCCCAAGAGATTGTATCCTAATCTGCATGGATATAGCAGACATTATGTTCAGAATGGTTATGCTACCCAAAACAATTTAAAACACACCCACTGCCACATGCCTATAAGGCTATATGGTTGAAATGCTCGATTTTCTTAATCGATGCCTTAGTAAGGTGAAGCACCGAACGTTTGTATTGATGTAACATGGAAAACGTATCTTGAACTAACCAAACAATTCTTAGTGAACAACAAAAATGTTCAAGTCTTTTGGTCACACTTCTCAAGTATCAGGACTAAATTATACTCACAATGTCCTGTAGTTGTTAGTGTCAAATTTACTACAAACTGATGAGAAACTACTTACCAGTGATCTGCTACTCCAGGAAATGCACAAGCAAATTAGATCAGAATTGCACGGCTGCAAATAATAAAAAAATAAATTAGTGGATTAAAACATTAGACTTTGGTTATGGCCCATCCCCTCTGGCACAAACATTAGTATTTGTGATGGACATCTGAGAGGCTGAAACCACATCATAACCATCTCCGTTTACACATCATCAAATCACAACAAATAATTCACACACTGTCACACCCTCTTTATAACTAGTAACTGTCACCACATAAAAATCAACACTACAGCAAATACAATTCACCTATGAATTGAAAAAAATTGGGTCAGGATATTAAGAGAACATGTAAACAAGCTGTGATCCAATAATTATTCACTCATTAACAACCGAATCAAAATACAAGGACCTAACAGGACTTCTGATTGGTTATACTAACACCTGCCAGAACACTGTCAAATTATTCTTCCACAAAAAACACACAAACAATACTAAGACTCGCTCATATTTATTTCAAGCTTGATCATAGTGAAACATGATAACTTTTTTAAACACTAGCTTGTCTAGGAATCATTAATTTATCATCATGGATTTCTTAAGCAAAATCTGCAACCTGAGAAGAGCACATTAAATCAAAATATTCAGCTACCATCATGCTAACCGGCAAAATCAATAAAATAGTGGTATGGTCCAATACCCCAAATTACAAAAGCTGGACTACAAATAATAAACACACTACACCATGATCATAGCCAAGTAATTTAACACATTAATGAAATTTAATTTATCAAACACAAAACAAAACCCCACCTTTATTTTTTTTTTTGACTGAGGACAAATTAGATATGCGTCTGACCAAATGATCAAACACAAAATCATCCAAAAAACCAAATCAGGCATCAGATAATAACAAAAAAATAAAAATAAAAACCTAAAACCTACCAAGAAACATAACAATTCAAGACCATGAAACCATAACAACACACATCATCAACTCATCCAACAGCTCAACAGTTATTCAGAGAACAAGACTTGGAGTTCGAAGCCTATTCCATTCACTATGTACAAAGGCCATAATGAAATCAAGAGAGAAAAACTTGAAATTGAAAGAAAGACGAAAAAGCGAGAGACAGAGAGAGAGAGAGAAGCAAGTCGATTTCTCCTCTGTTAACCTTGAAACCTTCTATCAGTTTTTAGTGTCAGTGAATCTGTCGGAGTAAATCGAAAACCAAACTAAAATTTGTGGGAGTAAACAAACTGTCAGTGTTCCGCGCGGGAACCCAAAAAAATATATGTGATGATTTTCCCACCTGCATTAAATATATCTATCAGGGGCCATTTTTGTGAATCAAATAAATCTGTCACGGACTGCTTCTGTCATCTCTAATCAAATATTCATGACGGGGCCTGCTTGATACTAAATATCCATCATTGGCCAACAAAGTTCCGCGATGAAGACTTTTAAATGAGAATATGCTTTTAAAAACTCGTGATAAATGATGTTTTCTAATATAAGTCATTTAAGTCTGTGATAATAAGACCACAATAGTAAATAAAAATTGCTGTGATAATTAAATTCTGAACTCTATATGGTAAATGAAAAATGTATTATTCTCGAATAGATTTCTGACGTTTAAGTCAAGCTCCACATGCAAATAAACACTTCATGGTCAAATGTAGCTTTAAATATTTTTAAGAAAAATAGTTCATAAAAACATGCTACAAGTTTGAAAGAAAAAGCTTGTCTTTGCGTTTTATTACTTGAAATACAATTCATAAATATCTTCCGAAAGGAGCTAGTGTTTATGAATGTCTAATATTAGTTCCACTACGACTTTGAAATGTTTGTTTGCACTTCAACTAAACCCTTGCTTTTATCATATGCATTTCAGTCAGTTTGGTTTAACTGTTCTTGTAGATACATGAGTATGATTGTTCTTGTAGATACAAATGCCAACCTGAATGCAGCTAACTCTCTCCACTTGACACAAAATAAAAATTACCACATGCTAGTAAATGAATATGATGGGATTCAAAATCTTATCATATATGTAAAAAGAAAGTGCACTAACTACTTAAACTATAAGTGAATGCACAAAAACTACGTAATGTTATTCATTAAATTAAATGGTGAAATCGATTTTTAAATTAAATGGAAAGTAGCTAACCTATTTTTGCTTAGAAGACCTTTCTAGAATAATTAGGCCTAGGTTTATGTTGTAAGAGCTTTTAAAACTCAAATTTTTTGGCTTTGTCAACCAAACACATCTGAAAGCGATTTTTGAGTTCAAAAGCTAAAAGCAAGCTTCCCAAACTCATGTCAAACATGGCTTGAGTGCATGTGTGCAAAATGTATGTAATGCAATGCAGTATAATGTACATAGTTTGGCGTCGCATATATGTGAAAAAGTGTATTGTAAACAGTGCAGTAGAGGTATTGGTTTAACACAATCGGTACAAGACCACCCCACCTAAAAATGATGGAAGTGAAAAATATTAGAAAGGTAAATCTGTATCGTTAATACACATGCCATCAGATCTATTATGCAATATTGGGAAGAATCCTAACTATTTTTTAAAAGTGTAGTAATGATACAGTTACATATAAAATCTCTTGTAGACAAAAAAGCAACATTTCTGCATCTCAACTATTGCAGGCAATTACATTACCTTAGGCCATGCAAAGAGTTTACAACCTATTAGAAAGCTGTAAATATGTTCAAAGAAACGTTCAAAATTCTGTTTTTGGATAACTCTTCAGCCCATTACATCTTCACTTTGTAAAAAATTAAAAATTCTGAAGCTAAGATTAAGATGGAACAGTGGCTTCTTCCACTAGCCTCCACAACCATCTTTGATTTAACAAGAATCAGGCCAGTAGACCAATTTTTTGATCATAAGTTATATTTCAGAAAGAAAAAAAATGATCAGATTCAGATTAAAGAAATCAGCAATAGAATAAGCTAAATCTTGGAATATATAACCATCAAACTAAAGATTAATTATGCATAAATGTAGCTGCTTCTTTATATTTATGTTGGCCTATTTATCAAAAGAGTTTATACAGTCAATTTGAGAATGCAAATATTTTCACAGGAATTGGGCAAGCTGCTTCTTAAACTCCTCCCAGGAGGCTTCAATTTCAGCCTTGAGCTTCTCAAAGTCTTGCTTGCCCTTCTCCAATGTCTTGTAGTTGAGGACACAATGAGCAAGAGCATCCTTGGACGTGATAGATGCCTTTGCAAGATCCTTGGCTTGTTCTTCCAGAGCAGCTTTGAGCTTTTTCTGCTCTTCAAGTTTCAACGATAATTCCTCAATCATGTCATCCGTAAGCTGGATATCCCTCATAAGTTGATCAAAATGGCTACGACTCTTCATCAATTCTACTCTTAAAGCCATAGCGTCTTCTTTATTCTTGTCAGCTTTCTTAACACACTCCTGACTGTCTGAATATATGCTTGTGTTTCTAAAAAATCTCATCTGAAAACTCCTCACCAAGTCGAGCATGGATGACGGGAAGTAGCCAACCTTCAACAGCAACTCCAGAGCATGACTGAGGTGGTCTCTTTGATCAGGGTTCATGAGCAACTCAAAATTCATGGAGAGACATTCTGTAAGGAAACACTTGGCTCTGAAAATATCCTCAGGAGATTCCAAAATGACCTGTGAAGACTGTAGGAGGTTTTCAAGAGATCCGTCAAGTATTGGTGAGAGCTCAATGAAGAAGGCCTGTGCTTCATCCAAACTAGGATTTAGAGACTGCGCAATCCCCTGAAAATTGCAAAGTTATCAAAATGTGAAAGACAAGACCAACTGAAAAATAATAAGGATCAATAAAACTCGCCTTGAGTGGAGTAGAACTGGGTGCAGAATCAGGGGAAGGTAACTGCAAAGCCACTGCAGGGACTGACGACAAAGGCGGTGGAGAAGTTGAATCGTTTGCATTGAGTGCCTAAAATAAGAGAGTTTTAAAAACTCGTCTCAATTTATCCCTTTTCGCGAAGTACAATAGTTACCTCAGCCGAAGGCAAAGATGGAGTAAGCTTCTGCAAGGCGAAGCCTTGTTCTTGAGTTGAGGGAGACATGGATAGTTCTTGATCACAGCCAGGCAGGATATTTCTCTTGCACTTTTTTAGCGCTATAACTGACTCCTCCAGTAGTAACAACAGTCATCAGTAGAAGAAAATGATATGTTGATTCATGAAAAGAATTCAAGCAAACACTGCGCTGCTAAAGGAAAAGTGATTACCTACAGCAACGTCGATGGGAGGATTTCTTTTCTCATTTTTAACACCCACTGCATCTGTTATTGCATTCTCATCAGTGGATGCAGGGGCAGCAACAGACGTTGCATTGTCCTGAATGAATGTTGGTGGCACTTTATTACTAGCTCCAAGAGCAACGAGATTCTGGAAATAACATTGTTGTTCCTCCTCCGGTGTTGGATGCAAAACAGCAAGCACTTGAAGCTGTAAGATGAAAACCAATTAGTGTTTGAAAGTATGAATTAAGGGCATATACATATAAAGTATGTGGCACTTACATCCTTACGCCAAAAGATCTTCTGTAGTTCCACGTAATTTGGTGCTCGCTTACTTTGCCAGTTAACTAAACGTGGAAGTGCACAGCCACATTTATGAGCACATTTGTGGCCCAAAGTAGGAATTGCTTCATAAGCCCAAACCTATAAACTCCAAGAATATAATTAGCAAACCAATAACAACAGGAACTACACCACGGTTAATGTAAGTAATGGCTAAAATACCTGAAATGCCCAAGGGAATCCTTCCACACTGTATACTTCCCAGTTTTGTTTAGTTTTCTTGTTGTCTCCGTCTTTTAACATCTGCACTCGGGCTTTCAGGGCATTTTGAAGACTCTTCATCGTCAAATCAAAGCAAACCCGGCCCCATGGATATTCATTAAACCGATCTAAGTCATCAACCAATTGAATGTGATCACTATCTATAGGGGAACCTTCTGCTCTCCCCAATAAAACATTCTCTAGAAAATATAACAATGCCAACTTGACCATGGTTAGGTCATCATTACAGCTAGCCTGCATAAAAACAGCTTCCAAACTACAATTGTCCAGATTTCTGTCTCCATTGAACAAGGCATCTGTCAACCCGACACCATTCACCTTTTTAGCGACTTCTACGCTTGGATAAGGACTACAGTTAAGTCCAGTAACAATGCAGAACTCTTGAATCGAAAACCTAGTCACATTATCCCCTATCTTCAACCACATTTCATTTGCATTTGGACTTTCGACTTCTCGAAGCAAAAGCTCGTGGACTGTCTGTGATGAAAATACTAGCTTCTCCATCCTAAGTAAGCTTCCAAAGCATGAACACTCAAACATTTCCCTTTGCTTTTTTGTTAGCTTCCAGTTAATGTTGTCAAGAGCTGACAATGATGACAAACAGGACACTCTGCCACGGAAGAAATTAGCTACTTCTACTTTGGGTACAACGTTGGATGCCATCATCATCTTCTGCAAGTTGAAAACAACATGTTCAGTCATAGCTCAACAAATTGTACAAGACGCTTATACACAAGTAGCACAGCATACACAAACAAACTCAGGTTGAGAATCTCCAAACAACCAACAGGTCACAAATCCTTGTAAGATTCATGAATTTCCACTCAAGTTAAGCAACCTGCGGACAGACTTTAGAGTCTAGATTAATTACCGAAGTTTTCAACTTAAGTTGAGGATTCATACAACCACAATGTTTGACCTAATGCCGCCCAGATTTCTCAACATTACATGGACGATCTAGAATAATAAACAAGAATCCTCAACGGAATTTAGCATTAACACTCACATCGAGCAACTTGCATTAGCAATTCTCAACGTGATACGCATGTTCACACCAAGAGTTATACAAAGGGACGAGAATATACAACAGAAACCACACACAACTAATTAGCAACCAAACTTATATTACATTATCAACAACAAACACATTCCACTTTGATCCAGAACACAATAGCCAAAACCCATCTATTCTTGTATAACTACATGCTATAAGCAATCAGTGTTCTAGGGTGGTGGCCAAGCACCTAGCGCCTAGAAAATTCCTCAGCAGTCAAACGGTTCACGCGTTCACGGCTTAGCAAATTAGGTTAAAAAAAAAAAGACCAAAAATTAATTAAACAACAAATCAACTCAAGCAACTCACCGGCATTGCATAGTCATTGCCAGAGTTTAACAGTGGTCGCCGGAAGAGGTGACTTGTGATGGTGAACTTAGAATTTTGTAGAGTTTTTGATAGGGGGTTCGGCTGGGAGAGTAGCCAACTAGAAGCACCTGTAGTTCCGTGAGTGCCTTTTTTGTTGTTTTTTTCGCAAACCTAACAATCAAAACAATGCCATTTTGAAAGCCTAGGTTTTAAAAAATTGAAAATAATGAGTCAGCAAAGACCGCCTTGCTGCACCTAGGCGCCTGCTAGGCTGATTAGACTGTCCAGCGCCTAATAAGGGCCTTTTTGCCATTGTCGGCAGCCGCCTAGCATCTGGTGGTGCCTAGACAGCCACCTAGGCCAATTTTTTGAACACTGTAAGCACTTAATAAGAGAAACTTAATAGGAAAAACAGAAATGATAATTAGAAGACCTCTTCAACCAAACTTGCCTTTATTGAAAGTACTTCTGATTTCTAATAAATGGCTTTCAATTTGTCCCTTAGAAAGCTTATGCTCTTTCCTACCATTCAAATCCTACACAAGCATGGAAACAAAATTATAAAACTCATTTTAAAAAACCAAAATCATGTTTTCGAACTGTGAAAACAAAAATCAAGACTTTTATCTACATTGTAGTTGAGTTAAAAGAGGAAAAATTTCTCGCCCTTTAAAGTCATCGAAAATTTCCTTTTTTCGGTTATCACCTACCTTTTCTTAAAGGAGAAAAACACAACTTTTTGAACATGGAAAATCAAGGAAATGAGTTGAATAATTGCAAATGCAAGATCAGAACTCATATGATATCGAAATTCAGGATACATGCAAGCTAGGTACATACAGATTCCCATATTAACATCAAACAAGCATCAGAAATTATTACTCAAAATTCCAGGTCTAAGTGCAAGCAGCCATGCTTCTTATAACAGAGTCATACCCTTTAATGCATCAAATGCCTCTATAACACTTTCTTTACTCTCAAAACATAAAAGGTACAAAAAATAAATAATAATAATAATAATATTTATTTAAAAAAAAAAAAAATTCCAACAACAACAACAACAACAACAAAACCCCACTTTGAAAGGCAAATAACATGTTTAAAAGAAACAAACTTTAAACTAAAAAACACAACTTTTTTATGTTCTGCACATACAAAATCCATGAACCATATATTTTTCAACAAAGTCATGAACTTTACAAGCATACACAATCCCTACTGAAATTTTCTCTATGAAACTACCTCTCAAAACATAAAGATAAACAAAAACAAAATCCCACTTTGAAAAACCAAAGCATACCTTTAACTTGAAGAAATCAAGAACCAACATGCAACAATGCAGCTTTTGAGGCAACCCATTATAGAGAAGAAGCTAAAAAGGGAGTCTTTAGACTGTATAGTGAAGCAGGCACTGCAGTTGATCATTGCATGTGATGGGTCAGACTTGAAGTTTCCTCACTCTTCTCACTGTTGCAGAACAGAAGTAGGCTCTTCTGAACATTCAATTGGACTATTGAGCCCCAAACCAAAAAGTATAATGATACAGTGTTTCTGATGTATCTGCAATATTTTGATTTGATATGGTGGATCTAGAGAATATCATTTAATATTTTTTACGTTTTAAAAGTAATAACAATATTTTCTTGGGCTGTGGCTCAATGGTTTGATCAAGAATGTTTGGTAATGTTATATGTATCTATATTGTATATGTATAATATGTAAAAAAATAAAACAATATTTTTAATATTATAATCACTATTTCCATAGACATAAAGTATTACTTATGTGTAAACAGATATAATAATGATTTGTTATGCGATATTTTTATTGAAACTACTCTCAATAGGGATTCATTATATTAACATCTATCAATCCAAGATCCAAAAAAAAAAAAAAAGGAAAAGCAGAAACTTATATTTATCTTTTTAAGATAAAAAAGGTTATGTATTGATATTTTAAATTGGGTTTGACTATCTCACTAGTAGATAAGATTACTCATCAATAATAACCATTGAATTAGTTGTAAGGGTATTTATTAAAAAAATAATAAATAAATATTATTATTGATGGATAACCTTATTTAATTAATAAAATAGTCAAACCTTTATAAATTATAGATATAAGATATTCATTCAAGTTTGGTAATTTTCTTTTTTAAAAAAAGAAGGATGGTGGTGAATTTGAATTACAAGCCGAAAATAGTTCAAAATTATTTATTGATAGAATATTAATTATCATCATACATTTTTTTTTTTCAATTGAAAGAGAATACAATTCACAAACACTTTCAAATTTTATGAAAGTGTTATGATAAGATGGTTGCACCAAAGATTTTCTATACCCTTAGACATGTTTAGTTTCATCAATATGGAATGATAGACAAAGAAACTTTATGGTTTTGAAATTACAATTTAGCCCATAAGTTTCTTCATCCTGTAATCTTAATATTTTCTTTCGCAATGCATTTATGATGACTACTCTGTGGTAAAAATATTTTTTTTTTCATTAATCACAAAATAATTTGATATCATCAATCATAAATTCATCCAGAACTACTAAGATTTAATAATTACAACCTGAAAATCTACTCTTATAATATAGAAAGATATTCACTCTTACGATAAGTTGAAAAAACTATACACTAATAAATACACATAATGAGATTTAAATTCATATCACTAATATTAAAGAGATATGCACTAACCCTCATCAGCATTAACAAAAACTTCTGCTTTTGTTAAGTTACATTTTAAAGCAGTCATCAACATCAAAATAAAACAATAAATTAACTTGTCTGCAGCATTCAATTGATCATATCATCCCTTTTGATTGGCATTACAAATCCAAGTTGGCTTAAAAATGAGAAGCGAACAAAATGATTTTACAAGAACTTTGAGGTTTGTATTCTGAACTGCTCCCAAAAGGCTTCAATGTCTTCTATGGCCTCTTCAGCTGCCTGTCTATCCTTCTCCAAGTTCTTGTAATTCAGAACACAGCGAGCTATGGCATCCTTGGAAGTTATCGATGATTGTGCAAGATCGTTGGCTTCAGCTTCCAGATTAGCTCTGAGCTTTTTCTCCTCCTCTATCCGCTTGGTTAATTCATTTCGCTGCTTGGTTAATTCATTGATCACGCCAGTTTTATCTTCTATGTCCGTCATAACTTTGTCAAAGCGGCAACGGTTGCTTGCCAAATGGTCTTTTAAAGACATTGTGTCCTCTATATTCTTATCAACCGTTTGAAGTGTCTCCTGACTCTTCAAATATAGATTTATGTTGCTCACAAAGTTCATGTGAAACCTTCTCACCAAATTGACCACAGATGAAGGGAAGTAATCCATCTTGAGGAGCAACTCAAGGGAAGAATTAAACTGGTCTCTTTGATCAGGATCCATGAGTGACTCAAAATTCAAGAAGCGATATTGATAGAGGACACACTTAGCTTGGTTGATGTCCTGAGGGGCCACCTGCATTGGTAGAGATTCTGGAAAGTCTTTCAGAGACTCATCTAGCATGTGGTCAACCTCTGCAAAGAAAGCTTGTGCCTCACCCAAATTGGAAAATGGAGGTCCAACGGTCTCCTGAAAGAAGAAAAAGTGTTGGAATTTGGAAAGAAAATAGTAGACACAAGTAATAGAAAACTCACCTGGGAAGGAGCAGAAGTGGATGCGGATTGCTCAGCTGATGCACGAGTGACCATAACCTCTTGATTTCCCTGGGGCACTGAGTTAACATTATTTGGAGACGTTGAGCGAGTTAACAAGGAAGTTGGCGGTGTAGTTGACTCAGATACAGTTGCAAGAGGAGATGATTGAGGTGGATCCAGTGGAGGTGGGTGTGCCTGCGATAAAAGGTTAGAAACTAAGCACAAAATATAGACTCCTAAGTGAAAAGGGTAATACCAACCTGCACCTGAGGAGAAGCCGGAGTAGGAGGCTCTTGAGAGGGTTTGTTGCCATCATGGGATGCGGGAGACATTTCCGCCTGATAACAACTCTTGCAAGATAGATGATTTATGTTGTCAATCTCTGGCATAAGAACTGGCACATCTACCAGTGCAGACTTACCTATAATAACAATCACATCACATAATAGTTCACATAAGGATTTCAAACGAACAAAAAAGTAGATGAAGGAATATAATTACCTAGAAAATCTTCAATTACGGGGTTCCTACCTACTGCCTCCTCCATAACAGTTGGTACAGCCATTACCATTTCTTCTTGACCTGACTCAAAAATTACAATCAGGGGTTGTGGTGGCAGTACTGTTATTATGACAAACAAAATTCTGGAAATTTTCTATGTACACCTACTGGTATTCAATTCCTTTATCAAAAAAACTAGACAAGTTCCATTAAATAAACACAAGAGCGTAGCAAACCTTGAAGATTACAGCTAGAAGTTTTCGAAGTTCTACTAGGAGCTGAATCTGATGAGCCATCTTTACATCCTTGTTCTTTTCTATTAGAATCCTGACAAGCAGGTTCTTCATCTACTGTATCTGCAATCACTTCTGGAACCTCATTTAACAATCGTGATTGCTCTGCTGGTGTTTGAAGCAGTAGCAGTTTATCCAAGTATTCAGAGAGCGTATAAAAGGGTTAAGGGCCAACTATCTTTTGCAAAAATCCACAAAGTCTACACAGATGGGTAGTTTGGATAGCAATGTGACTGCATACATGTGATAACATTACGCCATAATAGTAAACAAAACTACTAGGTGAAATGGTAAATCATGCACATTAGAGATAAAATTTACAGATTTTATATACGGTTCTTTCCAGTGATTGTATACAATAATAAATCAAGATCATAACAAAGGCAAGCAGTTTTCTTCTTTTTTTTTTTAAATAAAAAAATTTAAAAAAAAAAAAAAAAAAAAAAGAGATTCTGCAAATTTTATAGGCATTTGATATGTATTATCAGAAAACTCAGGCCAACTTAGTACAATTTAGTAATTCAAATATGTATGACAAACTACATAGCAAAGGATATTCTCTTCTCCACCCTTTCTCATTTGCTCGATCAACACGATGTTGTAGTGAAATTATCTGTCTTCCTATCCACTTTTTCGAGGAAAAACGAAATCAAAAGTGAAAGAGGAAATATTGATATTCTTACAAATGATAGATCATGAAAATAACAAATTTAGGGACTATTCTTAATTCTTGTACTTTTACCATAATCCTAAAATATATCAAAAAGTTAGCTGTCTATAAAGAAGGAAAACAAGCAATTACAAGAACAGCCAACCTTAAAAACTGGCTCAAGGGACTTAAAAAAAATTTAAAATAAAATAATAAAAATAAAAATATTATTTAAAAAAAAAAAAAACCCAACAAGAACAACAACAACTATCACCCAAAATTAAAACAAAATATACATTGTATGTCACTCAAGATACAAAAATCTCCAACCAAAAGAATTACAGCACAACACTGAAGATAATTGCAACTTCTCTTAACCTCACCACAGCCTCTCAATTCTACTGGATAAAAAATAACTAAACATCTTTAAACTCTGAAGTTTCCAAAGCACATGGGTAACCCCAAAACTTGACCCTCACCCAAAGACAAGAAAAATTATCCCCACTAGAGCTTTAACAATTTCTCCTATTTCTCTTTATCAAAATAGCCCAAAAGCCATGACTGCAGAATTTCATGAAGCAGCAGCATTCAAAATCCTAGAACTATTCCAAATTATGTAAAGCGTATCAATTATCAACACACGGATAAAGGAATAGCCCAAAAGCCATGGCTGCAGAATTTCATGAAGAAGCAGCAGTCAAAATCCTAGAACTATTCCAAATTATGCAAAGCATATCAATTATCAACACACGGATAAAGGATTTTAAAGACTAAATTAAAATAGGTCATTTGAAGAAATCCAAAATGATCTTTAAAATAAAATCAAGGACAGACTTTCAATAAATAAAGTACTATCTGTTCTTCCAAAAAATGGGTAATGGCATTGATATTTTGATAAAATAAATATTTTCTTCCTATCAATAAAATGCTTTACAAACATGTGCTATAATGGGATTGATATTTTGTTAAAATAAATATTTTCCATTCTATCAATAAAAGGCTTCATTAACATGGGCTCTAGGAACATAGGTTAACAAGATGCTTATGATAGATTCTTAAAGCAAATTTATCTATAATCAAAAAATATAAAACAGAGCACTCATCAACAGGAACCATGATAGTAATTTTGGATATAAACACATCTAATAGCTACAAGAAACAAATTGATATCAAATTTCAATGCACTACATAAAACAACTAGAAAACACAAAAATTTTCTAAAAATTTACTTTTGACTCATTCAAAACCATGATTACTCAAGTCTGTACTTCTTATCAAAAATTATGGATAAGATTAGCTCTTTTCCTAAACAATTCTTATGGTCCTCTAAAATGAGAACAAATACAATATAAATATTAATTGTTTTATTTACTTAAAGATTTGGCAATCTATTAATCTTCTAAAAACCATATATAGGAAACAAAAAAAAAAAAAAAAAAAAAAGAAGGTTCGAAAGCAAACGTGTTATGTGTTGTTCATTACCATCTCAAGCAACATATTCAAATAGCTTAGTTATTACTTTTTCTCCATTATCTGCAATATTATACTTCTAAAAGTACTCTAGTTTCCTCGGTTCTAAATTAAGAGATATGTTAAATAAAAAATGTATACATGCTTCATTATATCCTTGTGTAGACTTTTGGCCTTTAAGTCAAGCTCCACCTGCAAATAAACACTTCCTGGTCAAGAGTAGCTATAAATATTCTTAAGAGAAATAATTCATAAAAAGTTTATGAATGTCTAATATAGTAATGTTATTACTTGAAATACAGTTTATCTTGCACTCTGACCAAAACCTAGGTTTTATTTTATGCATTTCAATCAATTTGGTTTAATTGTTCTTGAGGATACACAAATATAGTCATCCAAATTAAAGTTATACTTTATCTAAACTATTTGTTTCTCTCACATTTTAAAAATTAACATATCAACACAATTTTTGAAGAAGAATCCAATTAATATTTGTGCAACATCAAGTTTGAAACAAAGGTTCCTACCCCTTGGAAACATGAGCTGATATATTCAAGTCAAGAGAACATTATCATCTCAAAAGAACGAGGTAAAACTCTATACAGGTCTTCAATTGATTACATGATAACATTCTTGAGGACACATTTGTGCACCTTCAAAAATTATGCATACCTTTAAGTATGAGATCATGTGCTAGAACATCATGTAAAGTTATTCTAAATACGGCCTTTTATGTTCATGGGCCTTTTTTTTTTAATTAAAAAAAAACAATTGAAAGTTAAATTATATTTCCTAAATTTACTACTAATTACAGTATTAATTACTTTCTAACAAGGAATCCCAAGACACTTAGGTACTCAAAAGATCATATTAGGAACACAATTATACGTCAACTAATATAGCATAGTTGGGTTCTCAAATTTCTAACAATTCGCACAAAAGTACACTAAAATTAGTTAGATATGAAAAACTTACAACAGTTGGTCTTTTAAGCAAACCATTTTTCACTCTCTGCCATAAATCCTCACATTCTTCCTGCAGGAAAATAAAAATGTTCATTAAGCTTCTAATTTTGCAAGAAAAGTAAAATTTATTTTTATGTGTTAAAGCACATCCATCTTATAAACAGCAAAGATCTATCCATTACTTTAAAAAAAAATACTATAAGAAATGAAAAACATTTTCCAAAGATGTAGAAAATAAGTACATAAGTGAACTGGTATTCCAAAACAAAAAATTGAACAAAAATCAGAGATACAAGAACTTCAATCATTTAACAACCACTTTCCAATCAAGTATAATGAGAAATAAAAATTGCCTATGAATTTTTAACAAGTAGATATCCATAAAGAAACTAGATAATAAGTTTTATCTCTGAAAAAAATGAGATGTCCTCTTTAGCTTCATTTAAGGAAGTCAAAGCATCCTCATGTATTCAAATCTTCAAGCCCCCTTACCCATTTGACAAACATTTTTAGAGTTTTTTAGGATGTGGGATGAAATTCCATCCCCAAATGTAAATTGGGCGATAGAGGAAGCATCCAATCCCCACTTCCCCATTTTAATTATATAAATATTTAAATAATTAATTACAATATTTTTATGAACTATGTTTTTACCTCTACGCTTTTTTTTGTGAAATTTATAGTATTATTGATTGAAAATTATATATACATAATTTCGAATCAAACTGGGTCAAATGGGGATGAGAGACCCAAAAAAATAAAAATAGGAAGATCGAGGATGAAGAGATCTTAATTTATCAAATTCTTGTACTTGACAAACTATGAGTGAAGAAGAGAAAAATTAGGATCTTTATCGAACAACATCATAAGCATTTATTTTGCTATGAGTTATCAACCATACAAAAATTTAATTTTATTAGGAACCCTTGACTCCCAAATTACACTGGTTGGTGGACGCGACTATTTATTTGCCCACCATTCAAAGGACTTGTAAGAAAAGATTCCATAACAATCTTTAAACCAAACTCTTCTATCTTCATCTCCCACATAAGAAGAAACACTTTCCAATAATGAGAGGAGAAGAAAATTTCTTTCTCTCTTGATCATTCAAGTTTCTCTCAAAATCTGAAGACCAGTAGAACACCCTTCCAATATACTTTGAATTAAAGCATTTTATAGGAAGCAAAGCTTATATCATTTGTTGGAGAAAATTTTCACAAACAATTCATCCTACTTATCATTCTAGTGTATTCTCATTACCAACCTTACAAACAAAGAAACTAAATTGGAAAGTAACTTACACTCGACACTATCTTCAAAACCTATCCTTTTGGGTGGTGTTTTCTTCATGAATAGAAAGAGGAATTCCCATTCTATTAATTTTTTCGCACACACATACACAAAACCAAAATGGAGGATTAGGACTCCCAACCCTCCATTCATGGTTACAAATCCTAGTTCCTAAATTAAATAATGTCTTGACTTCCAACTTTTACCTTTTATATAATGTGAATTCAAAATAAGATTAAAATCAATTACAATAATAAAATAAATCCAATATAATATAAGTGAAAAATCAGTTAATGTTATAAAATGAATAATTTTAAAATAAGAAATTATAAATAATCTAACAAATAAAAAATCATAAAACCATAATTATCAGACCAACAACCTCCTTTGTCATAGGAGAAAGCAAGATGGCATCCAAGGCCTTCCAACGTCACTATTGGAGGTGCGAGCACTAATGAAGTAGGCCTCATTCTCCTGCATTACTGGAGGTGAGAGCCTTTCATAGTTAGAGCCATGCCTCCCCTATAACGACAGAGAATACTGTGTTATAAGCAATTTCCATTACCTCCTCCAATAAGGCAAGTGATGGCCACCAATATTTTTTTTACCCGTTAAATTATTTTACATTTATATAATAATTTACTTGTATTTCTATTTCAAATTAAAAAATATATATTTATTCAATATTTTTTTTAATATTTAAATTTCTTATAAAATATTCAAAAGTAATAAAGACTAAATTTCTTATAAAATATTCAAAAGTAATAAAGACTAAATTAGTTTATATTTAAGTAATTTGTTGTCAAATATACAATGTCTTAAACATATTAAATATTCATATATATAATGTTTTTATAATCAAGTATATCTGATTTTAAAAAGTATGGACCAACCAATCAAATTCATCAATTACATTTGAATTAAATAAGAGAAAGAATGTGTTTTAGGAGAGAGAATGCAATGAATGAATTTAATTGGTTGATTCTTACTTTTTAAAATCTGATATATCTTATTATAAAAGCACTATATATATATATATATATATAATGTTTTAAAATGGGGTATCTTTATCAAAACATCAAACATTCTATCAATTGATTACACGGATATCTTCCCTACAAGGATTTTCTTGCGTATACGGATTCCATTCTCACATGGATTGCTTTCCATGTACCAAATATCACCTTGGTTTGTAAAATTTTCTGTAAATTAGGTTGAAGCATAAGCAATGATAATTAAAAAGAACTATACCATTTCAATTTGCTTTTACTTCTATATTCTTTCTAAAGAAAACAGAAATGTGCTAATGGTGTTATTACCTCAGAGAAGTCATCATCTGAGAGCTTGGTAATGGGTACGTCTTTCACCATATTGGAAACTTGAAGGAGAATTTGTGGATTTATAGCTGATGTTTTCTTAATGCCTGTAACAACACAAGACAACATTCCAAATTTTACATCAGATTTATAGCAATACTAATTTAAATTTGAAAAGTACACACAATTAATTAAAGCATAAACATTGTATAAAAGGTTTTACAAAAAGAGCAAATTAGGCAGTATATGCATTACAGTCACTAAAATAAGTTAGCCCCATCACAAAAATAAGCTAGCTCAACTCCAGTTTTGCATGTTAGACTCCATATAACTTGTAATCCTAATTCCTAAAGACATGCCTATTTCTAAGATGTCAAGAAAAGAAACATACACTTCAATGCTACATACTGAACTTGGGCAAAAGCCACTGCCAAATCTGCAAGCCACATCTTTGAAAACTGAATTTTAACAGCTCAGTCAATTCATGAAACCAATACCGCACAGATTTTAATCCTCATTCACCTATTGAAAAAACTATAGTCAGCCCCATTAGGTGGCTTCCCCCCAACACTTTTACCTGGATTTGATACCAGGTGTTCTCAGTCTCCATTCCATTTCACGAAGGAAGGTGCCACCGAGGTACATGGTCATTGACGACTGATATTTACAAACAATTTATTAACGTCTACAGTCTACTAGAAGTTTGATTATTCAGCCAAAACAAAATGAACAAGAAAGTTCTGCAATCTGCTTAAGAAACCATGGCAATTATCATCATACAATTTCTATAAAAAAATTACAGCATAAGAGAGAAAATTGTTTAGGTACTTCAAGTTACAAAATGAAATAAGTTTTCCCTCCATCCAAATTAATTATGAATTAATTAAATTATTATAGTCATCATTGAGACAATCACCTGTCACTTGCACAAGCTGGTAAAAGTTCCTCTGCAAATAGTCATTTGGATCAGATTTCACTCTCACAAAACTTCCAGTTACTTTATCATCAAAATTGTCAACTTGTTTTGCTAGTTCCACCACTAAACTTCTCCTCAAGTATACAAGCTTTATATTTTGAGGGACTATAGATGCAAAACAGCTTTTCTTAACAACTGCAACTTCTTTCTTACTATGATGTCTTTTGACTGAGCGCAATTCTTGCTGCTTATTATCACCCACCAAGTCTTCTTTATCTAAATTTTGTGAATGAGATTCCAATTCATTCTCCGAACAGTCCATGTTCTCAACAAGATGGGCAGATAGAATATTAGGAATACTATTTTTATTTACAGACTTCCTTCTAAAAAGAGGCTGTAGTCTTGAGTCACAAATGATTTTCTTCTTTCTGTCAGGGTGAAACAGCTTGTTTTCTTTGCAATACTGTATTATGATAGTTGTAACATCATACTCTGATAATTCATGATCTGTGTCTTTACCAATGGAGGTAAGGAACTCCCTCAGAGTTTTCGATCCCCACCCAATGAACTCCTTTTTCTTTGACCTTAGATCTCTTTTCACCTCGGAAAGCTTTCTTCTAGTTCTCTTCCTTTTCCCAACTTGTTTGTGCTCCTCAGCATCATTTAAATTGTCAGAGATGATAAGTTGCCTTCCATCAAATTCGCTGATGTCTTCTTCTCCGTCATTAAATTCATATGAATCAGAGTCATGGTTACATTTTTTACCGCTCTTTAATTGGTTATAAGCTGAAATAATATCTTCTGAAGTAAAGCCTTCTATCTGCTTTGTCAACATCCAATACTCTCTGAACAGGTATTCCACTGTGTCCTGGTCATTGAAGTCTATCTTGTGCTGTATAATAAAAACAATGAAAAATTAACAAAACCAATCATTGGAATATTATAAGATTGCTTAAATGCCATGCAAAGGAGAGAGACTCACCCTCACTTTCCCTCCTGAAAAGTTATTAGGTCAATACATAAGATGCAACAAAAGTAGAATCTAATATAACTAAATATATGATGGTTACAACAATAGGCTAAAATAATATCTTTTTGAATTAAAGAGATAATTTATTAAAACAATTATATTTTCATTTTATAAAAATGTAAATTATATTTTAGTCACTATATTTTACCGATTTATATCTATTTTATGGCGTTTTCATTTTTGGTTCTCATGGTACCTTATTGTTCATAAACTCATTAATTTGGTTCCTCTAACCAGAATTTTGACAGTTGACCGTTACCAAAAATGCAAAAGATAATTTTGCCCTTAATAAATTTTAAACAAGATGAACATACCATTTTGCCCTTTAACATTTAAAATGTAACAATTTAACTCACCAAAAACAATAAAACATGTAACCACAAATTTAAAATACAAAAAGTAAATAACAATAAACCAATAGGAATTTCAAACGTCACTAATATTTTACACAAAATATATTAAAAATAAATTACTTATAAAATATAAAAATTTAAACTTATGAAGAAAAGAGAAACTTATAATAAATAAAAAGTTTAGGGAAAATGTATTTAATATATATGTATCTATCATTGATGGGGATTCAATGTATTCCATGGCCGGCGAGCTAAAGATCATAGCTTTATCTAGGTTTAGAAATCCAAATTGTCACACAACGATTTGGGTAACCTAGATCATCAATGATATGCATTGAACCAGATGATTGAATAGCAATTTGGCGGTGGTTCATTTATCTGGCTACAACCAGATCGGTCGCTAGCAGCCAATCAAATTGGAATTTGATCCAAGTTTTTTTTTTTTTTAATAAATTTCTTTTCCAAATTTTGTTTAATAGACTTTGATCTCCATCATGCAAATAAAAAAATAAATGGTGGAGATTCATCTTTTTATTTTTATTTTTTATTTATTTTTAATCTTATTTTAATTTTTTTCTCCACCATTTCATATTAAAAATTGACAGTGGAGATCCATCTTCTATTTTTCTATTTAATTTTTTTTTTTTCATCTTCTTAAGTTTATTTTAATTTTAATTAAAATAACCTATTGAAATAACAAACATAACCCTCCCTCAATTTGATCAACATTTGATTGATGGTAAAAACCAATTTGTTAAGTCTGAAAATTTTATAAACATAGGAGCAAAAAATGAAAAACACACTTAAAAAAGTTACAAATCGCAATAACATGAGGACTCAAATATAATTTACCCTTTATGAAAACATGTACTAAGAAAAATTTCGTTCTTAAATTAAATAAATCTAAAACCTAATTAATTATCAAGTAAACCGATATGTTCACAACCCTTTCACCTCAAAACTCACTGTCTCATAGAAGGGACCAGCGGCCTCCATGAAGAAGACATCAACCTTCAAAGAGGTCTCCAACCTCTGTTGTATCATCTTCTAGACAAAGAGGAAAGGGTCCTTCATTGACAATTTTTTAAATTTTTATTTTTTTAATATTTATTCTAATTTCAATAAGGTTATAATTCTCTCCCTCTCCCTCTTGGTATATTTAAAATTATAAACTTCTTTAATCCCTGAAAGGCCATTGTTGTTCTATTCTAGTGTTATTTTATTTTAATTTTTTATAATCCAAAAATCCTCCAAAACCACTTAGCGAATTTGAGTTCGAAACTAGAAACCCGCTATACTCTACAATCTTTCAGAGGTAGTAAACAATAACTTTTGACCATATAGGTGCTCATGAGAGTCTAAACTTTAAACTTTGAAGAAGCAAACAACAATGCCCAAAAAATATTTAAATAATTAATAAAAAATTACAAGGGCCTCACATTGAAGTGAGGTGCCACCTTACAAGAGAGGGATTTATATATATATATACACATATTTAGAAAACAATTCCAATGAAGAAATTTTATAATACACACTTATAGCACTTTTGATGAAGTTTAGTGAAATAATTTTATTAAGTTTTAAAAGGAATGAAATATGCTTTAAGGAAAAAATTAAAAAATTTGAAAAAAAAAATCTACTTTGTCCTGACATTTTAAATCACACATTAAAATATTGAAAATAAATAAATAAATATTATATTTGAAAAGTTTTAAATGTTTTCCATATTTTAATTTTCTTATCATGAATATAAAAAAATCTCATCAAATTTTTCTTTTTATATATAAAACATAAAACTTTATTCACCAATTCACACTAAACAAAAATAACAAACAAGAAATTCAATTGAAAATAATAACCTTCTATTCCAACAAAATCTATGAAATCTTATCAAAGGCACTTATTGCACTAAAGCAAGGGGAATATATGGGGCTCAACACCTTTCAATCTTTTAGATTAAAAAAGAAAGGTGCTTAAGTTATTAAAATGAACACTTCCTAACTTGATTAAAAGACAGAAATAAACATTGTCATTAAAGCACTACAAAAGAAAGAAGTGACCAAAAAAAAAAAAAAAAAGCAATGTTATCAAAGATTATTCATTAACTATCTAGACTTTAAGCCTATCAAAATTTAAGACAAAAAAAAAAAAAAAAATTTAAATAAAGGGCACACACAAATGCTGAGTTACTAACATTCAAGGAATGATCCAATAATTGTTGCATTATCTTGGTAATAAGACATTCGTTTTCTCTTTTAGGTTTATTGAATATACTTGTGAGATTTTATTCCTATGCAAAACTGCATGATTTAGAAATTGCTTGTAATATCTCAATGTGAATAAATAGCACTTATTGTTCATATTTTAGGTAAAAAAATATATATATGTTTCTTCTCGTAAAAACAAAATAGTGGTATAAGAGTGTAATTTGGGTGTGAGGTAGATTGTTGGCCTTTGAAATATTTAAGATTGCCTTTGGGAGGTAATCCAAGATCTTCTAAATTTTGAGCCCCGATGGTGGTAGAAAAATACTTTTTTATCCAAGGGAGGAAGATTAGTCTTGATTCTAAGTTGTGTTGCATAGCATTCCCACTTATTATCTTTTCTTGTTTAGAATTCTTATTGAGGTGGCAAAAAGAGTTAAGAAGATTATAAGAAATTTTTTGAGGGATGAAATTGGTGAAGGAAAGAAAGTTGATTTAATAAGTTGGGATGTTTCTCGTTCTCGTGATAAAGATGGTTCAAGAATTAGGAATATTATGATAAATAATTTGGCTTTGCTCACCAAATAGATGTGGAGGTTTCCTTTAGAACCTAACTCTTTGAGGCATAAAGTGATTAAAAGTAAGTGTGGAATTCAAGGAAATGGTTGGGATTCCAATGTGGTTCTTAAAGGTTTTAGTCGATGTCTATGGAACATTATTATGCAAGGTTCCCATGATTATTCAGGTAATTTGAAGTTTGTAATTAGAAATGGTACTCCAATTCGTTTTGGGAGGATTGTTGGTTGGATTCTTTGGCTCTTTGCTTAAAATTTCAAGATTATATAAGCTTGCTTCTTCTTAAAGTGCTTCAGTTTAAGCAGATTGGATTGTTCTTCTCTTCATAGAAAATGGTCTTTTGATTTTAGGAGAAATTTGAATGATAGGCAGAATGAGGAACTTTCTTCTTTTATTTCTTTACTTGAAGGTGTTTCTTTCAATTAAGGGAATACACAATCAAAGGCTTTGGAGGTTGAGTTCCAATGGTATCTTTTCATGTAAGTCCTTTTTTGAAAAGTTGATTCAAAACGATTCTCTCCCATGGTTTGATTTTGCTAATCTTATTTGGAAGTCAAAGGTTCCGAATAAGATCAAGCTTTTAGTTTGGCTTATTGCTCATTAAAATTAAGTACTTGTAATGTTCTCCAATATAGATATCCTAGTATTTGTCTCTCTCCCTATCAGTGTGTCATGTGTAAGAGTTGTAACGAAAGCTTGGACTATCTCTTTCTTCATTGTTTAGTGGTCGGTAATTTATGAAATAAGTTGTTTTCTTTAATTGGTTTGAAGTGGACTGCTCCTCATTCTTTATGTTCTTTCTTTTCAGAAGAATTTAAATTCTTGACGAAGGAAAAAAGGTTAGTACTCTTTGGTATTGCGGAGTTTTCGCCATTTTATAGATTATATGAGAAGAAAAAAACAAAAGAATCTTTTATGAAACAGAAGGGGAGAATTTTTTAAGGGATAAAACATGTTATTTAACTTCTCTTTGGGCTTCTTCTAAGTGAAAATTTAAAGATTTTTCTTTATTTTTCATTATGCTCAATTGGAAGACTACTATTTGTTAATTGATCGTTCCATTCTTACATTTAGTTTTTGTTTTTGTTTGTTTTGTTAGTGGACTTCTGATTTACATTTGTAACATTTTTCCTTATTATTAATAAAGTATATGTTTTCTATTAAAAAAAAAAAAAAAAAAAGAAAGAGGGTAATTTGCAAGATTCATTTAATCTGATACAATTTGAGTGTTTTGACATATCTATTACAGACCATATCCAATTGGTGTCATTCTTGGTTCATTGGAAAGCTTATTCCAGGATCTATAACTCTCATTCAAAATTTCCTAGGTAAAAACAAAAGTATGATGACCCACTTTCCTACCCAAATTAGGTTTCTATATTTTTAAGGATTCTTATTGTATAAAAAAGAAACAATTGGCATAGCAAAGGCTATCTATCATCTTCCCCTTTGGACATTTGTTCTCGACTTCCTCTTATTGTAGTTTTATTCTTTTAACAAAATTATAGTTTTACACATTGAACCTTTTATATTTCTAATTGCTTAATTCTTTCAAGAGATTAATTTATATGTTTAAAAAGTTTTTTAGATTCATTGTAACACTGGATGATGAATGTCTGGTTATAATCAATCAACTTTGAGGCATTTTATGCAATCACCACGATATCTTCTAATCACGATAACTTTTGTTGTCCGATAAAAATTGAATAATAAAATTGGATCAAGAATAAATACTAAAAGTTTCTTAATAACGGATTTTTATCCTTATTGATGTCAAATTTAAATTTTCTGCTGCAGTCTTTAAACACAATCACTTAAATAATTTCCTAGTAATATAATTTTCTGTTCTTCTACTATAATTCTTTGTTCTGCCGGTCCTTGTGATTTGACATTTGAACTCCCTAGATTTAATTATTTTGCAACCTACATCTAGATAGAAATCTAAAGTTGAAGCAGATCCATTTCAGACCACACATTTAACAGATCCCAAGATGTGGTAAACTGGAAGCAAAGATTAAATAAGTTGCAAAAAATTTCAAGGACTTCTACAGATAAATTCATACCCCATTAGAGTCAACATCCTTGTTCTCTTCTATAAGCTTAGTTAGCTCTAAACAGTCATTGCAGAATCCTTTGTTCCTTCTAGATAGCACAAATTCAGCATCATGGATGCAACGACCGCAGACGGCATATGGGCAGCAAAAGCAGTAAAACTTTGAAGCTTTATTGCAAACAAAGCAATAATGCCAATCTGAAATATAGAACTTATCATGTCACAAAATAACTTCAGGTCATAATACAATTTACACAAAATTGACAAAGTGAAAATGTGCTGCAGCAAAAGTTTGTTTCAAAATCAAAACGAATAAACAGTAAAGAAACAATAAAACTAAAACATAAATTTTATTATCACTCAAGAAAATAATCAATAGCATACTAAATTCAAACAAACCAAACTCTTTTATAATAAATTTAGTCCTAAAACAACTAGAATTAGAAATCCTAATTGATAATTAACTTCCTAATTTGAAACTAATTAAAACCGGAAAACTTAACATTAAAGAAATTTAAATCCTATTTTAAAAAGAACTCTATTTCCTAACTTAGTCATGTTGTAACTCCTAACAAACAACTACTTCCTTTCATCTTCTACGATATACTCAGTCCCTTCGTAAAATCATCATCTCCTACAAAGTAGCCCACCGTTTTCTCTTCTTCAGCAAAATTAACATTCTTTCAATTAGGACAGTTATTCGAAAGACGTCCAAGTTTATTACACCTAAACCATTTGCCCAAATTAGGTCGTGCATAGGGTTAGGATTGGTTGGATGCGGCTGTTGATTTGGTACTATTGCTCGATTAGTGTAGCACTTGCACTTAATCCTTGTTCTAGAGTCTAAAGTGCAAGATTGAGTTTAGAGTTATCCTCACTATTTTCAATCGTCATGGACTCTCCTGGAATGGCTGAAGCATCTAGAATAGATGTTCGAAATTACTCAAACTCCTATTAACTGAACGGTTTAATTGAGCCTCGACTTTCAAAGCCAAATTGATTGTATCACTTAATGTCCAGACATGATGGAGAGCCAATTTATATTGAATAGCCAAAATTCAAACCTCCAATATATCTAGCCACTTGCTGATCCATAGTTTCCATCAAGTTACACCTAGCACTTAATCAATAAAACTTTTCAGTGTATTCTGTAATTTTTTTATTCATCTACCGGCAATTCTAAAACTATTGACATAGGAATTATTCATAGTTAGGGAGAAAAAATCGTTGTTTAAGCAATCACTTCATCTTCGCCCATGTTTGGACTCACTGCTTTCCTTGCCTTTAACGATTGAACTACAACTATTCCCACCAAGCTGTAGCTCCTCCTTTCAACTTCTACGCCACTATCTTAACTTGTCGCTCCTCTGGGATCTCTGAATAATCAAAAAATTGTTCAACGCTACACATCCAATCAAGGAAATCCTCAATGTGTAATCACTTATTGAAAGTGGGTAAATTCATCTTTATCTTGTAATCTTACTGTTCTTAATGATATTTAGCGTTCCCAAAAGCATTGTTATCATTCCTGAAAGTATTGTTGGCTATATTGGCATTATCCTAGTCTCCTAAAGAATAATCAAAGACTCTGACGGGCACAAACCAACCTCTGCCATTGCCCCAGTCTACTTGTGGACCTTTTCCACCGTTATACCACCGAAAAACACTTCGATTACCCCTCTAATATACTCGAATCGGGTCATGTTGGTATGGAAGGTGGGGGTCATAGCAGCTGGGTCACAAAATCCTTCAAACCACCCCTTGCTATCGGCGATTTTTACCGTCATTGATCCGAGGTCACCAACTCTCACTATCTCTATTCCAGCCTCCGCCAGCTCCAATCTGGGTCCGAGTCAAGTTGCAATGACACTGTAGGGTTGCAAAACGAGTCGTGATTACATGGATCTACATATGGTTTTGGTAGATCTGAATTGGAAAATGGAGCAATGCACAAATCTCGTTGGTCTGGTGGGTGAGACAGTCTGACGGCACATGGGTAAAGAAGATAAGATTGCGGGTCGAGTGGGAAAACAGGTTGCACAAGTTCTTTGAGCAGTTCCGAGTCACATGCGGGTTCCCTATTTAGATCCAAGTCAGGCAGGTCTTGGTCGTCCGGATTTTGGCCTCCTTGCAGCCTACAATTATCTTTGACTTCCTCATCAACGGTTGCCATCGGGGCACCTGGTAAGTCAAGTCGCTTGTCACTAACGATGTGTCTAACTTCAAGAGTCAACACAGCAAGAGTTTGCTGAAGACTTCAAAGTGTTTCGCCCACTCCATCGAATCATTGCTTGATCATCGTAAACCGTTGTTCGTTGTTAGGGATTCGTTGTCCACTTGAACCGATTTCAATAACCAGTCGAGGGCAAACCACACTTTGATACCAATTTTGGTGCAACGGAAGTTTGTTTCAAAATCGAAACGAATAAACAGTAAAGAAACAATAAAACTAAAACATAAATTTTATTATCACTCAAGAAAATAATCAATAACGTACTAAACTCAAACAAACCAAACTCTTTTATAATGAATCTAGTCCCAAAACTATTTGATTTTGGAATCCTAATTGATTCTTAACTTCCTAATTTGAAACTAATTAAAACTAGAAAACTTAACATTAAAAAAATTTAAATTCCTCTGCTTAAAAAAATAAATAAATAAATCCTATTTTAATAAGAACTCTACTTCCTAATTTGTCCTATACCAAAATAGAAGAAGAAAAAGAAAAAGAAATGTGAGATAACTTTATACAAATAATAATCTTCTTTTTTGTTGTCCTTGTTATACTGGGCAGCATTAAATTTGTTTACTTTATTCTGGTAATTAGGAATTACACCACACACACACACTGACACAATGCAAGAATATTGAGAAATTTTGTTTGAATACTCAAGATCATTCATTATATTTAGAGAGAAGTTAGTCATTTTTTTTTACCAGCCAAGTGTCAATCTCATTGCTAGTAAACCGTAGTAAATGACGTCTAGGATGGGGAGAATCCAGAGCCGGATGAAACTGCAGTGGCTAATCCAGAGTCAATTCCTTCCAACAAAAAACGAAGGAATTATTTATTTTTTTTTTTTCAGCAACATCAACCTCTTTAACCAGGACCACACTCTCTATGGGAGAAACAAAATACAGGTTAGATACAATTGGCTGAAACAGAAGTGTAGGTAATTAATCATTATTTGATGTGATTGAGGTCAAATATTAGAAATGTGGAGGTAAAACATTGTTGGACCCGATTCAGTAGGAAATGAAGGTTGCAAGTCGACAAAAATGGTTCAGCAACCACCCAATTAAGAGTGTAAGTTATAAATTATTGAAGGCCAATCGCAGAGAGGAGAAGTCAAACATGAGTTGGAGGCAGCGGCTGATGATCTTCAGAATTCTGTACCAATTGCTAACTACCAAGGCCCAGAAATGCACTAAAAAGAAATAATGTTACACAAAATAATTTGTTACAAATGAGAAAAGAAAGATGATGATGCAGTTGTGGAAACTGAAGGAGATAGATGGCCGCTGAAATTTGCCAAAAATGAAGCTACATATAAGGACAATGACTTTCCATATCCAGTTGTAAGACACATCATGTTAACTCAAAAATCAACAGAATTTGATTGGGATGATGTACCTATGCAAGAAAAGTTGGCTCTTATTTCATGCTAAGCAAAAGACTGGGCCTCCCAAATCATCACGAAAATTGGAGAAAATGCTTATGCAGTTGAGTTGCTTGAAAATTGATTCAACATTCAAATCTCAGATTTGTAACCTTACAATATGTTGAAGAAGTCTACTATTGAAACAAATTCAAGAACAAGTTTATTCAGAAAGAAAGGGAATGATGCACTGCAGGAATTAATTTAAAATCAGAAGATTTTGTTTCAACTAACTAAGCGGTCATTCAGGATATCTAGGAAAAAAATCCCAAAAAAAAATGATCTATGAAAAAGTTGTTTTCAATTTACCTGTCAAGAGTCTTTCTGATTATTTTATGAGCAACACATAATACAGTTTAGGAATATCTGAGGGCTAAATTAAGATGGATCATGCTACTACCCTATACGGAGAATCTTACATGGGATGCCCTCACCATGTGAGCAATAAGACCCTCCAATTACTATGTGTTTTGTGGCATGACTAACATTGAAAATTAGATTTTGAAATTTTACAAATTATAAAACATGCCCAATGTAATTAAATGGTCTCACAGCTTATGCGTTGAGAGTATTTTACAAGAGTTTTTCTCACTCGTATAGCTATTGAACAGTTAATATCCAATAGATTCAGCACAGTGGTTAAAAAACCAAACGTAAGTTATTTTGAAAGACAGGCCTCATTACCGTAGTTTTCTAGTTTACATCACACACATGCTCATATGTTAGTATGTACATTATTGTAATGTATGTGACATATTGCAAGAAAGTTCTCATTCATGCTACAAATACAAGATATTATGCAGATAATGGCAATAATGAGCTTTACTTGAAAAGGGAAAAAAAAATTAATGACAGAACAGAGAAAAAGTATCATGATATATGATAGTAACTTACTGCATGCCCAATTATCATCATTCTTCAACATAGAATCATCGTTCCCTACACACTCAGGGTGATATGCTTTAAGACAGTCCCTGCATGCAATGTATATGGAAGTTAATGGGATAGATGGCATCCTATATGAGATATGAAAAGGTTTCTTCTGATGAAAAGAAAGTAATAAAAGCACTACTGACTTGATGCACTAGCTAGCCAACTCAAGAACAAATATTTTGGTTGAACAACTTCAACTTTTAAACTTCTTGTCAAAAATTCATTCTTTCCTTTCCTCAATGTTATCAGTCCTCTTTTCAAGCTGTATGCCTTCTTAAGTAATCCATTATCATTCCTTAGTTAATAAATTAATTTGCTAGTGTATCCTCTGTTAAAATACAATATAACAATCAGAGTAGCCAGCATCAGTAAAGACTAAGGATTAAGGAACTACAAGAAAGTTTTTAATGAGAAACAGAAAAATTATAAAACCTAAAAGTGAACAAGCAGTCAACTAAACAGACCTCACTACCCACAAGGGAGAAACATATATTTATATAAATGTACACACTTATAAATCCAATGTTTTAAAAGGCAAAAGACTAGGTGACCACTAGAGGCAGCTGCCTCGATTCCAAATGAAAAGAAAAATAAAGATGGTGAAAAACCAATATTAGGACATAAGCATCAAACAAAATAAAATAACCCAACAAAAATACCCAAACATATAAAATACCAACATAGAAAATTATCCAAATCATCCTACCAACACTATATCTTATTTAATAAACTAACAAAGTAACAATCAATTAAAAAAAAAAAGTGACAATCAACAACCTTTATTATCCCAAGGGTAACCTACTAAAAGAAAAAACAAAAAGAAATACTTATTGCTAAATATTATCCCAAGTATAATCCACTAACCTTTATTAAATATTATCTTCACCGATTAGGTACAAAATTAATAAATAAATTACTTTACAAAATTCTTATAGAAATCTCAGTTCATCTGTCTCTCTACAGAGCAAAGTCATCTCCCATCATCTCAGTTCATCTCTCTCTGTACTCTCTCCAAATTCACTTTCCTATTTTACCTCCGATTATGGTTTGATTCTCTCTCCCATCATCTTCTAATTATTCTTTGCCTCTTCACCATTGTTGTCTTCCACTGCCACTGCTATCGTTGTGTGGAGGGAGGCGGCCCTAGAGATAAGGAGATGAAGACAAGAAAGGAGAGGAGGGTGGCTTGGAGTAAGGATCGAATTGTGGATAGGCCACCACTATTAAGGAGGGTCGCCACCATGGAGGCCGCCTCACAATCGCCTTAGTTGGCCTTGCCTCGAGGACGTCCTAAGGCGATCGCCTCAATCGCCTTACACATGCCATGCTGGCATTGCCCAATCACCTTTTAAAAATTAATGTATAAAACCATATACAAAGCCTTAAGATCTACTTTTAAGAAAAGGGAATTAAACCGAAGCCTACAAAGACCAAATAACACTCTTTCATGCAAGATTGAGCCATTTTCTTCCTCTTTATCTTGAATTACACATTATTCACTTCTTACCAAATCACCCAAACAAAAGCCCAAACCGCACAACTTTACAAATTTTTGTCTTTTTTCCCTTTACCAATCACTAGAGTATTCTCCATGATAAGAGCAATACAAATTTCTGACCCATGTGATTTCAGCCTCTTTGCATAACCAAACCCATAAGGAAGAAGCAACGTAGCAATGAGGAATAAGTGGTTAATAGGAAACAAAATACTTTATTCAGAGATGAAAATAAGTACAAAGCGAACTAGTAGTTCATTAAAACAGCAAACTACACCTAAGTAAAAAAAAGCCAAGGAAATCAATCAAAAACATCAGCCTTTTAATACAACAAGATGAAAATAAAAAAATAAAAAATAAAAAAGTGAATTGTCTCCAAATTCTTCAAAGGTGGGAACCCATAAAGAAGCTAAATAATAAACGTTATTCCATGAAAATTTGTTCTTGTCAGCTTCCTTGAAAATTCTACTATTCCTCCCTAACCAAATGACCTCCAAGACAGCAAAAATTCCACAATAACAAAAGACCATAGGTTTCTTTCCTCTCCAAAAGCCTTGAAATCTTCCAAAAAGACAGCGATCACAAAGCAAGGAACAACCCACTTCAAACCCACTCTTGAAAACAACTTACTCCATAACTTCACAGCCACCGAACAGCAGAGAAAAAGATGCCAAAGTTATTTCCTTGCATTTTCCTCTCCGTATCTCTTTAGAATTGGAAATTCTAATTTGAAGAATTATTTTATCAAGGCACTATAGCTTTTATAGTTTCATACTTAGATTAGCATAGTCTATATAACAGTGAGAATTGATCACAAAAGAAAGACTCACCTAGCCAAACATCCTCTCAAATTGAGTTGTCTCATCGTTTCCCATAGCTAAAGCAGTAAATTTCATAAAGGAAGGGTATTCCTTCATAAATTGCCTCTAGAAGATTCCTATAATTCGTGATTTTCACTACTTTGCAATCCCTCCCATTAAGGTGTAAACCACATTTGTTTCCAATTACCTTAAGCTATAAGACTCTTTCTCAACAGGGAATCTCCAAAGCCACTTAAAAGAAGTTCTCTAATTTTAAGTTATACTTTACAAATCCCTAATCCACTCTTAACTTTAGACTTAGAAACCTCACTCCATTTGATGTAGTGGGCTTTGTTCCCATCATTAAAGTCTTCCGCCAAGAAACCTATCATAATTCTTTTTATTCTCTTAGCAATTACACTCAAAATGTTGAACAAGGTGATGAAATATGAAAATAAGGATGATAATAACAATTATATCAAGGTAAGCATGCCTCCTTTAGATACAAGGCTGTTTGACAACCCCCTAATCTAAAGATCTTGCATTATCTCCCAACTTAACTATATAATAATAATAATAATAAAAACCAATGCCTAATTTTTTTTTTTTAATAATAATTTAATTCCAACTCCTAACTAAAAGCTCCAATTCTTAGCCAAGTCATTAATTATTTCCTTTCATTATATCTAAATACAAAATAAGAATTGTACGGTAAGAATAACATAAGGCATCTCCCTTGTAGTTATTAGTAACCAACAAATCCAAAAGTTTAAACTAATATGAAAAAGCTTAACAATAGTATGTAACCACTCTACCACACCCGCTCATGAGCAAGACTAACAAGATTGCCACATGGCTTGAGCCCAAACATAAACACAAAAAATTCAAATTACAAATAACATACTAAAATATAATAACAAGGGAGAACTCAAACCTAGTGCTCCTAGAACAAAGTAGGCTCTATAACTATGTTAATAACCACTAGACCCAAAAATTTAATTTATCTTAAAAATAACTCAACAATAGTATTTCAACACTCTACCAATAGAAATACCTAAGAATTGTTCGCAAAGCCTTTCTTGAATGGCTGGTAAATGATGAGTCCCAACCGTTGTTGAACCTGCTCTTATGACTTGAAGGTCAAAAGTTCCTAATAAATAAAATTTCTAGTCTGGTTGATAGCACATGGCATAATAAAATATTGTGACGTTATAAAAAAAAGGAATTCCTAGTTTGTGTTTGGTTTCGTGTTATGTGTAAGAGTTTGGAAAAGAATATTGGTAATCTTTTTCTCCATTGTTTGGTGGCTACAAAGCAATGAAAAGAGTTGTTTTCAATTGCGGATTTGAAGTGGATTTTTCCAAAACCCCTGGTTTCCTTCTCTATTCAAAGTGTAAACTTTTTGAAAGTGGGAAAAAAGCTAAGTCCCCTACTTTTATCACTCTTACAATTATTATTTGGATGCGGAGGAATTGAAGCATTTTTTTTAATACTAAAGAGGACAACAGCTTTCTATGAGAAAAGACTTATCTTTCAACCTTTTTACAGGCATCTACTTCTAAAGAAGTTGACATTAAAAGTTCTTTAATTTTTATCAAGCTTGATTGGAAGGCTGCAGATGATGGAATCTCTTGTATCTTTTTCTATGATTTTGTTTTATCCTTTATGTTTTTCTTTAGTGTACACTGTACTTGTTCACACTTTACTATGAATAAAATTTTCTGCTTTTTAACCAATAATAATAATAATAAAAACTGGAAATATACAACAAGAACATACAAACTATAGGTGTGGTCTGGTCATATGGCCTAAATTATACCCAACACACACCAGCATTAAATTTTATTTTTCATTTCTGGACAGGACACTGATTAAATTAGAGAGAATGCATCAGAATACAAGTGGGCCACGCGACCTAAGATAAGAACTAGAAAGCAAAGCAAGAAAACAAAAAAGTTGACAAAACAAAAACAGCATCAAACACATATAATGGCTCAAATCACATGTAAACAAAAACCGCAAATTCTCATTAAAATGAAATAAAATCTGTGTTTAGACATATACCCATAGTCACATATCCTGAGAGATCCACCATCCTTGCAAATGAAACACCAATCTTCACAAATCAATTCCTTCTTCAGCTTCTTTCTCCTTCCCATTTTCTTCAAGCCCTTTCTCTCTGCTGAAAATTTATAATGAACAATACAATATCAGAAACCACCCATATAAGAGTAACACACACACAAAAAAAAAAATGTGAACTTTGAATGTCAATGGACTTGTTTTGATTGATCGTCAAAACCCCACAATAGAAAACACATAAAACAGAAAGAAAAAACATAACTTTATAGATTATAAAACACACAGGCTACAATAAGAGAGTAACTTCAAAAATGTCTGATATGGGGAATGGTGCAAAAACCCATCTGACTAAATATAAGAAAAAAAAAATGATATTTTGATGTGATATTCATGGTGAGGTCATGAGCGTTTTAGTGCATGAGTACCAAGTGGCTGTCGCGGACTGCTTTGAAAAGTGAACCGATGTCTCCAGGTGGCAGCTCCACTGCCCCACTAGCCCGCCAACGCACTACCTCCGGTTCTTGACAAACCCAAAGCTCACTTGTTCGGTCGAACTCGTCACATAACCCGGCTCACGGTTGAACTCGTCCCTAAAAACCAACTTACAGAAATCTTTTAAAAACTCGTTCTTAATAATAATTAGCTCGAAATGATTTTTTTAGGATCTGATTTTATAAATCAATTTACAAAGATCTTGATAGAACTCTTTATTGTTTTCGACAAATAAAAAAAACCCTTGATAAAGAACGAGTCGAAAATACTTTCATGAACTGATTTGCAAAAATCTTTGTAGAACTGATTATTAAGAAGAGATTCGTAAAGTCCTTTTTAGAACCTGTTTGTAAAGGGTTCACAAAAATCTGTATACATCTCATTTTTGTTAAAAATAAATTTTGAAAAACATTTATAACGTTTTATCAAAGCTTGCTTGCCAGTAACCGGTTGATAAAGATTTTTATAGATATTGTTTTTAAAATCCATCTTGCGAAGATTTTAACAGATATTACTTTAAAAAATCGTATCTAGAGTTTGACCTTTTAAATCAACTCTTAAAAACCGCATCTTTATAAATAAATCTTGCAACTAGAAGATATTTGGAGATTTTCATTAATGACTATTAATTTTATTCAAATTAAACTCTTAGCAATGATAGAAAACATTTTGCCTTTGTTCTTTGAATCATGTAGTAGGAAGCAAATTAAATATATATATATATATAGTATTTAACTTTTAAAAGTATCAAATATAATATCTTTTTTGGAAATGAACATACAGTATTTACTTACCTTTATATCTTTAATGTACCTTGTGAGAACGCATATTAAGAAGATTCAATTTCAATTAGAGAAATTTTTTTCATTATTTCCAAAAAAAAAAAAAAAAAAAAAACACTTAGAGTCCCAGTGAAATGTCATATTATTAACTATGTAATGCAAAATAAGTAATTTTATCTCTAACTTATCATAAATTTATTAGTTTTACTCTCTAATATTAGATTGACCGACAGCCATTGTAATGCCAAATAATAATGTATAGCTGATGAGTTGACAAATTAAAACCATCAAGTTAACAGGTTGAGTTTATATTGAACCCTTCTGACACACTAATCCAGTTGACAAGATTAATATCAAAAATATTAATTATTTTAAATTTTATTTTGAATTAACATTATCATAATTGTTTATTTCATTTATTCAAAAAGTTTAGTTGACCAAATTATGTTATTACCTTAAAATTATTTATATTACTTTTAAATATTAAATAGATAAATGCAATAATCAAATTTTATTTTATCCGTAATTGACATTACTTATAACTCAACAGAGCTTATTACATAACCTATTTATTTAATGGATTGTGTTTGAGTTTAATGAAACGGATTTGGATTGAATAAAATTTAATGAATCAGATTTAGATTACTACATGACACGGTAATTTATATTATTATACCGAAAAACTAAACTAAACTTTGTTTAACCTGATAGGTATTTCTTTTATTACATATTCTTATTCAAAATATTTTATTTAAAAAAATATTATGAGAATATTCCAATAAAATATGTTAAAGGGACATTACAACAACTTGTATAACAAACATACTTTTCTTGAAAATGCAGTTTTCCAGCAGAAAAAGTACAAGGCAGAAAAAATTTAACTTTTCTTTATTCACAAATTATTTAAAAAAAAAAAAATGAAATACGCCCCATTTGCTAAATATACCTTGATAGTAGAGTTTTAATTAAGCTTCAGTCCATGAACTCCAAATGCCTCACAAAGATGTCATCTCCTAACAAAATGTCCCTTGCTAAACACCATAGAACAGCTTAAGTAAGAAAAAATGCAACTACAAATGAATGAGCAATAACATAACCACAAGCCAACATTAGTACTTGACAATGCTTATTGATTTGTATAACAGAATCAGAGACATAAAAAGAGAGAAAGATGGAGTCAACCACTGCAAAGAAGCAATTTTTTTTTTTTGGTTAATTTGCTGTTACATTTTCATGTTAAAAGTTTTCTTATAGCCTATGATATTTTTTTACAACAAAAAGAGGAGCTAAAAAAGAACCAAAAACATGGGAGACTGACTTGGTCTTTAATCACCATATATATACCCTTCAGGACTAGCAACAACAAAAAGGACAAGAACAAAAAAAAAAAAAAATACATAATAACAATGGACATGGACTCCTATCATTGTTTAGGAAACTTCAGGATAGTTGTTCTACATGCAGTCTTCCCCACTCCAACAATATGTTGTTCTTCGTTTATCGCTTTGGCTTCTGCTGACTGCTGGGTTGCTTAATAGCTGCTTCTTCCCAACCAGAGATAGCAACCTTCAACTCCTTGTTAACTCTCCTTAGCTCCCCATTCTCCCGCTCTGTTGCATCAGCTCTGGCCTCAGCCTTGTCTGCACGATATGTAGCATCAGTCAGTATAGCATTGAAGACTACTGTATGCTCCCTCAAGCTGGCAGACAGTGCTTTTTCCTCATCAAGCTGGACTTGCAGCTTGGTATTTCTCTCAACTGTTTGGAGGGCTTTCATCTGCTCCTGCAGGTCAAGAGCCGAGTGGACCGCCTGAGAAGAAAGAAATGACAACTATATCAAGATAAGAAATCTCAAGAAAAATTGCAAGTCAACCAATTCACACTATATTGCATAGGTACCTTCAAGTTGCGGCTAAGACCTCTACTAATAGCCTCTTCAAGACTGAGCATCTGAACTTGTTTACCCTCCTGAGGTGGAACAAGTCAACTCCACTCATTTGTCAGAGAAGCCAAGTATTTTATCTCAGGTTCCTGCTGAGCTTACTCCTGATTCTCTGCACGAGTCTGAGAATCCTCGGCTGGAGCAGTCCACTTTGTCCCAACTACCAAAACAACAGGAGGTACCGCTGAACCATGACATGTTGGTGGAGGGGTCAGATACACTGAGGCATATCTTCGTGAACTATTTCCTGACACAGGTAGAACTTCTTCCTCGGAGGAACTCCTGACCTTCATCCACTTGGTGGAGACTTTAATAGGTACCCCAACAGAAATCTTCTCGTCAGGAAGATATCGTTTCTTTTGACCTTGACGTGAAACAGTGTAAATAAACAAAACTCATCACACAAAAGAGAGATCATAATTCAGCAGAGAAAACAAGAACATACTAGATTTTGAGGGTGGCAGAGTAAATCAATAACGCTTCAAGTTCTTTGGACTAAGTAGGACCTTGCAGGACCGGCTCTTGGAAGGAATAGCAAAGGCAGTCTTTACGTTCTTCTCGTGCTTCTCAGTCAGCACAGGGGGCTTCTTCCAAATTGCTGCACCAACCAAGAAGGAGTTAGTCAACACAGAACAAAAAGGGTGAGGAAACAGCCTGAAATAAAAAACCTGGAGTTCTAAAAGTAGTAGGAATCCAATGCTCAAGATCTTTCTCATTGGGATCAGCCTCCCAGTGGCCTGAAGCAAAAAACCATGTCGTCTTCCAATCCCTGTTGGAGGGGCTATCGATCACCATTGCCTCTTTGCCTGGCCAAGTGCTTAAATAATACCAACCACAGGATTTAGCATGCGGTCTCAGTTGGTAGAGAAGTTGGAATTCTCTGAAAGTAAGCTCCGGAAACTGACATTGCTTCCAAATGATATACATCCCAATAATAGCCCTCCAGGCATTAGGACTTAGTTGTGCCGGTGCACATTGGAGGTGACTTAGCTTGTACCTCAAAAATGGATGAAAAGTAAGGTTAATACCGGATTCAAATAAGGTAGAGTGAAGAGCCACTTCACCTAGGGGGCGAGCTAGCATGCTCTCCCTTCTCCGGAATTCTCAGTTCAATATTGTTAGGAATACAGTAAGCTCTCCCATGGATCTCTAAGGAAGTTGGGGTCATGGTGGATCTAGTGGCATCAATAGACCACTCTGCGTCCCCCTCACCACTGTTGCCTTCACCGCTACTGCCTTCACTGCTTTTCGCACGATCATCATTGGACAGATCAGCAGTCAATCCCTAGGCGGCCTCTTGAGACTTGGAAGTATCTCCATCTCCTACAAAGTAGATACATTAACAAAAGCATGCACTGTTTTACTATTTACTCTAAAAAGCTATCCAAAAGAAAACTCCATTTATATAGCAGAGTCTAATCCCAAAATAAATATTACCCTTTTCATATTCAGAGAAGAACAAATTATTTGGTCTTTATATCCAAAGACAAATTGGATTCGACATTTTGTGGATGGGGTAACATTCATTGCAGAAGTTTTCATTGCATTTTCATTTCACAGGTTGCAGGTTCATTTCGAACCACTTGAAACAACATTGTTACTAACTTACATTCTTACAATAATAGAGGAGATAGCTATATGTGATAAGGACAACATAAAATGCAATACATGAAAAAATGCAGGCGTGATTCCTTAGATAGTGAGTAAGAAAGCAGTGAGAGATACAAAAACATCCTGAAACTATATGGAAACAATATGAATCAGAGTAAGGAAAACAAATTGTAGAAGTAGAAAGGAACTAAATTTTTTTATTTCATCAATAAACCTTTTGTTATAGGGTCATCATAAGCAGGTTGGAGCTCCACTCAGTCTGTAATTACTTCAGGCACTTCCTTTAATAACCGTGATTGTTCCTCTGGTGTCTGAAGCAGTAAGAGGCTATCAATGTAATTAGAGTGTGTATAGAATATGCAGGTCAGGTGCTATTGTCTTCTGGACATGCCAATCCACAATGCTTGTATAGTGAATATACCATTACAGTTGGAGAAAAATTTAGCATTTTAAGGAACACCACATGTACTACAGTGTGTGCATGTACTAACAAAAAACTTATATTATTCAAAGAATATTCTCTCTTCCATCCCTTCTCAGTTGCCTGATTAATGTGATTACGCACTGAAGCCAACTCTCTTCCAAGCCACTGTTGTAGAGGAAACCAGAAGAATAGAAAGTAAGGCGAGAAATATGTTACATGCATACAATCTCTGTGTGTGTGTACAGTGTCTATGAATATATGCATAAATCACAAAACACAAAATATAACACAGTTTTTAGAAGTAGTGTTTAAGTTCCCGTGTATATATATATAGAGAGAGAGAGAGAGAGTTCTCAGATTTTTCTTGTCATAATATTTGATATTCTAGATAAGATACAAATTCTTCTTTAGAAATTTTAGATATTCAGACAATAAATAAGAAACACATATATCATTTGTTATGTCTTCATGTAAACTTCTCATCTGCTGCGTAAGCTCTGCCTGCCAATTAATACAATTTAATTAATAATTGATTTACTTGTTGCCACTAGCATACAGTTCATAATAGTGATCACAACTACTACAGAACTTGTGAAATCATACTGTCATAGATACTTCATCTTTCTTCTTTAATGCTAAAACTTTCTTCATAAGTCCATTTAAAGAAAATAAGTTGCAAATACAATATAAATAGCATGCCTTCCTACTATACAATACACAGAAAAGTGTTCATGAATGTCTTGATATTTCAACAGAAACAATACATTTTTGAGCTGTTTCACTCTTATGCCAACGATTAGGCCTTCTTTCATGCCATTGATTCAATCTGTTCTTCTAAAGTAAACCAACAAACCAACACGTTTTGCAGAAAGAGTATTGAACATACATTTTGCAGTATATCCAGTTTAAAAACAAAGGAAAAAAATAACATTTTGCCATGATTGAACACAAAGGTTGATATTTACTATAGGAGATGCGGTAGAACTTTGAACCAGCATTCCATTAGTGAATAACTTGTTAAGAAGTACATCACACTTTCCAAGCATGAAAAACTTACAACAGTTGGCCTTTTGAGCAAGCCATCTTTTATTCTACGACGTAAATCCTCATATTCTTCCTATAAATAATGTTACTTGCATAAGCATCTAAAAACAGAATCAACCAAAATACACAGCTAATTTTTAATCAGTTTGATGCAGGTTTAAAGGACACCCTTGCTTGTAATAATTAAGTGTTAGGAAAAAAATTCACCTCCAAAGACCTCCCTATAAGCATGCCTCAACAATAGCGAAACAAAATAGAAAACGATAATAATCACTACAATACAATAATTTATGCAACTCCAAAATAACGGCCCTGAGAAAGAAATTCGTCATGTAAAAAATTGTTACAATCATATAGACTATTCTCTCACAACTCATAATAAGAGAAACGTATCTTTGACTGGAGCAATTCGAAATCAAGGCTTTGGACTCTTTTTATAGCCTTCAAAAATTCATTTTCTTTTGTTTGTTTCCAATATGGGATTGACACCATTTTTATTTTGTTAATCCTACATTTAAAACAAATAAGGGAGGATGGATTTTAAAAGACTATAAAAATAGTCCAAAACTGGACTTTTTTTATAGCTTTCAAGAATCTATCCTCCCTTGTTTGTTTCTAATGTGGGATTGACACCATTTTTATTTTGCCAATTTTTCTAACATTAAGAACAATTTGGTCATTATTGAAAACCACTTTTAAAATTAGCAATAATCTATTGATAGAAACCACAATAGAGAGGATCTTACCATTACAGAACTAGCAATTTCAGTGTATCCTAATCTCAAATTAATTCTTAACAATAAACGAACAGTAACAGAGTTGTTACCTTAGTGAAATCATCATCCGGTAGCTTGCCAACGGGCACCTCTTTTACCATATCAGAAACTCTGAGGAGAATTTCTGAACCACTCAACCTTGAAGGTTTCTTTACACCTATAACAACACCAGTTGACATCGCTAAGCACAATGACGCTAACAACTTGAACTGGTTTGGTGTCCGTAAAAAAGTGAAAAGCAGTTTAATTAAACAGATTACAAAAGAATCAAAACGAACAAGGAAAAACAATTTCACACTTTAAACAATAACAAACGACAAAACTCTATATCAATCTAATTCAGTCCATCATTGAGAACATCTCACCAGTCACTTGCACAAGCTGGTGAGAATTCCTTTGTAGATGGTCATTCGGATCAGATTCCACTCTCACAAAGCTTCCAGTCATTTTATCCTCAAAAGTCTCTATTTCCTTTGCCAGCTTCTCCACCAAACTCTTCCTCAAGTAGACAAGCTTGACATTTTCAGGGACTATGGCAGCAAAACAACATTTTTGAACATCTGCAACAACCTCCTTCCCCTTTCGATTCATGAGCGTGCCAGTTCCTCCTTGCTGCCACCACCTTTTTTGAACTATGAAGTCATCTCCACCCACATTCTCCGAATTACTTCCGGATTCGTCATCCGAAGGGTCTGAATTCTAAGCAAGATGAGTGGTCAGAAGTGAATATATACTGTTTGTATTCATAGACTTCCTTCCAAAAAGGGCCCCTAGGCTAGAGTCACATACGATTTTCTTCTTGTTTAGAGGGTGAAAAAGCTTGTTTTGTTTACAGTACTCAATAATCAAAGATGATACATCAAGCTTTGAAAGTTCTTGGTTTGTGTCCTTGCCAATGGATGCTAGAAACTCCAATAGAGGTTTTGATCCCCAAGCTTTGAACTCCATCTTCTTCTTTAACCAAATTGTCTCTCCTTTCATGGCATGTTCTTCAAAATTGTGTGTGATGTTTCAAAAACAAACCGAATTAGTTCGAATTCAATGCATTAGTCAACAATCAATCTAAGGAAATTAAAAAACTTTGAACTTCAAAAAACAAATACCATTTGATAAAATAATTACCTAAACAAAAGCAACAGGTTTAATAATGTTTCTATCCCTCTACATGTATATACCACCTTTTCATTTATATTTGGAAACATGAAAAAAAAAAACAAAAACAAAAATCCCATTTCAGAAACAAAGCAAAGGCCAATTCTTTTACTCTTAAAAACATGAAAACAAGCACCATTTGAGGAACAAAGCAAGCAAAGTACACAATCTCTTTGAACTGTAAAAGGCCATTTCTTTTGCTACTGATTACATAAAAACAAAAACCAAAAACCCCATTTCAGAAACAAAGCAAACAACAGGTCTTTTTAAACTTTAAAAAACCAAATAAAAACCCATTTAAGGAAACAAAGCAAAGAGACAGAACATACATAACTTCCATTGAACTTCCCAAAAAACCAACAACTATACAATACAATGCAAAATCTTAAAAGAAACCAATAAAAAACTGAGTTGGTTCTTGACAGTTTTTGATCGGAGAAAATCTAGCTGTGACTTAAACACCAAGTCAAATTTAAGTCAAATGAGAAGATATTCTGTAGATTACGTTGAATGGTACAATGATTGGTCTTGGACAGCTCAAATTGTAATTAAATTATTTTTAATTGAATTGTGTGACCACTTCTGTATGCGCGTGACTTATAATAGAGGTTTTTTTTTAATAAAACTGAAATGATTACTACATAATACGTTAGATAGAAAAAGAATTTTTTGATAAAATTAACTATTTTCAAAAATTATAGTACTTACTTTCTAAATAAGTGCAAATCTAAAAAATTATAAAGCTGATTTATTAAATGGGATCCTAATTGATACTGACCTTATTTTATATCTATCCCAAAAAAAGTTACAATATTTGTCCCAATAATATTTTTTTTTTTTAAGGAAATTGTGTGTATACTTTTTTTTTTAGGACATATTGTATGTGTACTTGATCTTCCATGCCTGCGTAATTGCGTACGAGAAGATTGGCGGCAAACAAGCAATAGACATTGTTATTTGAGATAATTCTAATTTTTTCTAGGGGAAAATTTATTTTGGTCCCTAATTTTTTAAAAATTAAAATTTTTTTTAAATATTTTTAATATAATATATCAAACATCCCTAAATTTGTTAAAAAAATCATCATTTTAATCCTACTGACAAGTTTTTTAACAGTTAACGTTAACAGAAAATGCAAAAAGACCAAACTACTCCTACTTTGTTGGAAGTACCTTTTTACATTTGATGCATTAAAATATAAGATATTTTGAAGGATTATTATATCCTTTCATATAAAAACAAATTAGAAATTGAAAAGACCAAAATACCCTTATAATTTTTTATTAATTCTTTTTTGATGCTACATGTTGAGTGAATGAATTACTTATTGCATCAGATTTAATAAGTTTTGATGGGTAAAGAAAATACACTTTTGTCATTAACATATAAAATCAAAATAATAACAATTTAATTTTTTTTTTTTTTTTTATGGTAACAACAGCAACAAGAAAATGAGTTTTAAAGGGGGTGTTATTGCTTATTGGTGGCTGCAATTTTACTGCCCAAATATTCCAATTTTCTTCTCTAATTTGTTTGTCCATTTTTCGATCTCCTAATTTTTATGCTCCAATTTTTTATCTCTAATAGATTTCTCAAATATCATCAACCCACAGTGGTACAAAAAATTCAAATACGACTTCAATTTTTTATCTTTAATATTCTTCTCAAATATCTCAATTTTTCTACCACACACGTGTTACCTTAAAAAATTGTAATGCAAGATTACCATTTTAACTTTCTCATCATCAATTTGACCAACGATTGACTAATGGTCGGGATTAAAATGATGAATTTTTTATAAATTTAAGGATGTTTGGTATATTATCTTACAAATATTTTAAAAAATATCAATTTCTAAAAAATTAAGGACTAAAATGATTTTTTTTCAAAATTTTAATGTAAGATTATCATTTTAACCTTCTTACCGTCAATTTGACCAACGGTTGACTAGCGATAAGAACTAAAATGATGAATTTTTTATAAATTTAAGGATGTTTGGTATATTATCTTAAAGACATTTAAAAAATTATCAATTTATAAAAAATTAAGGACCAAAATGAATTTTTTTCTTTCTTCTATAGTTTAACATAATAATAAAAAACACTCCATTATTCCAAACATCACTAAGAACTCTTTAAAAAGTTATAAGATAGATAAAATAACCTCTTTAATATATGAAAATAGTAAAAAAAAAAAAAAAATCTTGTTGTCAACTTTAATGTTAAAAGTCAATATTTAACTATTAACCAAGAAGGGCAAAACCATCAATTTATTATAAAATAAGTTAAAAAATTTTAATTCAGGTCGGTAAAAATTAATTTAAAAGCTTTAAAATTAAATAAAAGTAAAATAATTTTTCATAAAAAGATTTTTAATCAAAAAATGGATAATGGCGATCAACTAAATAAAAAAGGGACAAAAAAAAAAAGACAAATTTATTTTCCCTTTTCTTCGTTCACCAGCCATCGATTACCCTCTCTTTTTTCTTCTTCTTCTTCTCCTCCTATCTTTCTTGTTGTTTTCTTTTTCTTCTTCTTAACCCCATTATCATCTGGGTTCAAATCGAACCCAGATGAAAATCTCGGTTCAAATTGATGTCTGTTAATGATTGATAATGTTTGGGGTTTGATGTTAATGTTGATGCTGATGTTGATGATGGGTTTGTAATGGATGGATAATTGATGATGTTTGTAGATTGGATTGATGATTGATGATTTTGGATTTAAAGATGATTGTAGTTAGGTGTTTGAAGATGATGTTTGGTTGAGTTTTTTTTTTTTTAATTTCATTTTTTGTTTTGTTAATTTTATTTTTTCAACTTTTTTATAATTTAAGGGTAATTTCATCTTTTCATGCACTGTCACTATCAAAATCCACTTTTCGTTAACAAAATTAAGAGAATGGGCAAAATTGGATTTGTCCAAATTACATGGGGTAATTAATAATTAGGTCAAATAACAAAGGGATATCAAAATTATCCCCTGTTGTTATGCAAATAATAAAATTAAAAAAAAAAGAATTATAATGGTTCGATAGTGTGCCGACATCCACTTTTGCACAATTAAAAAAATTTCACTCAACTTTCAATAAAGTTATAGTGATTATTTATATCAAAATTTAATTTAGCTACAGGTCCAAACTTATCAACCCGTCCCCTTCGTTCCATCAATTAGCCTACATATTACATCTATCAATATAGGAGTCATATAATCAATATGTTAACAAGAAACTCATGCATGACCTTCAAGGCATCAATTTAGATGAGAATATTAAAATCTAAACAATATATAAAAGTATTGATATTGTTATTATTATATATATATATATATATATATATTTGTCCTACTCCATATTTGAATCTCCCTTAAATAGATCTAAAAGTCTACGGCTTTTAGTAGCTATTTTACAAAAGATTGGTCAGTATATCAATTGGAAACCCCTATTGTGGTGATGGAAAATTTGATGAACGAATGAAGGGAAGTTCTCGATAAAGTTCTAAATTGGATTTTTTTTTTATATAAATATAAACTTATATGATAGTTTTTCTTATGCCTTGTTATTCTTTCTATACTTTAATATTTTTATGGGTGTATTTCAATTTTTATGATGGATTATTTGTACTGAATCTATTCGAAAACATTCTATTGGTTGATGTTTGATTGGATAAAAAACTATTCCTTTAAAAGAAACTAAATAAATGATTATTAGTTTGAGACTTATCAAAGTTAATTATTATTAACATGATTCTAAATAAATATTCCCACAACATAAATAAGAACTCTCCTATAGACTTATTTTATTAAATGAGCGGAATGTGATGTGCTTTGTTTTTAAATTATTTATTTTAAAGGTTGAGGGAGAAAAGCATAATTTCAATTTGTAACCTTATTGATTTGAGTGTGAATTGAATTATCAAAATCTTTTAAATTATAGTTTAAAAAAAAAAATCTCTTAAATCTTATGCAAAGTGTATTTAAATTTATCTGGTAAGTGTTTTTGTTTGTGAAAGATCTTTAAGTTATTTTCAAATTTACAATTAGGCTCAAAGCGGTGTGGTTTATTTAGTATAATGAAAAGGAAATTCTAACCCTGAGTTTGTATTGACAAAACTAGAGTGTGCAATATTATATGTAGTTCGATTCTACATATTTGCTCTACTTCTTCTTCTTTTTTTTTTTTTTTTTTTTAAATTAACATCAAGTAAGTTAGAAATTAGTTGGAACCATTTTATTTTCATAAAATATTAACTTCCACAATTGGAGGATTACTACTCCTACAATAAAAAAAGAAAATTATCCACAAATAGCTTATCAATACATTTGGTGAGACTTGAATCCTAACCACCAAATATCCATTGGAGATAAATTCTTCTATAATAATGGGAAAAAGCACCCACATAAAGTCACGTTTGTGGAATATGCTTAGTTAATATTTCCAAAAAAAAAAAAAAGGTTTAGTGAAACTTGAATACGTACTACTAAAATAAATAGAAAGATATACAATTACTTATGTTATGAAGAGATATGCCTAACAAATAAAACTTAACTTCAAATTTGTAGTGTGTTCGTCCAAGTGAGAAGTGATATTACCCTTTAATGAGTAGTGTATTCATGTTTGTGTATTTAAGTTACTATTAAATAGGGAGGAAATTTGTTAGGACCTATCAAGAAATAATGCATTTACGCTAAAAAAAAAAAAAAGAATACCTCAATTCTCCCTAAAAAAGAAAAAAAAAAAAAAAAAAAAGAGGAATACCTCAATTCAAACTTTTTATTAAATAATATAAAAAATTGATTTGGAATGATCATATTAATTCTAAAAGAAAATTATCATGAAATAGCATCTAAGAATCATAAATAACATAGTCATGATTTATAAATCATAAATTAATTTATTATACTATTTATGAAAAAAAAAAAGAAATGTGAGGCATTAATTTGCTATGTGACCCTAATTACTCCATTCTGCTTAAAATGCAATTATATAGATCATTTCCCCAATTTTAATATTAAACTTTCATAATTTATTTACTTATTGCTACTCATTTCAATCTTATATCAGAATATCATACTAAGATCAGTATGATCATACCCATCAATCCACCATGTAACAATTATTTTGGTTCCTGTAAATCAAATATTTCTATTTCAAGAATACTAGACTTAGGGGTTGTTTGTTTTTTACACTTAACACTTAATGGTACTTAATTAGACTAATTAAGAGATTTTTGTTTGTTTTTTTAAGTGATCAAACCACTTAAAACAATCCAAAAATCACTTTAAAAAAAAAGTTATATTTTTTGACTTTTCACTTAATACAAAATCACTTAATGATTTTATAAATATATTACTCCAAATTTATCCTTCCTAAAATAAAATATTTCTAAGTTTATTATAGTTTTACATTATAAAATTTTTTTTTAATGCTTTAACAAACAATATTGAAAAATAAAAACCCTAAACATCTCAACATCAAATTTTCCTAGAGTTGAATTACTATATTTCTCCTATCAAATTTTGGTAAGAATTTTTATTGATTTTCTTTATTAATCTATTTGTGGAATAGTCTATATTGTGTTTATTTGTTAAAGTTTCACTGTATTATTAGTGTTTTTGGTTTATGTATATTGATGAAAATTTGTTTGTGTATAACAGAACCTCAAAGTTTCTCCTCTTGTTTCTCCTTTTGTTTTTTTTTTTTTATCTCAAAGTTTTTATTGAATCTGTTATCAATGTATAATAGAACCTCAAAGTTTTTTTTTTTTTTTTTATCGAATCTGTTATCATATATATTACTATACAATTTCAATTTTTGTTGTAGTAATAATTCAATTTAATATCATTTTGTTTATTTTTATTTGAATATATAAATTTAATTGACCCTATTATAATAATTCATCTTATTTTAATAATGAATCAAAATATTATATATATTGTTATACCTATTTTTGGGACTGTAAAAATGGGCTGGTAAAAGCCCAAGGAAAAGGCCCAATGAGCGAGCCCAAGAGAAGAAGCCCAGAATCCTCAACGCCCAGCTCTCAACTCGCAGCTAGCTAGCTCTCAGCTCCTCAGCTTGCAGCAAGCTAGCTCGTAGCTACCTCCAGCTCAGCTAGTAGGATGGAGCTCACAGCTCTTAACTCTCAGCTCCTCAGTATCCAGGTCGCAGGTCGCAGGTCGCAGCTCGCGAGCTCGAGCTCGCAGCTCGCGAGCTTGAGATCGCAGCTCGCAACTCAAGCTCGCAGCTCACAGCTCCAGCTCGCAGCTCCAGCTCGCAACTCTCAGCTCGAGCTCGTAGCTCCAGCTCTCAGCTCTCAGCATCCAGCTCCAGCTCAACGCTCAGCTAGCAGCTCTCAGCCAGCTCGAGCTCGCAGCTCGTAGCTCCAGCTCGCAGCTAGCTCAGCATCCAGCTCGTAGCTAGCTCAGCCTCTAGCTCAGCTAGCAGGATGGAGCTCTCAGTTCTCAGGTCTCGTACCAGCGAGCTCCATGTTATTCCAGATCCCGAGAAGTAATTAATGCAGTATGACTATAACAGAGTTGTTAGTTAATGTAATAAATGTTATGTCAGAGTAGTTGATTTCTTTACGTGTACTTCACTCCATTATAATCCTCCATTCTCTATAAATAGGGAGGGAAATTCATTGTAAAAGGGTTGAAAAATTTTAGTGGAACAGTCACTCTGAAAAAACAAAATATTAAGAGTGACTCGTGGATGTAGGCACCATTTTGGCCGAACCACGTAAAAAATCTCAGTGTTCTTTCTCTTGTTCTTCTTCTCTCATTTCTTTGGTGTGCTTTTTGATTGCAGGTATTGGGCTTTGGATCATCCGGTTGACTGAGACCAAAAATCGACGTCAACATCTTTTGGCACTAGAGGAAGGGCCCAGGCTGCAATCTTGAACTTTCAGCAACCATGGCGAAAGGAAGAACAACCAGAAGTTCAGACCCGACAGCTAATCCATCTGAAAGGCAAGCAGATCAGCAAGAGCATGATTTTCAACTGAGGAAAAATGTTGTTGTGCCCATATCAGGTACATCTCACGCCCCCATGACAGGTGTTGCTAAAGGTATGCCCCCAACGACCTCTCACCAGCCAGCACCAGCAGACTCTATGGCTGGGGGGATGCATGCATGGCACCAGCGGCAAGAAATGTTAGAGGATACAGTGCGTCAACTAGCTGAGGCAATAAGGGCGTTGGTACAAGCCCAGGCGCCAGCCCCTGATGGACCACTCGAAGATCAACCACGACCTGGCGACTCAGTTCATTCCTCCAGCTCGCATTCAAGAACTGAAGGTCGTCGAGCTCGTGGAGCTAGGAGCTCACAAAGGTCTTGTCTGGAAGGCACCTCAGATAACAGCTCTCAAGGTCGTGAGCTCGAGGGAGGCTATAACCCTCAAAACCCAGCAATAGAAGAGCTCCTTTAGAGGGTTTAGCAGCTGGAGGAGCAACCTGGACCCCAGGATCTGAAAGAGCAGTATGAGGAAAGAACCCCTCTCATTAGGAAGATCGAGCTACAACCTCTCCTTTCCAGATTCAAGCTCCCTAGCATTCCACCTTATAATGGGGACAGCGACCTTTACGATCATCTGGACGCATTCAACATCCAAATGGATCTTCAGACGTCCAGCCCCTTGGTAAAATGCCGTGTTTTTCCAGCCACCTTGGCGATGTTCCGCGAGCTTGGTTCAAGCGTCTCCCAGCTCGTAGCATAAACAGTTGGGGGGAATGTCAGCAAAGATTCATCAGCCAGTACCAGACCTTAAAAAAGCAGCTCGCACCACCTTGCCACCTCGCTACAGTATTTCAGCGACAGAGCGAGCCCTTAAAAGACTATATTACCAAGTTCAGGCATGAGATCGCTAACGTGGAGAATCCCTCGGATGACAGCATCTTAACTGCGATCTCAGCTGGCCTTCGTAAGGATGGGAAGCTCTATAAGAGCATATATAAATCCCCAGTAAAGGACATGAGTGAATTCTATGAACGAGCTGCAAGGGAGATTAGATGGGAAGAAACATTCGGCTCCGAAAAGTTTGACCAAGTGGATGGACCAAGTAGTCTCAGCCAGCTGAAGAAAAGAAGTAATGGTGAAGATGAAAGTGAGGGTCAGAATAGAAGCTCAAGGCACCAGGTCGCCAAAAAGGCCAGAAACGAGCTCGGAAGTGAGCGACCTCAGCATCAAGGGCGTCATGAAAGCTACAGCGTCTTGTCAGATACGCAAGACAACATATTTGTAATAGAAAGGGGTAGAGAAGACTTTAGGAAGCCTAACCCCATAAAAACCCCTACTAAGTTCAGAAACAAGAACAAATTTTGTGCCTATCATGATGAGATTGGGCACCATACTTCAGATTGCTGGAAGCTAAAAGATGCTATCGAGGACCTGATCAAACAAGGCCGTCTAGGAGAATATGTGGTGCATAGTAGCAGTCTCAGCGAGCTCCCAAGCTAGACATGAATCCTCAATGCATTCGCATTACAGTTGCTCCCAACAGGTCATGTACCTAATTTGTAATTTAATTTAAGAAATCAATAGAAGATATGACCTTTCTTCAATGATTTATATTACAGTTGCTTTATTGATTTCTTAAAATCATGCCATGAAAAAGTGCTTAAGCGACTTGTTAGCTGAGGTCGCAGCCCTCTGGACAGCTCACTAGCTTGCTATCTTAGCTGAGGCTTTGATCCACTGGAGATAACTAGCTATAACCTGTTAGCTGAGGCCGACCTACTGGACAATTCGCAAAAGTGCGTTACTATGATAGGAGAGGTTACGATCTACTAGACAGCTAGCTATCTTAGCTGAGGCCTTGATCCACTGGAGATAGCTAGCGCTGTCAGCTGAGGTCACAGCCCCCTACGTAGTTTGACAAACTACTATAACAGGCGAGGTTCCGACCCTCTGCATAGCTCGCAGTAATGTTTTTATATATTATAATGGCTGAGTTCCTGAATCAAGTTATGATCTGGAACCATAGCCCATGATGGTCAAAACGACTTTCCAAGCTCTCATAAGGTGTTTTTACCCTTGAGCAATACAATGATTAACACATTAGTCACCTAGATTTTTCTGTTCGCAGGAAAAACCAGGGGAACAAAGCACAATCATAAAAGGCCTCAGAAAATATATCAAGCTCAGCAACTTCAGTAGAGTCACCATGAGGTGGGACGAAATCTGAAAAAATGCCAAGGCAGGATGAAATACATCAGCTTTTACCAGTGAGTTCGAGCTCCCAGTCCGAAAATCGCACTAGGAGCTGGGGGGCTTATGTTATACCTATTTTTGGGACTGTAAAAATGGGCTGGTAAAAGCCCAAGGAAAAGGCCCAATGAGCGAGCCTAAGAGAAGAAGCCCAGAATCCTCAACGCCCAGCTCTCAGCTCGTAGCTAGCTAGCTCTCAGCTCCTCAGCTCGCAGCTACCTCTAGCTCAGCTAGTAGGATGGAGCTCACAGCTCTTAACTCTCAGCTCCTCAGCATCCAGGTCGCAGGTTGCAGCTCGCGAGCTCGAGATCGCAGCTCGCAACTCAAGCTCGCAGCTCCAGCTCGCAGCTCTCAGCTCGAGCTCATAGCTCCAGCTCTCAGCTCTTAGCTAGCTCAACTCGCAGCTCTCAGCCAGCTCGAGCTCGCAGCTCGTAGCTCCAGCTCCAGCTCGCAGCTAGCTCAGCATTCAGCTCGCAGCTAGCTCAGCCTCTAGCTCAGCTAGCAGGATGGAACTCTCAGCTCTCAGGTCTCGTACCAATGAGCTCCATGTTATTCCAGATCCCGAGAAGCAATTAATGCAGTATGACTATAACAGAGTTGTTAGTTAATGTAATAAATGTTATGTCAGAGTAGTTGATTTCTTTACGTGTACTTTACTCCATTATAATCCCTCATTCTCTATAAATAGAGAGGGAAATTCATTGTAAAAGGGTTAAAAAATTTTAGTGGAACAATCACTCTGAAAAAACAAAATATTAAGAGTGACTCGTGGATGTAGGCACCATTTTGGCTGAACCACGTAAAAAATCTCAGTGTTCCTTCTCTTGTTCTTCTTCTCTCCTTTCTTTGGTGTGCTTTTTGATTGCAGGTATTGGGCTTTGGATCATCCGGTTGACTGAGACCAAAAATCGACGTCAACATATATAAATGTTTTAATATTTGTTAACTAATTTATTATAATTGTTTGTATCATATTAAATAAAGTTACTTAACAACTAATAATAAAATGATATAAATGTCAAATTACTAGTATTCAGACAATTTTAACTTTAAAAAACAAAAAAGATTATTATACATTCAGAGGTAAAGAAAAAAAAAAAAAAAACATATTTATCAGATTTCAGATTTCAGTCACTATTCAGTCTTCAGTCTTCAGCAGCACTATTAAGTCTTCAGACGAAAAAACAAACGACCCCTTACTATAAAAGTAATGCTTTGCAATCCATAATATCTTATTAGTGATTTTTTTATGTAATATGAAAAATCTAATTATTTACAACGTGTAAATTTAGCATTCATCTCATTTTTATTTTTATCATTAGATCATTCATCGTTTTGAATTAGAACATATTTGTTTAAACATGAAAATATGATAGATCGGAAATGAATCACTTTCCTTAGAGTTTTATCTACGAAAATATATTTTCAAAACGAAAACTGTACAGAAAAATGTAGATTTCATGTACAGACACCTACTTATATTCTTTCAACCTGAAGTACTAAACATTATTCTTCAAATTGATCTAACAGTAATCCAATCTTCTGATGATTCAAAATTATTATCTACCTCCTGTTGTTTTTCCACCATCCTGTTTCTGATCTCCCCCAAACACCTTGTTGAGAACGGATTTCTGCCCAGGAACTCATCCTGAGAGTCATCCGAATCATAGTCCTCGTATATTCTGAAATCTAAGATACTTGATGGGGAACATGCACATTCTTTCTTGGAATTCATCAAAACCTTTCCTGAAATAAATGGATGTTTAAGTAACTCCTCTGCCGTCCATCTCTCTTTGGGGTTCCTTTCTAGGCACTTTTCCAGGAAATCCAGTCCTTCCTGACTGAATCCTGTTGGAAACTGAGGCTTCTCATTGCCACAAGCGATTTTGAGGACTGTAGCCATTGGATTCGACACGTTTAATCCATTCCAGGGAGGGCAGCCTGTGGCCATTTCAATAACTAAGCATCCCAAAGACCAGATATCAGAAGCAAAATCCAACCCTTCATTTCTCAGAACTTCAGGAGCCATCCACAATGGAGTTCCCCCAATAGATTTCCAGGAATGCATCGTTTCTCCATTCCTGATTTTTGGGTCATTTATCCTCTTTGAACATCCGAAATCTGCCAATTTAACCTTCCCGTTCAACCCCAGAAGCACATTCTTGCACTTCAAGTCACAATGAACAATACCATTATCATGAAGATACTTCAAACCCTGGAGAATCTCTCTTGTATACAACCTGATCACTTCTGAATCCAATGCTCCTCCGAACTTCTCTGCCACGTCCAATAAGCTTCCTCCTGCCATGTACTCCATGAATACATCAAGTGTTCCTTCACCATCATTCTTCTTCAATAACTTTCTCCCTACACACCGAACAATATAAGGCGAATCCAAGCTTTCGAGAACATCAGCCTCATTTTCCAGCGCTCGAATTCCAGCCTCAGACACCGTGGATTTCACCACAAAAAGAGAACCTGAGGCCTTATTCATCGCCAAATGAACAGCTCCAAATGATCCTGAACCAATAACTTTCCCCTTCACCCATTCACGAGCTTGAGAACACGAGCAATGCTGATTTCCTGCCATTTCTTTACCCTTTTTCGAAGCTTAATAAATTGACAAATATGTGCCTGGAAACCAGCCTGGAATTGGGCACAAACACCCCACTCAGAATCAGAAAGTCCTATGACTCCTTCTACAGGCATACACACCTTTGAGGATTCTTCAGGTTAGCTTGGAAAAAAAAAAGAAGTGTATATATAAATATATAAAAAATCTTATTAATCTATGAAACAAAATCCAAATCTTATTTCCAAGAGCGGTTCTCCAAGAATCAGAAAACCGCCCTTGAAATGAAAAGACAAATTCTCCTGTAGCACCAGCAAGTTGAGACTTTTTTTTCTTGTTATGATTAATTTTTTTCCCTAATGTTATGTGACAATCAACAAGAAAGAGTTGATTCTGAGGAGTAATTTGATCGAAATTATATAGTCCTAGCTATTTTGGGGACTCACCTTTTTGACTGGTTTCAGAATCCTGAAATTAAGGAAGTTTTACAACCATATCGAGGATTTACATTAGATTGGGTTGGTGAACTTTTGAGGAGGAGATATTATGTGTAGAAATTAGTTGCAAAATTTTATCTGAAAATAGTCATTTGTGCATATGGATATGTGTAGACATTGTAAGATCAGATACACCATTGCTCAGTAGGCTTATATCCTGTATACGTATATATGTATGGATAGTGTTAACCTATGTATATCCACAAACAACTAATAAATGGATGCAAGAGGAAAAGAAAATAAAGACACACACACACACATATATATATATATATATATATATATATATATATATAAAATTTCCTTAGTTGGAGTTGATTTTATTATTATGGATTCCACAATTATGGGCCACTACATAGATTGATTTTTTTATAATTAATACCACTTGTATATCCACAATTTTAAAACTCATAATATTAACATATGTTCGAACTGAGCAGATAACATATATCTATATATAGTAACTTTACTATTAATGATTTTTAATTTTTTAAAGTTATAACGAACTAATTAAATTCATCAATTGTTTTTGAATTAATTATAAAAGATAATTTATTTTAAGAGAGAGAATGCAATAAATGAATTTAATTAGTTCGTTTTAATTTTTATATATTAAGAGACACTAATGGTAGAATTACTATATATATATATTATATCCTCTCGTTTGAAAGAGTCATTTTTTTTTTTTTTTGGTTCAAAAGAAAAGTTGGTTTTTTTTTTTTTTTTTATTTAATTACTTTGACAAAAAACCAAAAGAGCTCATCTCTAGTTTGAAAGGGATATATTAATCCAAACTGTCGGAAGATGAAATTATTATTTTTTTTAAATGATTATTTGTACTTTTATTTAAAAAAAAAAAGAAACAAAAGGAGCTCAATCACAAAGTAAGTTACGGATGGATGGTTACTCCCACAAATTATTCTTCTAAATTTTTAATTTTTTATATTTTTTATAACCCTAATTTTTTTGGTGCCTTGAATTTAAATCTAATATCCAATATTCATCCCAACAATGTTATTGGTTTCGATAAAGGAGTCTGTATAATCATAAAAACAAATCCTAATTACAATAAAAAAAAAATGTTTCGATGCCATTTATTTACAAATATGCAATCCAATAAATTTAACAAAGTAATAATTTTCATGTTAAGTAAACTATAATTACATATTGTAACTTTTCAAAAAATCTTTAATGCAATGTATTTACAAAACAAGTATGAGTACAGTGTTGATGGAGCGCAAATACAGTTTCTCAAATTTGGAGTCCAACCCATCAAAGCTACTACATTGGGCCAGCCCACTTTTGTGTCAGGCTCTGCCCAAATGGGCAATACGTGGGTCAAACCAGCCCAATTGACAACCTTTATACATGTCTAAAGGAGTAAAATTCTGCAAAATCAGTTTTTGACAATTAAAAACAACTTAATTGCAATTATAATTAAAAAATAAAAAAACAACTTTCTTATGTTTAATCATTTCCAGAACAGATTTTCAAGAAAAACTACTATTTTTCTCTCTAAACAGCTATTTTCCTCTGTGAAAACAATACCAAACATGTTTACATCATTTTCAATTTTTTAAAATAACTTTTCAGAAATTCAACCACCTACATTACATATTTAAAAATGTTATATTTAAAACATGTTTTTCATTTTCAAACTACTTTTTAAAAATGCCATTTCAAAAATGATACACATGCACCCTAAATTTCTCTTGACATCAAAGAAAAGAGCAAGGATATATGTCACAATAATACACTTGTTATGCATGCATGCACTTTAACATGGCTTTATTGTACCACATAATCTTCAACTGTTGTGCTCCCTTGCTATTATATTATCATTCACAAAAAATCAGTAAGAGGCTTATGGGAGCATCCTCTTGCAAGTATAATCAAACAAAGACTGTAAAAGGCCTTTAGGTTCTACATCCTCTGGCATCTTCAGAAGCCGAGCAACTTTGGAGAACCTGGCATGGTGTCTTTGCAAAGACTCTTCCTTCACTTCAAGTCTTGTCTCATGGCTAATAGTTTTTGGCCTCGATAGAGCCCACTGCATCGCCCATATAGCCAAAGGACGCATGTAACATACTGATCTATATTTGTCTTTAGTGTTCCAAGCTTCGGGAGTTTGAAATGAATAGCTGTTAAAAAGAAAAGACAGTGATGTATTAGTGTACAGTTTCTATACATCCATTAACGTCGCATGAGAACAGTGATCTTTTGGAGTAAACACAATGCCAAATAGCCTTTTTGTTGTAAGCATATAGCCGAATTATATCTAGTGGTTCATGTTTTCAGGAAATCGTGTTGAAAAGGGAAAGCTATCTCACCCCAGTCCATTTTCAGACCATGCAGCTTCATGGATTCCTCTGGCAGTTTCGAATCCTATATCTATCATATCTTCTTGGATCATTGTAGCAGCAACTGCATATGTGACTCCAGACCATATTTCTCTTGACTGCATTGATGACATGTCAACTCTTCCATCAGGTAGCATCCCGTTTACAGCCCCCCGCCTCCCATCCATCACCTTTAAGACATTGTAATTATAAACCGTTTTTAATGCACTTTTTGCTTTGTCTTCATCTACAATGGGCTGAAGACCACATGCTCTGGCGTACCTACAATAAAACTTCAATTATGGTTTCTTACCAACAAAAAATATTAAAAACCAACCAATGATGAAACCTATAAAAATTACTATAAGAACAAGTACTAGAAATAAAAATCACGCCACATTTTCTGTGAAAGAGAACTTTGCACTTTCAACAAAGGAAAAGTACTTTCGAAATTTTTGAAATGTTGACCAAGCAAATTGCATAAAAAACAGCATTTTCTAAATGATTCCCACGTGTTTCATATTTGAAGAAATCAAATACTTAGTCAGCTTTCATAAGCAAGAAAGGTTAAGTCAGTTACAACACACCATTGTCCAGCCAATTGATCAGCTTGGATGGACGAACTTGTACTGCTTCTGCTATTGTCATAGTTGAAGTACGAACCATTCCACAATTTCTCATATGCTACTTTTGCTTTCTGAAATTTGAACCAAAAATAATCCTCAGAACCCTTGTCACCTATTTCACGTGCCATGGCTGATGCAGCCTGTAATGCTGCCAACCAAAGCCCTCCACTATATGCACTCACACCAGACACAGCCCACGTATCATACGTTTGATCAGGAAAGCCATCATTCTCGATCATTCCATCTCCGTCCCTATCAAATTGATCCATATATGCCATTGCAACATAAACCGAGGGCCAAACAGCTTTTGCAAACTTCTTGTCTCCGGTTGCAACCACATCTCTATAAACTTGGAGAACAAATTTTGGATTCAAGTCTTTCCACCTATCTGTGTCATAAAGGCAGTAGGCATTTACTTCAAACCACGGGTCATTAATTCCAATATCATGGGGAACGGCTCCAAGAACCTTTCTTGGAACCCACTTTCCATCATGTAGAAGTTTCATTTTACTGGGATCATGCATCATTACAGCTGCTGCAAAGTCTCTTTGGACACTGAGCTGAAGTTTTGGAAATAGCATGACAAGTGCGAAAGATGAGTAGAAATGAACATCAATGGTGTTCCACATGTGATATTCAAACCCTTCAAGATAAAGGAATTGACCTATGTTTTCTTCTCCTTCTTGAAGCAAATTCGGTCCAAAAGCAGAATCTAGTGCAACTGGAGTGTGTATTTGCTTGAATGTTGAAGTCATTCTGTCAATAATGTTGACAGCAGTCTCATTGTGAGTGGGAACATCAATGACTTTCTTCAGATCTGACTGTGACCTATCAAGAGAAAACTTTGTTGCACCAATGCTTGCTAGACCATGGAGAGGACGTGATCCGTCTGCAAAACGAATATTTTAATAATAATAAATAAATAACATCATGTTCATCAAAACAAGTAAACTTTTAAACAATTCGACTCCATGCACCTGTCCAAATTGTCCCCCCTGAGTTTAGATAATAGAGCTCATTGAAGAGAGTGACAGGGTACCTGCAAAGAGCAATTCAGAAAACTTTGAAAACATTTCTTTAGGAGCAACAACCAAATACAACATCTTAGCTCACCAATCAGGAAACCTCTTGTCTTCGAGAATTGGTCTTTGCCATGCTTCTATCTGTGACTCCCACTTGCCATGCTCTATGTTTAAGAAAAGAAGAGTCGTCAACATTTATTAGCAACTAGACTTGAAACTCATATAACAACTATATGCAATCCCACTCTCAATTTTGGGTCACGATTTACCTTTGAAAGTTAATAAATATCTAACTATTAACTGTGAAATGTTATAATTGAAACATTACCAAGAATAGCATCATGAGCAATATCAGCAGCTGCATCCCCATGAGCTCCATAGAATTTCACATAACGCCTGCAGACAAAAATCTTTTCAGCTCATAGATCTTTCAATTGCTCAAGTTTCAGGCAACTTTTAGCTGTCTACCTGTGATATGTCTTTCCACTTGAAAAATTCACTTCTGGGCAGTCCCATGACAACGAAAATGTAATAGTACCCACTGCACCTGATGCAACTGTCAGAGAAGCTGCAATAGCTGCACCAATAGATGATCCAGGTTCTGAAGGCACCGATGTTTCAGCAGAATTAAGGCGGTCAAAGGATCCATGCTATTGCAATGGAGAATAGAATCATTGTCAGTAACAGATCAAATATGTAAGGGAAAGAAATCATAGGAAATAATACACTCAGTATTATTGACAAATTGATATTAATAATACCACAAAACCAATTTCCAATAAAACATCTTTGGCTTCACTACAGTATTCCGGAAAGAAAAAAAATCTTGTTCAACAAGTATGAACCAAAAGAATGGCAGCCAAAAACGAAAAACATGATAGCCTGTCTGAGGGTCAGTATGGACTGAGAAAACAGTCACTTACAAAAGAACTGTTTCCAACAAATTAAACACCTAGTATTAGCATATAAATTTCCCCATCAAACTCTAAAATTATTGCTAAACATGCAACAGACTTTAAGTAGTAACAGAAAGCAGCTTCTCATTGGGTAAGCTTCCCTTCCCTAAAAACAAACAACTGAATTAAAATCTAAAAAAATCTTCATTGTCAAGGATGTGTGTGCCTATGATCTTCATTGTCAATGATGTGTGTGCCTATGTCCCCATTTTGGATTTTATCTGGCCATGAAAGTAGCTTCATTGTCAATGATGTGCGCCCATGTGTGTGCCTCATTGTCAATGATGCGTGCCCATGTGTGTGCTTCATTGTCGATGATGTGTGCCTGTGTGTGTGCTTCATTGCCGATCATGTGTGTGCCTATTTGTGCACTTTAACTTTTAAGAAAAATTATATATTTCAAATTTTGCTTGCAAACACATTACTCTCAGTAGAGGATTTAGTTTATATTTCCACAGTAGTTTCTGTAGGCTTCAGATATTACATAGACAAGGCTACAAACCTCTTTTATTTCATGCCACATGTCTTTCGCAGTTATACCGTCGTAGTTCCCTGATATCACAAAACAAGGACACTCTGAGACATGGACAGCATCAGTCTCCTGAGCTGCAATTGCAAAAGTCAAAGGGGGTAGCCCCTTTGCAGTCCTGTATAGGTAAATAAAGATGTTACATAAGAAAAATTAGTGCACATAAGATACAATAAACAAGCTTCAGAAATCAAGTCTTGAACTTTTTCCCAATCTACATGAAAGAAAGAAACTTACTTGTGATGTAAAAGTACACCATGCATGCCATCCTTCATCCTATCAAGACCAATGCTGTTCTGAGTCACTACATACTATAATAAGACAATTCTTATCCTAAACCCATAGATACAAAATTTATAATCTCAACAGATAGAGTTCTTACTTAATTTTTGAATTGTAGTGAAGGCCAGAAAATTCAGAAACCCCTCCAACAGAATTCTGAATGAGGCATAGAAAATATAACTTAACGTCTATCTCACATAAACTAAGTGGCCCAAATAATGATCTTTCTTGTAAGATACACTGATCAAACAATAGAGATACAACACCAAACATGGTAAAACTGATAAGGATGAAGTCCATTGTAAGGACTCACTTACTGTCCACGTAAAAAGCAAGGTGACTTCAGCAGAAGTCTTTCCTGAATTATGTAGCTGAAAAACACAAAATCATCTGCTTAACATCAAGGAGAGTTGTATCCAATGTCCAGACAACTTTTATAAGAGAACACTTCTTACTGTGAAGGTAAAAACTGATACAGGGAAGCTGCTCTCCTTGTAATTATGTGGAATAATGGGGGATATTTGACGAGAAACAATTTTCAGTTCAGGGTCTGGTTCACCTGCAGTTATAGACGGTAGGTTGATCTGTGGTATTTATATATCTTCGTTGATAAACTAAAAGAACCAGAAGAATACATATAGTTAACGTAGATTACCTTCATACACAGTCCATGCCCTTGGATACAGAGCATGATATGTAGACTTATCCCCCTTCAGATTCCAGTCCCATGATCCAATTCCTAAAGCATTGTTATCTCTGTTTGTGCACATGACATCAAGTAAGTTCGTTTTTTACTGTTCAATGTTCTTCAATCTAACTTCGTTTTTTATCAAAATTTATATACAGATAAAACTTTTATCTCCTGGAACTTATCAAATGAGTTTATTTGCTTCAGATAATATAACAAGGTGGCAGAATGATTTCTTACATCGGCAACCCTGGGTTCCTTGGGCACAGTACAGAAGAATATTTTTCACCATTTGACCGAGAAACAAAAACCTACATGTGGTGTTCAAGTTCACAGTATTAAAAAAAAAAAAAAAAAAGCCAATTACATTTTTGCCCAAGCAATCAATAACATTTAAAAGCCTCCAAAATAATTCCATGATTTTGTCTCAAAATCAAAGTTAATTCAAACAATTCCAGATACAAATTTTAACTTATGGCATAATAGATAACTGTAGAGACACCTAACTACAAGCTAATAAATACTGATTCCCTATATAAAGCCACAACATGCACCTTCAAACCATGCCTTCCAAGGTTTTTTACATTTGAGCTAACATCAAATCAAACTTCTAAAAATATGTTAGGTACACGAGTCACAAAACTTCTGTCGGCACTACTTGGAGATAGAATTTATATTTTATTTATAAGGTCTAATCATGGCTACTACATAACATTAACGAATCCTTTCTCTATCGATGTACAACATGCATACTTTTTCAAATAAGACAACAGAAAAAGATATTAGTGAGGTGACTTCTCATAGATTCTAAAATTGTTCATTGTATCACTAAACATTTGGTGACAAAGCAAACAGATTTTTCATGATGCTTAGGTCAGAAATTTGTTTCCCTTTCTCTAGAAATGTATATGCATCAAACTTACAGAAAATTGATTTGCTAAAACTGGTTTCTCTTCACAAATTCTAGGAAATAGTTGCCAGCGCTGAAATTCACCTCTGTAACTTCGTCCAATGCTTCCTGCACTAAAGATTGGTTTGGTTTCCCCAACAAAGTAAATGAGAAAAAGGTATCCAAAGAGATCAAAATTACATTATTATGTTCTACCACTGCAAAAAACCAAAAAACACTAAAAATATGAAAGGGGCATTTAACACAAAGTGGTCAACAAAAAACAGCAAGTTTCTGTTAGAAATTAAGGATTTACCCGATACCGCCGAGGGGAATGCCATGAGAAGATGTAAGCCAGCGCTTCACAAAGGGATTAATGAAAACCTGCTGCAAGGAAGTCGTAGAGATATACATGAGCAAAAGGATTCGAAAATTCTGATAAGATGATTTGTTACACCAACGTAAAATGAACATAAAGGAAATAAAGAAAGTCACCTGTCCGTTAGAACTTTCTTCTTGAATATAACGCCAAATTCGAATACCTATAGGAGCCTGTTCAAACAAAAGACACAATTCTGTGGGCATAGCGAACAATTCTTTTAATCAAACCCCGCACCCACTCCTTGCACAAACTCAAGTTACTGAAGTGAGAGCAATTGATCCTAATGATTACTCTTGCTCCACTACAAGAAATTTTAACAATTGACTTTCATTTCCTAATTTATGCATCTGGCATTATACTATGAATAAACAAACATATTTACAATAATGAATCCCTAACATCGATCTAAAACAATTCCAAGAACTTAAGATGTAAGTACAATCAATTGTGCACAGTAAAATCAAAGGAAAAATGTCATGTACAAGTGATTTCAGATGTCACAACTTGATTTCATTTTTCTAACCAACACTTCAAAATCAGATGCCATGAGTTTATATTAGGAGAAGAGAGAGCCAAAAAAGAGTTCAGATAAGTTAATGAGTTTCAGCATAAATTGCTTTTAGTCCACTCTATGTTGTTAGTTTATCAGCCAACAATCTATATAGTATTATGTATCTGACACACATCTGATGTCTGCAGGTCAGATAGAAGCAAGCGTAAAGCAAGATACACACAAATCACTAAGGCAAACAATTTGTAATCACATTATGCTACACATCTAACTAATTTGATAATGGTATGACAACCATCGTCTCATCTTAAGTTGTCATAAGCATGTAAAAGAAAAGGTTGGATCATGTAGGCATATTCATGAAAAACATTTGACTGTAACCTTTCTCAGTGTAATCTCAACTTAGCTAATAATTAAGTCTCTACTAAAAATACATACCATCATACCGAACTTAAAATGTTCATATCCGATAATCTCTATAAAATCTTATTCTTCAATTCTAAGCCCTTTAAAGTAATCAAAATTTATTTTTGCATCAAATGTGATGAAGGTAGGATTTGAAGGTCAAACAACTTTTGATATCTTAATTTGTACCATACCATCTGTATAATCTCCTTCCAATTCAATGAAAACAATGAAAGGTTGATTTCCTCAGTATTAACTTTCCGCTGCCAGGTAAGAGGAGCAGGTTTCCCTGGGTTGACCTTTGTGCAGAAAAAAAAATGAAAAATTAAATACAAAACATATATTTAAAGGATTTAAAGCAACAAGTTTCTATAACCTACTAATATTGTTATCAACTGTCTTAATACAAATAACCTACTAAGCAATAAAAGAAAGTGCACTCTAACTCAATATAGGCACTCGAAAGAAAAAACATAGCCTTTTGATCTGTTGGCTGCAGAATATTTTTTCATTTTTGTTTTCATACTAGATGAGTAACATTGCAACGGAAAATGATCTGCTTATAACCAATTACGCATTTTGAGGTTACAGCAGTCACTCCTACCTCAAAATATGGCGCTGAAAGGGATGACATAACTAAAGCCAAATCAACTGTTCGCTTTGGCTTTGACATAACTAAAATCTGTATCTGCCTCACATGCCAACTTTAAGGTCTGACTCCAGTTTATCAAATACAACATTCTAAAGGGAAAAATCTGATACGGTGGAAGTTTCCAAGCGACTGTCCCCTTGAATGAAAGCTTTAAGCTAAACCACATAAATTGTGTAGTTTTTTATTCACTTTTGTCCCTGCATATTAAGAATTTAAATTTCCAACTTTTTCAAAATATGAACAAGCATACCTTATCAAATGAAGAATTTGATGATTCTTTTTCACCTTCACCAAAGCCATTCTCCGAGAGCCTTCCCTCATACATGTTTCCTGTAAACAAATTGAGTATTTAGTGCAGTAGCATTTACACAACTCTAGTCATTTGGGGCCATTCATTTTATCGCCTAATCGTTTGCAAAGAAGTTAAATCCTGCAACAACCACTGACATTCTATATGCACAAGATTCTGAATTCTATTATCTGGGGATTGAACTCTTCAAACAAAATGTAAATAAAAACTGCTCAATGATCAAACAGCAGACAACCCCCACAAGTATTATTCCCATGTATCACAGACAAGGCACTAACAAAATTACCGCAGAAAATCAGCAATACCACACTAGAACTCAACTTAATCATAATCATTCAACACAAGTTATATAATTAAAAAATAGCTTCATTGTTCTCACACAGACAAAATCAAGTCAATTCCAACACAATCCTGTGTCCAATACAAACACATATCTCCAATCCAACAAAAGTAGTCATTAGCACCTTATTAAAATTGAAGTTTTCTAGTTTCATAGAACCAATATTATAATTTGTAAAGCATACTCACTCATAATCCAACCAAACAGTCTCGAATAAATATAAGCATTCACAGACACACACACGCGCGCGCGCGCATACATATATGCAGTCATACATTCATATACATCATCAAGCATTACCAACATGTACAGTACAGCCCCAATGTGAGCTTCAATCACAACCCATTTCACCAATTCATATACATCATCAAACAAACAAAACCTCAACAAAAGGAGAATTCATCCACTCAAAACAAAGACCCTCACACAAACAATCGCACAACAAAAAACATGAATGAGAAATCCAAAACTTTTGACCCCTTCAATCCAAAAAGCAATGAAAACACATCATAAAAAACAGAAATGCATGCAACAGATACATAGTCACCAGTCCAACTGACCTGACATGAAACAATCTCCTTCTCTGAAATCAGATACCCAGATCGAGTTCAATACAGTTGATTGTAAGAGAATGTGTTTGTACCACAAATAACGACTCCTGATTGGCCAACGTGATTCACTGTCTGAATTGGACAACAGTGTTTTTCATCTTCTGTTAATGCTGACCATTAATTACATATATTGTTTCAAAAAAAAATTACATATATTATTCAATCTATTTATGGTAATAAAAACACATTGAGATGTCACTTGGTCGCTGGCGCCGTTGGTAGCGCCAGCGACCAACCCGTGCCTTCTTTGCCAGGGGCCGGGGTCGACACCCATGCTGTACTTATATATAGATATAAGCTTTTTGGGAGCTTTTAAGAATAAGACAAGTTTAGAAGAAAAATATCATTTCCACACCCTATTTTATATGAAATTCTTTTTGACCTTTCAAACAAACTTATTACATACTATACCCAAGTTACCCATTTTACCCCTAAGTCAAACCACCTCATTCAACTAAGAGAAAATGACGAAAATGCCCTTACTCAATCACCCTTAAAATAACGAAAATGCCCCTCCTTCTTCCTCTTCTTCTTCTACTCCATTTTCCTCATCCACGGTTTGCATAAGTGATAAATCACACTTTTTCCATTCTTCCTCTTCTTCTTCTACTCCATTTTCCTCATCCACTGAAGGCTCTTTGCACACATTGAAGCTTCCTTGAGCTTCTCATTCTTTCTCTCCAACAAGCCACACACTCAAATTTTTCTCTTCAAGCTTAAAGGTATGTGTTTGTTAATGATTCGTTTTGAAATTTGTTGCTTACATCGCTTTGGTAAATGCTTTATGAGTGATTTTTGGTAGTGATTTTATGTAATGTAAGATCCGATTTGCAAGAAAAGAAAGAAATCGTGGACTGAGAATCTGCGACGACCGGTTTTTGTGCTGGGCTAAAACCCGGAACCGGGTTTTGTGGGGCATTAAAACTCGAAAGAGTGTTTTACCTAGCTAATTCCAAAAACCGGGTTTTATTGGCTATTAAAACCCGGTTTCGGGTTTTAATGGCTCATAAAACCCGGTTTTGGGTTTTAATAGCTCATAAAACCCGGTTTCGAGCAGAATTTTTGTTTTTTTTTTGTTTTAATCTAAGTTTGATATTAATTTAGGTCATTTGATGTTAGATTTGATTTTATTTATTGGATTTAATTGGTTTGTGATTGAAATGGAGTTCTTTATTTGTTTAGGAAAAAAAATCCACGTTCTGTTAGCTATAAAACACGTAACCGGGTTTTATTAATCAATAAAACCCGGTTTCGTGTTTTATTGAGCATTAAAACCCGGTTGAATGTTAGATTATTTGTTAAAACTTGGTTTTATTTAATTTAAGAATATATTTTAAAATTTGAAATGTTTATGTTTATTAAGTGATATTTTTTTTGTTTTTTTTGTGCATTATGAGAGTATGGAAATAAATTATTTTGCTTCAATTTTACAGAAATGAGTGAGGTGACGATAATAATAAAATGCAATGGAGAGTGGAATGGAAATAATTATGTTGGAGGTGAGACATTCATGATAGGAGCCCCAAAGGATGTTAATTTATCTCGGTTGATGGACTTTATTTACATAGTGACCGGTATTGATAGAAGCAGGTGGGACATCCGTTTGTATTATTTACTCCGAGCTAGAGGAATGCCTGCAGTTAAGATACCTATCACGAGCGATCTTAGTGTCCGTGGTGTGATTTCAGACAGGAAAGTTGATTACAGAGAGATTTATGTTGATAAAAATTTGAGAGATTCCGAAGTTATAAGGCCTACCGTTCCTCCATATACAACCACCTCAATTCCAGGGAATGTGGGGATAGATGTGGATAGACTTGTAAGTCCAGCTATGCATAACGGTCAAAATTGTTTAGCTTCCTGTAGTGGTAGTAATCAAGTTTCTGCTTCTGTCCTCGCATTTACATCTACAGTAAGTCCAACATGCGACATTGATTATGGTAATAATGATCGTTATGATGAAGATCAGGATATAGATTTTGATGATGATGATGATGATAATGAAATATCAGAAAGTGGAGATGATGATGAGGAAATTAGAGATGATGACATTGAAACAGGAGCTATTGATGATAATGGAGAGAGCACGGAGTATCCAGAGATAAGATTTTCAGGTTCACAATTTGACACTAACCCCTCACAGCCATATTGGAATGTTCCGGGTGTAGATCAATGCGAAATTGAGGGTACTTCAACAGCCATGTCGACTTTCATCCGACGTGATACATTATATAAAGGTGCATTTTTCAATAGTAAATATGAACTGAATGTGGCTGTTGGAAGATGTGTTCTTAATTCCAGGTATCAATATAAGGTTAGACGTTCCTGCACGATTCGATATGAGGCTGGTTGTAAGGATTTGACATGTAGTTTTGAGGTTCGTGCAAGATGCAGAAAGGGTGGTACGATGTGGTATGTGTACAAGTATGTGTCAGAGCACACATGTTGTCAAGACGCCTTCGAGTCACATAGGCGGAGTGTGAAGACTATTGTCATAGCAACACTATATCAGAAAAAGATAGGGCTTGACAGTATTACACCTCAGCTTTTAATGGCAGAAATGTTGGAGCAGTATGGCGTGCAGATTATGTACAACAAAGCTTGGAGGTCTTTGCAATATGCAAAGAAATTAGCATATGGGAAGGCGGATGAGTCATTCCAACAGCTGCCTTCATATTTGCACATGTTAAAAGAAACAAACCCCGATACAATGACAGCAATTATGACTGATAGACACAATCGATTTTTATATTCGTTTTTTGCACTTGGAGCCTCTATTCAAGGTTTTCGATCGTACATCAGACCGGTTATTGCTGTTGATGCCACCCATTTGAAAGGTGAATATAAAGGGGTGATTTTTGTTGCTGCATGCAAAGATGGAGAAGAGATGATTTATCCGATCGCTTTCGGATTTGGTGATGGTGAGTCAGACAATTCATGGACGTGGTTCTTAAGTAGATTGCGAGAGAGTATTGGTGGGACACATAATTTGCCATCGGATTTGATTATTGTATCCGACCGTCATAAAAGCATTGGCAATGCAATGAACACCGTTTTCCCTGAAATCCCACACGTGTTCTGTTTCTTCCACTTGAAGCAAAACTTGAAGCAAAGCTGTAGAAAGCAACCAGATGTGATGAAAATGTTTTACCTTGCAGCATATTGTTATACAAGGGATGATTGTGATAAATATTTGGAACAAATTCGAATAGTATGTCCGAATATGCATGAAAAATTGGTTAATGCTGGGGTGACAAAATGGTCACGTGCATATTCGCCAAAAAGAAGATATGGCATGATGACCACTAATATTGCAGAGTCCCTAAACAAATGTATGATGAAAGCACGTCGATTTCCAATAACAACAGCACATGAATTTTTGAGACATATGTTGCAGAAATGGTACAACGATAGACGTTGTTATGCTGAGAAACTCAGATCTTCGGTTACCAAAACTGTGGAGGATCATGTGAACTCAATGGCTAATGAATCGACGAGTGCCATCGTAACTGCCATCCAACAACCGATCCAGTTCGGAGTCGAACATGAACTAGGCTATGGGTTCGTTCAACCACTTGCGCGGACATGCAGTTGTCGACATTGGGACCTAGATCAGTTACCATGTCATCATGCAATTGCTGTTGCAAGGTATAATTATTTTATTTTGCTAATTTTTGTTTTATAATGTCATATAGTAACATTCTACCTTTGTCATATATATCAGGTTTAATGGTGTTCACTATTATACACTATGTGATGATTATTATAGCAAAGAATCCCTCAAAGGTGCATATGCACGTCCGATCAATCCTGTCCCTGGCCCACAAGATTGGCATGTTCCTACAGAAGTTAAAAGTATGCTTGTACTACCACCTGAAGGAAAAAGACAAGCAGGTAGACCGAAAGAGACACGGATTCCTTCAGCTGGGGAAAGTCGTCGTAAGAAAAAATGTGGAAAATGTGGTGAAATGGGACACAACCGTCTTCGTTGTCCTAACCCCCCTATATCTGCCTTTAGAGGGACTAGCTCAGGAACTGCTGGAGGTGTTGGGACGAGTGCAGAAGCTGTTGGAAGAGGCACTGAAAACCCGGTTTCAGCTACTGAAGTAGGTGTTGGCAGCAGTACTGAAGCTATTGGATGCGCTCCGATCAATGAAGAAGCTGCAACAGAAGCTTTGATTGCTGGACGTCCCAAAACCGCTCGAAAATGTCGCCTTTGTGGAGCTACTGGACACACACGACGCCGATGTGATCTACAGTACCCACTTCCACCGTCGGGTGATAATGACAACGATGGTAATCAAGAATGAATAAATTATTTGCAAACTTGATATTTGATTTTGTATGATGTTAATATTTTGTGGTTGTGGCAATGTTATTGGTTGGTTGTGTCAAGAGACAAGGATGATTCACAAACTTGATATTTGATTTTGTATGATGTTAATATTTTGTGGTTGTGGCAATGTTATTGGTTGGTTGTGTCAAGAGACAAGGATGATTCACAAACTTGATATTTGATTTTGTATGATGTTAATATTTTGTGGTTGTGGCAATGTTATTGGTTGGTTGTGTCAAGAGACAAGGATGATTCACAAACTTGATATTTGATTTTGTATGATGTTAATATTTTGTGGTTGTGGCAATGTTATTGGTTGGTTGTGTCAAGAGACAAGGATGATTCACAAACTTGATATTTGATTTTGTATGATGTTAATATTTTGTGGTTGTGGCAATGTTATTGGTTGGTTGTGTCAAGAGACAAGGATGATTCACAAACTTGATATTTGATTTTGTATGATGTTAATATTTTGTGGTTGTGGCAATGTTATTGGTTGGTTGTGTCAAGAGACAAGGATGATTCACAAACTTGATATTTGATTTTGTATGATGTTAATATTTTGTGGTTGTGGCAATGTTATTGGTTGGTTGTGTCAAGAGACAAGGATGATTCACAAACTTGATATTTGATTTTGTATGATGTTAATATTTTGTGGTTGTGGCAATGTTATTGGTTGGTTGTGTCAAGAGACAAGGATGATTCACAAACTTGATATTTGATTTTGTATGATGTTAATATTTTGTGGTTGTGGCAATGTTATTGGTTGGTTGTGTCAAGAGACAAGGATGATTCACAAACTTGATATTTGATTTTGTATGATGTTAATATTTTGTGGTTGTGGCAATGTTATTGGTTGGTTGTGTCAAGAGACAAGGATGATTCACAAACTTGATATTTGATTTTCTATGATGTTAATATTTTGTGGTTGTGGCAATGTTATTGGTTGGTTGTGTCAAGAGACGAGGATAATTCACAATTTGTCAAGCAAGAAAGGTTCTGCACTGACACATAAAACCGGGTTATATAAGGCTATAAAACCCGAATCTGTGATTTAGATCATGACCTTCAATTACTCAAATAACCGGGTTATGTAAGCCCTTTAAACACGAAACCGGGTTATATATGTCTATAAAACCCGGATCCGTGATTTAGACAATGACCTTCACTTACTAAAATAACCGGGTTATGTAAGCCCTTTAAACACGAAACCGGGTTCTATAGGACTATAAACCCCGAATCCGTGATTTAGACCATTACTTTCAATTACATAACTAACCGGGTTATCTAAGGCCTTTAAACCCGGGACCGGGTTATATACATACACATAACCCGAACTATAAAAAATTAAATCAAAAAGTTACAACCTGTGAGACCGGGTTGTATGGGTCCATTAAACCCGCTCCCGCGTTTTAGTGATTCATAAAACCCGGATTTTTTGTAAATAGAAAGAGAGCGGTAAAAACACGAAATCGTATTTAATGGGAACTTATAACCCGTTTTTTTGCAGAAACCGTATTATATGGGCAAGTTAAAAACGGAGCCGTGTTTCATTTGGTAATAATACCCGGTTATATTCAACTAAACCGGATTACATGGATATTTAAAACCCGGGGTCGGGTTTTGTTGGTGAACATAACCCGGCTTTTCGCTTTCATGAATTTAATGTCTTCGATCCAATTCCGAGTAACTTTAAAATGTCTTGAATTTAATGAATTTAATGTAATTGACCATATTACATATCAAATGTCCCATATTATTGCATTTCAAATTATGACAATGGACTTTAAGATGAGAGTAGAACATGCAATCACTAACAAGTTAGATTGAACAATGGAAGTTGTCCAAAATATGGTACCAAAGTCATTTGTAATTTACATTAAAACGATTCGAATTAAGTTTGATGAAGAGAACTACAAAAGCATAATGAAATCAAGGTAAAATACCATAAAAATTTGATAACCGGGTTTTATAATCCAATAAAACACGAAACCGTGGTTTTTATTATTGTTTAAACCGGTTATATTTGAATAAACCGGATTAAAGGGGCCCTTAAAACCTGCGACCGGGTTTTATCCACATACATAAACCGGTTTTTTAATTTAAGTTTTATTTTCTGCTTCGTTTTTTTCTTCTAACGTTTCCCCTTGACTTTAAAATGTTTTTAATATAATGAATTTAATGTAATTGACCATATTACATATCAAATGTCCCATATTATTACATTTCAAATTATGACAATGGACCTTAAGATGAGAGTAGAAGATGCAATCATGCATGTGTTCAAAATGTGTCCAAAGTCATTTGTAATCTCAATTAAACGGATTTGAATTAGTTTTCGATGAAGAGAACTACACAAGGTTCATGAAATTAAGGTAAAATACCATAAAAACGTTAGGTACGGATTTTATGAGTCGTTTAAACACGGTACCGGGTTTTATCAAAGTTTGTAAACCGGTTATATATTAATAAACCGGATTATATGTGCCATTACACCACGGGTACGGGTTTTATTACTGTATGTAACCCGGTTTGTATACTGTACTATTTTTTCTCATTTATTTCAGAACCGGGTTTTAATGTATATTTAAAAACGGTTTCTTGATGTAAGGCCCATTATAACCCGGTTTTTATACTGTACTATTTTTTCTCATTTATTTCAGAATCGGGTTTTAATGTATATTTAAAAACGGTTTCGTGATGTAAGGCCCATTATAACCCGGTTTTTATACTGTACTATTTTTTCTCATTTATTTCGGAACCGGGTTTTAAAGTATATTGAACAACGGTTTCGTGATGTAAGGGCCATTATAACCCGGTTTTTATATTGAAAAACGGTTGAAGGAGTTGGGCTTGCAGCTGTGATAGTTTCTTTTGAGCAAGTGTAATTGCAGCGACTGGGGCGAACAACTCTGTAAACTCCTTCACTGGCAAGCCACCGATGATGTATTCTTCTACACTGCTAGCAGCTTCAGCTTGTCTCATCCATTCTTATCATCTTAGTAGACATCAATCATTGATGACTCCATTCTTCAATAAAATATACAAAAAGTAACCCGTATAGGATAAGTGCAAGACGATTGTTCACTTATTCTTTTTTAAATGCATTTACATTCAATTTGTGATGACTTTGATTCAACTTTAATCTAGTGTCATCCAATCTTTGAGCAATTCTAAGGTGATACAATTCCATTAAATATGATATTAACTAGCGCCCAATCTCCATCATTTGATTCAAGTTCGTGTTGTCTATAAAAATGAGTCAAATTTGAGGACCATTTTATTAACATCGATGGGTTTGCTTTTGGATTGATTGATTCTCATACAAACAGCCGATCAAATCCAATCCTGTTTTGAATTTGTTATTCATCTTACGTTTCCATTTTTAAATAAATCTACTCTTTTAATTTTTCCCTTTATTTTGCAATTGCCATTTTTAAAAAATTTCAGCAGCATAACGGCTGTTTTTTTGAAAATCCGACCCTGCAAAATATTCGTAGAAAACATTTACACTTCTACCAATTAATTTTCTCAACTTCTGGGCCTCAGGCCCTATTTTCTTTCCACAATCAACCGCAAACATGCAATTACAATTTAAATCTATAAATGTAACTAAATAAAATGTTTTCAATCATATATTATATTACCTTCATTGTCTAATGTCCACAAACCACAATCATCTATTTTGTATTCTGGTGTAGAAAACATATAAACATCATATGCCATATCTCTCCTTATTCTACGGGTGTCTTCTAAACTATGGTGAGACTTCCATTCGTGCTCCTGAGACTTTAAAAGATTGTGGATAAACATCGCGCAATAGGCTCCACAACTATTCCTATATTAATAGGAAAAGGTGTTAGATGATTATATAAAAAATTTATATAATGAAGTTAGGATTTTAAACAAATGTGAGATTTACCCATCAGCTTGTTGAGGCACATTTGCCATATTGACACGCTCTACGTCCCATATTTTCTCCACGGCGGGTGTAGATACTTCGTTTTGCTCATAAAATCCAATCGACCGCAAGATAATCGGTATAAAACATGCAAGCGGCTGAAGGATCTGCTTCCACTGCTTAAAGTCTATTGATTTCATGGAATCATACACCACTATCTTCTTCTCTGTCAGGCACACCTTACAAAGGACCCAATGCATTTGCGACAAAGAACAGGGGACCAACACCTACAATTTAGAAACATTATTAGTATAGCATAACTGTGAATGTTTAATTAAAAAAAACAAAACTAACATCAGAAACTTACATTTTCAGTAGATTTCCAAGGTATTTTTGCGTCTCCCATGCCAGTAGCACAATGTTTCCAAGAATCTGCCACGACAGCCGTAGACGGATCAAACTCAATGTTCTTTGTGATGTATGTAGCGTCGAAAACACGCACTAAATCCGCCTGCACCAACAATAAAATTATACATGTTATACTACAAACAATTAAATAAATATACAAACAATGAATATAAAACAGAACGGTAAATACTTACAAAAAAGTTTATCCCGTGGACTGCATATCTACAATCATTAACCTCGTCCCACCACCCGTGAATCTTCCCTTTCTTCCGCAAGCAACTCAAATAGCCATCAATATGAATTCCTGTCAACCACTCTTTAACATCCTCAATGGTACGAAGCATATCCGGGGTGCATGGTACCGGATAATCATCAATAATGCGCCTAAACAAAAAAAAATTAATTATAAAGTATACCACTAAAACAATAAACCGGATTACAAAACGTAATAATGTTTTTTATTCATACCGAAGGTTTAAAGAAGAAGTTCTGTACATCGTGTACACATCGGGTACAGTCTCTACTCCTACTTCCACCACAGGCTCCGCCACTTTCTTTGACTCTTTCTTTTTCTTTTTCGCCTGTATAGGATCAGTGTATGGCGTCCTGCAAGATACTGATGGCTTAATCTTTCGCTTGCCCCGTTCATGAATAGTCTTTCTCTGAAATTTAAATAAATTCACAATTTTAATTCACAATTTTAAATCAATGCATAAAACTAGGACGATCAAATAAATATAACTTTTACCTCAACATCACCAATATCAATATCCCCCTTCGATTCCTGAATGTGGATGGACGGGTCCTGCTCTTGGTCCACAATGTCATGATCTTTCCCTACTACTTCTGAGTCATGGATATGGATGGGTGGCTCCTGCTCCTGTTCATCAATGTCATGATCACCCTCGGACTCATGATGTGCTGACTCATGCATGTGTTCGTGGTGGCCCTGTTCCTCGTTCTGTTGGAAACTGTGATGATCACTCCCTATTCTATCATCATGGAAGTGCAAGTCATCATCCTGAACTCGGATAGAGCTTTCAGCAACATCATCATCCACATGCCTACTAATTTTTAGGTGGTCTTCAACCCTTTTCAGCCTCTTATCCATATTACGCAGCAATCTTTCTTGTGTTTGCTGCATCCCCAAAATATTCTCCAATAGCTTCATTATCTTGCCAACATTCGTCTGAGGCTCCTGCAAATAATTAAATCAATATACATATATATATATACATCATATAAATTACATTTAAAATATGATCAATTAAAATAATAAATTACGTACACCTAAATTTAAATTACAATTAATTTAATTATCTCATTTTTTTACCTGAGGGCGAGACGATCTAGGAGACGACCGTACATCATGCGCACTTTTTGTCCTTGGCTCCCTCTCTTCATCCTCATTCTCTTCCTCTTCTTCCTCACCAGCTGCTTGCTCATCATCAGCAACATCACCCTCAACACCATCATCACCTGAAATATCATCATCATCATCATCATCATCATCATCATCATCTTCACCCCCCCCACCACCGTGTTTCCACACTTTCTCTCCAACCGAATGTCGGAGGTTCAAGGACTTCCAATAATCCGCCTCTCTCTCATCGTCAGTGGGCACAAGAATCCTCCTCGCTGCAATACACTACAATACATATATACATAGTTAATATATTGCACCCATAGATAGCAAACGAATGGAAACAAATTTAGGTTAAGATAGGGTAGACACTAACAAGGTGAAGCTCACTCCTCCATCTTGCTGAATTCCTTCTGATCCTCTTATTACAATGCCAATTCCTAAACCTTGGTAAATCAGGATCACCTCCTATTCTGTTCCCTACCTTGTCATCTAAATATGGGAACATTTCAACAAGCCACCACTATAATACATAATAAACAAAAAACAAATATATCATTAAAATATAATTAAATAAATAAATTAATAAATATATACATAGACAAAGAACAATTTTCAATAATAATAAAGAACATATACTAAGGGTTATACCTGAAATGCCCAAACAAACCCATAGGCATTGACTGTTCGTCCATTTACAAGTCGTTCCTCAGTAATCACCTGTCGAAGGTGGTCGAGAAGTATACTATACGACATTGTACCCCAGGGGAACGCATTCCATGCTTTTTGGTCCTCTATCATCACCCACAACGCCTTATCCACCCCTTGACGCTCATCTAGGCCGTAAAATAGTTGAAAAGCTATAACTAAATTAGCCAACTTGAAGGTGTCCTCGACATTTATATTCGCTCGTGACTTGAGCATTAGGACAATAGCTTTCACTGACGGTGGAATTCCTTTGAAAAGTCGCCATAGAAGACTATTCTTATCATTTTGTCGTGCCTTAATGGTTTTTACATCAATATGCCCGAATGGCAACCCTGTTACCAACAAGAACTCCTGCTTTCCAAACCTATATGGTTGCCCTCCAATTTCAAACCACATCTCATCGGGCCTAGCACGGGGAAATTCCAACTCTCTAGCAAGAATAGTTACAATCAAGGGGCAAACCAACAACTGATTGTGAGCTATCTCTACGTAATATCTGAATGGGGTCTCACCTAAAAATTGCTTAAGAAGTTCTCTTTTTTCAAGAGCTGCTTTTACACCAGCAATTTCTTTGAAACTACAATGTGTACTTAACGTCATCTCCGGGGGAACAACTTGTGTACTCCATTTATAATTGGCCTGCATCTGTACACAACCAACAAAAAAAAATAGAATTAGTTAATTTAATTGATATAGTTTACTTTAATAAGACTTAATTACTAAATATCTTCATTCATTTATTAAACTAATTTCAATTAACAAATAAAATTAACATATTACAATTACATTAAATCAAATTTAAAATTTCTTTGATTAATTTCATCTTATTTTTTTATTTTTACTTTATATTTCATTTATTTGAATTTATTATTTTTATCACATTGATTTAATATTCTTATTTTAATTAATTACATTTCAATTTTCTAACTTAATTAAAGTTTATAATTTAATTCCCTTATTTTCCAAGAAAATATAAATTATAAATTCACAAACATTAAAACAAAAACCGGGTTTTGTGCTCCCTTAAAACACGGTTATAATTTTACCGGGTTATAATGACAACTTAAACCCGGGTTTAACTAAAATACGGTAATTGCTAAAATCGTGTTTTAAGGATTCATTAAACTCGGTTTTTGGGAAAACCGTTTTTTATCGAAGAGGTAATAAAACACGGTCAATCCGAAAATCGTGATTTAGGCTGCATTTAAACCCGGTTTTTCAAAATTCCGTCTTTTATGCATCAATATAACACGGTACAACCCAGAATCGGGTTTCAAGGCTGCCTAAAACGCGGTCTCTATCATTTCCGTGTTACTTACGGGCACAAACGGTTTTTTCCAGAAACCGTGTTTTGTGTATAAACAAAAACCGATTTTTTCCAGAAACCGTGTTTTGTGTATCAATAAAACACGGTTTCGGTGTAAAACCATCTTTATTTGAGCCTCGCTAGAACACGGACGATTCTGAAAACCGTGGTTTAATCAGCCTCAAGACACGGTTTTGGAAAAGACGAGTTTTATGGGTGAACATTAAAGACGACGTTTCACTCAAACCGTGGTTTATGGATACAGAAAACACGGTTTGAGGAAAAACCCGTGTTTTCAGCATCCACAAAACCCGGTTATCTATCTAGCCGTGTTTTAACGAAGAAACCGTTTTTGGTGGCCTCACAAAACACGGTTTTGTACGTTCTGGAAGCAAAAACCCGGTTCCCACACTTCGTCTTCCTTGACATTATACATCACTAAAAACACTCATTCACATCCCAATCCATCCAAATACATGCAAAACCAACCATACTAAACTACTCCAACATAAAAAACACAAAAAATCGATTTCTACGAAAGATTAAAATGGGTATGATTGTTGCGTACCTTCGGCAATGGAGGTGGCGAGCAAGTTCGTCGGCGGTCTGAGGACGTCGGCGAAGGTCGGGAATGGTGCGATAAGGCCGGAGATGACCGGTCGGCGACGCCTGCTGTCAGATCGAAAACCGGGTCGTGGAGGTGTGATGAAAACGGTGGAGATTTGAAACGGTGGAGATTTGATTTGGGTGACTGATTGGGTGTTGTGGGCTCTATTTTATATGAGGGCATTTTCGTAATTTCGCTTCTGAGCTTTAAGGGTATATGGGTCAAATTGCTCTTAAGGGTAAAATAGGTAACTTGGGTAGACAAGACAATTAGTTTGTTTGAGATGTTAGAAAGGAAATTTTTAAATTGGAGGGGTACAAACAAATTTTTACTTTTTATAACTGCCATTTTTGGTATTTTTCACTATATATATATATATATTCTAATATCAATATAATAATAATAATAATAATAATACATATAAATATACTTATCTCCCACCAATTGTGTGAGTAACTCTCCCACCTCCGTGTGGGTAGTGGTCTCCCAATTGGGAGTAGTCCTTCGAGTCGTGTTACTAGTGTCCTATTTTGATTGGTCCCGGATATTCCTTGGATTTGTTCTAATTACAGTTCATATATTCAACAAAAAAAAAAAAACATATTGAGATGATATTAATCAAGATAATTAAATGTACATATGAGAAGAATCTTTAATGCTATTATTATTATTATTATTATTTAAGTCTAGTTTTATAATAATAATAATAATGGGAGCATTTCACTTGCATCCCAAATCAAAAAGAAAAATTCGTCTTTACTCATTTTTTTAATAAAAAATTGTTTTAACTTTTCAAACAAATTATTTTCATTCTATACTTAATTGATCAAACTACCCTCAAATCAAAATTTTAAAAACACATAATTTAAATCCGATGTCAGGTTTATAAGGCCACACACAAAACCTGAATTGGGTTTTGTGGCCCCATAAAATTAGGTGGCCACAAAACCAAGTAAATTCGGTCGTCATCTTTATTACTGCATCTCATCAAAAACTTTCATTTTCAAGTCAAATTCAACTAAATCTAACCAAATCTAATCTTATACATCAATATCCAATATCCAAAACACAAAAAAACTCAAAAAAAAAAAAAAAACTCAAAAAATCTCAGCAAAACTCAAATAATCAACAAAAGAAGTCAACGATCTTATATTGTGAGCAATGGAAGATGAGAACAAGGTATGCAAGAAAAATTTAGGTAATATGGTATAGACTGCAATTAATTTGTTATAGAGGTTAAAAACGAATTTTTTTAAAAAGTGAGTAAAAACGAATTTTCCTTTTCTAGAATTGCAATTTTTTGTAATTTCTACTACTACTACCACTACGACTAATAATAATAATAATGAGTAATTTTACAAAACCTAAAAATTTACCCAAATTTATTATCTAAATAATGTAACAAACTTATATATAAGTACCACACTATCAATATATTGTTCCAAAATTAAGGTAATAGCCATAAATCAGCTTATCACATCATTTTAGAAACATTTTTAGACAAATTTTTAGAAAAGTAGCATTATTCAATAATAATAATAGTAAATGCTAAGCTTCTAAAGATTTTGCTTAAATCTATCTTCAAGTGATATGATATATGATTATCAAAATCTTATAAATTATAAAATGATGTGATAATTAATAAAATTTTAATAACTCACATGTCATATCATTTAAACAAAATATTTGAGAAGTCTAACATTGCTTATAAAAAATAAGTAATGCTAAGCTTCTCAAATGTTTTAATTAAATTCATATTCAAATGTTATGACGTGTGAGTTGTCAACATCATGTTAATTATCACATCATCTTATGATTTGTAAGATATTCACAATGCATATGCCACTAATAGATGTTGACAACTCATATGTCACTAATAGTATTATACGTTGGTGATATTTATTTATTATTATTTTATTATACAATTTAAAAAAAAATGTATAACATTAAAATCATATATTTAATATCTTTTAAAAAACACATAAAAATAAGTCAAATTTAATTATAAAAAAAAAGTAAGAAAAATATGCCAAATCTTCTTGTTTATTTAAATGTTGGTATCTTACACATTGTAATAGAGAAAAAAAAAAAAAAAAGCATCCAATAAATATTTTCTTTAAAAACATCAATTAATTTATGCGGTGATATTTTTTAAACCAACATTTATGTGGTGAAATTTGATCGGATGATTGTGAATAAAAATTTAAATAATGACTACTTAACAGGTAAGTACTTTGTTTGAATTTTGCTTCTAGTTTGTAAATATAATATATCAAACATTGATCGTATTGAAGGTTTTTAGGATTAAAACAATTGTTTTAAAATGATATTGATTATACTAATGAAAATTTTAATGAATTTTAAATTAATAATAAATATTGTTTTGTGAATATAATAAGGATATGAAGAAGAAGGAAAATAGCTTGTAAAATAATTTTTTCTTGTATACATACACTCTTTGCTCAAGTGGTGTGAAACCCCTATTCCTTGTTTGTAGTAGGATTGTAGTTAGATTTTTGGATCATAAATATAATGTTCGATTTCAATAGATTTTTTTTTTTTGAAATTCAATCTCAATAGATTTTAATATAACTAATATGAGTTTGTATGTGATTTCAAAACATAAAATAATTTTTTTAAGTAATAATCATTACACGTATCCATAGTGGGGCTCATTTTTAAAACATATTTTTATTATGGACCTTTAAAGGTCCATTATTGTTAAAGTGTTTAAAACGAACTCATTTAGTACCCAATTTAAATAATTTAAGTATCTATCATGGGCACTAAAAGCCAGTGAAATAAATTGTTTATGTATTTCCCCTCTTAGCTCCTCTTTCATATATATATATATATGTGTGTGTGTGTGTGTGTGTGTATTAGATTCAAGTCTCAAGATTTGTACTCTACAAATTATTGAATTTTTTTTTTTTAATGTTATGAGAATTGGTATTTGGATCAATTATATAATTTTTACTTTTGGTGAATGGAAACCCCCCATCTATATCGTATCAAATTTCCAAGGAAAAAAATAAATAAATTATTTTAGATGATAATTTCATGTAAAAAGTTATACAATTCTAGGATTTGATGATACTAAAAAGACAAAATACCTCCATACCAACACAAAGAAAGGAAATTCCACAATCGAATAAAAGTATAAAAAAGACAACAAAGGAAAAGATAAAACTACCCTTTCTTCACTATATTTGACTTTTGGGATTGGAAGTTGTTGGTTGTTGTTGCCTGAGAGCATTTACAATGTAAACGTTATTATGAAAGGTGGATAATTACCAATTTAAATAATATTATTGGTGGATAAACATCAAATTTAACATGAAATTTTTACGTTGAAAGGTTGGATTGATCTGTCAAATTTCCCTATATATATGTTGCCTTTCTTTTGATTTTACACACATGTAACCTCCTTCTTAAACTCTCTAAATATCAAATAAACTCCCCTTCTTCTCATCTAATGTTATACTTTCATATTTGTTATTATTTTGTTTGTGTTATTATGTTCACATATTCTTCTATCACTATTTCTCTCATATATTATGTTTTTATTAATTTTATAACACGTTATCAGCACGATCTAGAACCTGAAGTTCCAAACAAATTTAATCAGAACTTGAAGTTTCAAATTCCAATTTATCAGAACCTGAAGTTCTCGATACTCTAACTTTAATTGAGAAGTTTGGCTATGCCAACCCAATTAATGAACGACTATGCCCGCGCTAAATATATCATTCACATTAAGAAATTATAATTGATTGTCTTATTTCCCTATATCTTTACATTTTGTGTTTTTATTCTCTTTAATTTATAATGTACCAGAACTTGAAGTTCTAAATTTCAATTAATAGAACTTGAAGTTTTAGATTAAACATGAAGTTATCATGATTTTGGATTTAAAGTTCTAAAAGTATATATGAAATTTTTGACAACTTAAAGTTCCAGATATATTCATAAAAGAAGAATTTATTATATAGAAATTTCCTTTGAATATAATGTTAATAATTATGAGGCAAAAAACCATTTGTCTCACATGACTAGATTAATTAATATCACTCCTTAAAGTGAATGTAAATCATCTAATAGTCGTGGCAATAATTATGGTCAATAAAGCCTCGGTGATCATAATAAATTTTAACCATCGGAAGTGGAATTCATACCAAAGCAAATAAAAGTGCTTGCTATTGGTGAAATATGAAATTACAATAGTTCTATGCCTAAAGTATACATAAATATCATATTAATCGTTTACTAATTATACATGAAGATTCCAGAAGAGCAAATTGTATATTACAAAGTAAAAACAATAATGTTGTGTAAATGACACTTTGTTAGTTTAATAAATTATGAAAGGATCTGTTTACATTAAGAAAATTATATTGTATTACTTATATTGTCATATGTCAAAAACATATTTTACAATCGAAACTATCATATAATCATAAGTATAATATGATAAAAAATGATTGGAAATAATATGGATATTCATTATAAGAACCTGAAGTTTCTTATCTAGTAAATGTCTATGAAGGACAATAATTGATATTACAATTTGGTTCCAGAATGACATTATGTATTTGGTCCTTAAAGGACATTATGTGATATTTTAGTTATTAATGAATAATATGATAGTCTAATATATCCCTGAAGGATAGTAAAACAGTATAATCAAGTCCCAGAAAGACATTATGACAGTATAATTAAGTCTCAGATGGACATTATGATGATGTAAATAAGTTCATGAAGGATAAAGGTCAATAAATAAATTTTTTCGTCGTTAGGGAAAGAATAATGATAAAATACTTAACGACATAAAATTATAATTGGCATACATCATTCATTATGATGATTATTGTATAAGTTATGTGAACCTGAAATTCAAGGAATTGTTTACTTGAAAATTGCATGTCTGACTAATTTTATATTCATTGCCAATAAATTAACTCGGGTGATTGTTCCTGAAGAACAATTACATAAATAACAATAAATAAATCATTCATTACACATAGAAGTATGAAAAATAAATTTTGTTGTAAAGTTATGATTTCTTGAAGTAAATAATAAAAGATTATGATTATTTTAAAGATCACACTTGAGCTATAAATAATCTTCATTATCTAAATAACGACTTCTGAAGAGTTAAATATTTTTAAGGAGATGGAACTCTTTTCTCCCTTTATAAAACTCACAAAATGTGCATATATCTAACTATAAATGTTATAGTGTGCCTAAAGAATATACAAACACTTACAGTAATTGCCCCTAAAAAGGTGTGTACTGAAAATTTAAAGAAAATTGAGACAATGAGATATAATTGTATCTCAGAGGTCCTGCAAACTTAATAGAAAATTCAAAAAGAACCATTTTTTTGTTAACAAATGATATTAAATTATGTATAAATAGTGCATACTCAAGTAGATCTAGAAAAAATCTACTTAGTTTCAAAAATATACGTAGTAATGGATATCATATTGAAACTATAAATGAGAAGAGTATTAAATATTTATACATCGCCGAAATTATTTCAGGCTAGAAGTTTATTTTAGAAAAGCTTAAAGCTTTCTCATCTGGGTTGTATTATACAATCATAAGATCAATTGAAACTTATGTAGTTTCGAGCCAGAAGCTCTCGAAACTAATAATGTTTTGACTTTGGCATGACCGTCTTGGTCATCCAGGATCTATAGTGATACGTAGGATCATTGAAAATTCTCATAGACACCTATTAAAGAACCTGAAGATTCTATTATCTAATGAGAATATATGCACTATTTGTTCACAATGAAAGTTAATGGTTAAACCATCCATGTCTAAGGCTAGTTTTGAGCCTCAATCTTTTCTACAAAGAATTCAATAAGACATATGTGGACCTATCCTTCTACCAAACAGACTATTTCATTATTTCATGGTATTAATTGATGCATCCACAAGATGGTCACATGTATGCTTATTGTCTAGTCATAAAATTGCATTTGCTAGATTGATTGCTCAGGCCATTAGACTTCCAGCACAATTCCCATATTATTCAATTAAGAGCATATGACTAGATAATGCTGGTAAATTTACATCAAAAACATTTTATGATTATTGTGCATTGGTTGGAATTAATATTAAACATCCAATTGCATATATGCATACCAAGAATGGTCTAGCAGAATCATTCATCAAGCGCATCCAGGTAATCGCAAGAACTTTGTTATTGCAAACAAAATTACCAGTTTCTACCTTGGGATATGTTGTTTTACATGTAGCAACATTAATTCACTTTAGGCCCATAACTTATCACCAGTACTTTCCATAACAACTTATGGGCACCAACCTGATATTTCACATTTATGCATTTTTGGTTATGCTATACAAGTTCATATTACTCCTCCTTAACGAACCAAAATGGGACCTCAATGTCATTTGAAGATATATGTTGGCTTTAATTCACCTTTAATTATCAGAAATTTTGAGATATTGACAGGTGATCTTTTTACTAACTATTATGTAGATTGTCATTTTGGTGAGACAACTTTCTCACCATTAGAGAGAGAAAAAATTTCTCCTAAAAAGAAACATGAGAAAAATGTCACTCCTGGAGAGAAAAATAAACTCTCATAGAATGTGACAACAATATCTCATCTAGATCCTCGTACCACTCAATGTCAAAATGAAATAAGAGGGATAGTTAATCTCCAAATGAATTAGTTGCCAGATGCATTTATAGATGCAGCTAGAGTAACAAAATCATATATACCAACTATCAATGCACTAGCTAGAATAATTGTTTCTATAGAACAATATAATCAAAATGCAGCAAATGAATCATTTACTTCACGCCAAAAGCATGGTAGACTAGTTAGTTCAAAAGATAGTATTCCTCGAAAGTAGAGAATGAAAAATCATGATTCTATTGAAAATAATACTCAAGCTATAAAATCCATATTCTCTAAAAAATTATCTCCAGAAGAGTTACTAGTCTCTGAGGAGACTGAAACCCTCAAAGAGATAAAAACACTTGCTAGGCTACAAAGTTCTAAAAAAAGAAAAAGAAATTTCATTGAATTTTGCGGGAGATATGTGGAATTGTGATGAAACAATCATTGACAGTATATTTTCATATACAGTTGTTATTTAAATTATAAACAATGATTGTTAACCATATATGATTGATGAATATCGACAAAGACATGATTGGTTTAAATGAAAAAATGCAATTCAAGCAGAATTGAGTTCTTTAGCCAAATGTAAAGTATTTGGACTTGTGGTCCAAACTCCTGAAGATGTCAAACTTGTTGGATACTGAAACCCTCAAAGAGATAAAAACACTTGCTAGGCTACAAAGTTCTAAAAAAAGAAAAAGAAATTTCATTGAATTTTGCAGGAGATATGTGGAATTGTGATGAAACAATCATTGATAGTATATTTTCATATACAGTTGTTATTCAAATTATAAACAATGATTGTTAACCATATATGATTGATGAATATCGACAAAGACATGATTGGTTTAAATGGAAAAAGGCAATTAAAACAGAACTGAGTTCTTTAGCCAAATGTAAAGTATTTGGACTTGTGGTCCAAACTCCTGAAGATGTCAAACTTGTTGGATACAAATGGATATTTGTACGAAAATGCAATAAGAAAAATAAAATCATAAGATATAATCAAGGCTTGTTGCACATGGTTTCCTATAGAGACCAGGAATTAATTATGATAAAATGTATTCACTTGTGATAGATACAATTACTTTTAGATTAATAAGTTTGCTAGTCTTAAAAGGACTCCAAATGCATCTTATGGATGTAATGACAGCATATTTATATGGGTCACTTGATATTGATATCTTTATGAAAATTCCCGAAGGATTTAAAATGCTTGAAGCATATAAATCAAAAGCCAACAATGTTTATTCAATTACATTGCAATGGTCGCTTTATAAATTGAAATAATCTAGGCACATGTGGTATAATCGCCTTAGCAAATACCTGATAAATGAAAGATATATTAATAATCCTATATGCCTATATGTGTTCAGAAAGAAATCAAAATCTAAGGGGGGTGTATCCAACTTAGGAATTCATTGGAATCTAAAAAATTTTAAAAATCTGGGTGTATTCAATCTAGGCTTTTTAGAATTTTATTAAAATTTGGGTGTATTCAATCCAAATTTGTAAAGATTCAAATGAAATTTTGGTATATTCAATTCAGACTTTTATGAAATTCAAACAAGTCTAGATGTATTCAAAAAATTAATAACTTTGTCGGAATTAGATTTTAAATGATTGTGATGGATTTTTAAACTCTAACTACAAATAAGAAAACCCATATGAAATCTTGCCCTAACCCCAAAGATTTGCTTGATTTTTCATACATTTTTTTCACTCTCTCTTTTTTTTTTTTTTCTCTAACTCATACAACACTCTTTTGGTGGTGGTGAATTGAAGTGTGTTTTGTATTTTTCTCTTCCTTATTCAATTGTTGTATTTTCGATTTTGGCTTTCAAATCCACTTCACAAATTTCCCAATTCAACCAATTTCATATATATATTGGATTTTGATTTTCGATTATATATATTTTAATACTTATAGTTGATTCATTCAGATTAATTGATTGTTCTATGTTTTGTTTAAGGGAAGACAATGAGATTGAATTTTATAATTTTATTTTTTTTATTTTATGCTTTTTATGTTAGAATTGATTGTTCTGTGTTTCGTTTAAGGTCGTTAATAATTTATGGTGGATGATTATCATATGTTTTGTTAACTGTTTTTTTTTTAATTGAAAATAAATATGTAATTACCAAGTGACAATTTAAACAAAATGCAAGCAGAGAAATGCAGAGAAAAAAAAATTGAACAACTCGCATTGATCAAATATAAAAATGTTAAGGTGAGAACGAATGCCTTAAAATTTTAAGAGTACCATTGAAACACTTCATCAAACAGTTGGTAGGTAGCCCGACAAACACTTTGTTTTACATGCAATTTATAAATTATTAAATTATAATAATAAAAAACAAAAAACAGAAGAGTAGATGCTTTTAGAGAAATCAATGAGAGGAAAAAGAAAACAAATTTTTTTGAGAAGCAAAATTGCAAAACGATTACCTTGTAAAATTTATCATTCTGCAAATCTTAATTAAAAGCTAAAAGGATGTAAAAAGCTAAATGAACGCCGTTTTTATCATTTTATTTTTTAATATATTTTTTTGTTTTTTTAAAGTGGATGAGGTCTTTAAAAAAGTGAGATATACGTCCCAGTTGTGTTTGTTGGAACCAGATTCGGTAATGACAATTATAGAGGATAGTTTTTTTGTACTTTCATTATACATAATTTCATATTTATTATACTGTCAATTTAGAATTATTTTTTCAAAAAAACATTTGGAGATTATTGAAACTAACAATTTTTTATATAAATAAAATAATCGTATAAATAGTGAAAGTTTTATAACATACTACTCATCATATTAATTTTTTTGTTTAAAGATAAATCATTAACAATTCCATTTGAATATATCAAATTCTATTTAAATCTATATAAAAATCGAACAATATCTAAATAGAACTCTAACAAAATATGATGAAAACCATTAAATAATCTAATAAACTCTTTAAATATAATTCTAACAAAATCTAATGAAATTTATGGAATCTATGAAATCCATCAAAATCTATTATTGAAAAACTCTCCAACAAACTTCAACGAAATCTACATTGACTACATCCTCCTAAATTTACAGTTGTATTAGTATATGTCGATGACATGAATTTAATTGGAACTCCTGAAGAGCTCCTAAGAACTGTTGAATATTTGAAAAAAAAAATAATTTGAGAAGAAAGAATTGGGGCAAATAAAATATTATCTCGACTTGGAGATCAAACATAAATCACATGGAGTACATATCCATCAAAGAGTATATATTGAAAAGAATCTTAAAACATTTCAATATGAATAAAGTTAATCCCTTGACTACCCCTATGGTTGTTCGGTCTTTTGATCCTAAAAAGGATCTATTTCTACCTAAAGAAAATAATGAATAGATATTTGGTCCACAAGTACCATATCTGAGTGCAATTGGTGCTTTATTATATTTAGCACAATATATTAAGTCTGATATTGCTTTTTCAATAAATCCGCTTGTTAGGTTCAACTTTAAACCAACACAACGTCGGTAGAATGAGATTAAACATATTTTTGTTATCTTCATAGAATAATAGATTTACTGTTATTCTATTCAAAATTTGCTAGTGATGCAAATTTGATTGGTTATGCTGATGCTGGATATCTTTCAAATCTCCACAACGCTCGTTCACGAACTGGATATCTTTTAACTTATCATGGTGCTCCATTAAACGGATTTTTGTTGCCATATCCTTCAACCATTCAGAAATTCTTGCACTTCATGAAACAAGCCGAGATTGTATATAGTTGAGATCTCTCATTCATCATATCCAGAGCACATGTGAACCACCTATTGTGTCAAATTCCCCTACAATCATTTATGAAGATAATGTTGCATGTATCGCTCAAATCAAAGAAGGATACATCAAAGGAGATAGAACTAAACATATCTCATCAAAGTTTTTTTATATTTATGAGCTCCAACAAAGTCAACAGATTGATGTTAAACAAGTCCGCTCCACGGATAATCTTGCAAATTTATTCACCAAAACATTACTAACATTTGAGAATTTGATTTATAGCATTGGAATGCATCGATTATGTAAGCTACATGATTAACTATGAAGCATTCCTTCAGGGGGAGTATATTAAGTCAATATGGACATATATGCATTGCATTCTTTTTTCTTTTAATCAGGTTTTGTTCCACTAGATTTTCCTGACAAGATTGTTAAAGAGGCAGTTCCTTCAAGCACGCCCAAATATTATTGCATCCAAAAGATGATTGTATATTTTTATGTTTGATCTTGCAGATCATGAAATATCTTTTGTTTGGATTTTTATCTCATTGGGTTTTTACTGGCAAATCTTAAATTGATGTATACCAAGGGGGAGTATTATAAAAGGTGGATAAACACCAATTTAAATAATATTATTGGCAGATAAACACCAAATATAACATCAGTTTTTTATGTTAAAATGATGGATTGATCAGTCAAATTTCCATATATATATGTGTGTGTGTGTGTGTGTGTTGCCTTTCTTTTAATTTTACACACATGTAACATCCTTCTTAAACTTGCTAAATATCAAGTAAATTCCCCTTCTTCTCATCTAATGTTATACTTTCATATTTGTTATTATTTTGTTTGCGTTATTATGTTCACATATTCTTCAATTACTATTTCTCTTATATATTATGTTTTTATTAATTTTAAAACAAATGTGTCATTTTCATATGCATATTCTAGTGTGTTAAGCAACACAATAATAAATGCATATCATATCATATCAATGGTAAACTTATGCATATCATATGGTAGTTTTTGACGCGACCGAATACTCTTTATATATATTTATTTATTTTATGTTTCGTTCCAGTTGGATTTCTTTTTTTTTTTAATTATTAATAAATAATATTAGATGATATGGCATTTTGTTTGGACCATGTAAAATTTTTTATTTAATAGTTCTTTTTTTTTTCCTTTTACATATAAACGATTATTTTACCTAAAGTGTTCATAAAAACTATTAAAATAACTATGACAACACGATCAAAGGTACTTACATGTAATTATTGATAAACTTATATTGCTTATGCAATTTTGTCCAATGTTGAGGACATCTTAGGAGTCATTTGTTTTTTTTCATTTAAGACTTAATGATGCTGAATTGTACCTATTAAATTGTTTTCGTTTGTTTTTTTAAGTGGTCAAACCACTTAAAACCAATCACTCAAAAACAATTGAAAATAAAAAGTAAGGGGTCATTTGTTTTTTCTACTTAAGACTTAGTAGTACTGAATTGTACCTATTAAGTTATTTTCGTTTGTTGTTTTAAGTAGTCAAACTACTTAAAACTACAAAAAAAAAAAAAAAAAAACTGAAAAAATTCAGTAAGAATTTTTAACTTTTCACTTAATTAAAAATCACTTAATGATATTTAAAAGTTTTTATTTCAAATCTATTATCCCAAAAATAACATAATTTCAAATTAATCCTAATTTTATATTACTCAATTTTTTTTCCTTGATGCTTACAAAGAATATATTAAAAAAAAAATTAAATACATCTCATCCCAAATTGTCTTGGAATTAAACTAATATATTTTAATTTACAATTTAAACATTCATTTTTAAATTATTTTTTAAAATATATTAATATATTTAAATATATATAAATATGATTAATACTACTATTTTTTAATTATATTTTAATTACGGATAAAATATTATTAACATGTACATAAAAAATGTTTTAGAATTTATTAAATTATTTATTTTTAGATGTTCATATTAAATTAAATAAAATTACATAACAACAAATAATAAAAAGAGTATAAATGTCAACTTACTAGTTTTTAAATAATTTTAAACTTAAAAAACAAATAAGTTTACAACATATTCAAAGGCAAGAGGAAAAAAAAATATTATTAAGATTTCAAATTTTAGCCACTATTCAGCTTTCAGTTTTCAGACAAAACAAACATCCCCTAAGAATTTGTAACTTTTCACTTAATGATAAATCACTTAAATACATTTAATTGATTCTAGTCCAAGTTTATCATTCCTAAAATAACATATTTTCAAATTTATCATAATTTTATATTTTTCAAATTTTCTTTCTTTTCTGTTTTTTTTTTCCCCTTGATACTTGCAAGAAATATATTTAAAAAAAGAAACTTAAATACATCTCTTCTCAAATTGTTTTGAGATTAAACTACTATATTTTAATTTATAATTTAAACATTTATGTTTCTAACTATTCTCTTAAATATATTAATATATTTAAATATATAAATATGGTTAATGCCAATATATTTTAAATTATATTTTAATTATGAATAAAATATTATTAATATGTACATAACAATGTCTTGGAATTTATTAAATTATTTATTTTTAGTTGTTTATGTTAAATTAATTAAAATTATAGGACAACAAATAGTGAAAAGGATATAAATATCAAATTATTAGTTTGCAGACAATTTTAACTTTGAAAAACAAACAACTTTGCAATACATTCAAAGGTAAGGAAAAAAAAACAAACATATTATTCAGATTTTATGTTTCAATTACTATTCAGTGTTTAGTGAATTACAGCATTGTTCAGTTTTCAGACGAAAAAACAAACGACCCTTTTGCCTCGAATAAAATAACTATAACGTTTGGGTTGCACATTTCAATTCTTATCTACTCAAACTAAAATAGATTCAAAACAATATACATTGATAAAGAAAACTCATGTGACAAATCAATTATCTAGAATGCTATTAAGCAAAAAATTGTAATATTACATCAAAAAAGCCAAACAACGTTTATGTAAGTACATTCACAATATAATAGTGGTTCTCTCATGACTACTAATTTAATGTATTCTAAACAGCGAACCATACGAAACTCTAAAGCAATTATGTATACAATTAAAACAAATTTAACTAATACCATACAGTGTTGCTACCTGCTACCCAACATGCATCAGTTTAACTTCTTGTTGGTTGTTGAACAAGAAATAACGGAAGAGAAGTCAAGAAATCACGATAATTTTCATCATTCGCGAGTAAGTCTATTACTATGGAAAATATGGATGCATCTGGAGCCAAAATTTTCATCGCCATTTTGTGAAGAAGTTCAGCCACTTTTGATTTCCTATTTATGCATTATGCATTTCCTATTTAGATCTTATATTAGTGTATTATAAATATTCTTCAATTTTTAGTTTGATGTTAGAGATATCCAATTATATTATTTTTTTATGAAATTTAATATTATTTTTCCCATCCAACGGCATAACTCTTTAACTAATTTTGGGACGGGAATGTAGAAGCTAAGACACATCAATGGTTGTTTTTTGTCTGCAAGTAGATACCTTATTTGTCTACAAATTCTACAAATCAAAGAATGTTTTTCAATAGGGCAATTTTTAAGTAGAGTTTGCATTAAGAAATTGTATAGGTACAAATTCATATAAAAGTAAAATTAAATATTTCTTTTTTTGGGAAAAATTATATATATTTTTTTAACTGGAGGAGATCTGTCTTTTTTTTTTGTGTGGAAAGCTAATACCAAATAATTTAAAAGTCTGACAAGACTTATTTAAATAGTTCAAAAATTTAATAAAGATTAAAAAGAGAAAATCATTAGTATAAAATATCTAAAATAAGTTTGGTGGGAATTAAACCCACACCACCCTAGTAAATAAGCAAATGTACAACTCCTTATGTTAAGAGATAATATCAAGTGGCTAGAAGTAGGAGATTTACCATTGTATGTGTGCTACTTATGGATTTATTTTATTCTAACTTTCTACCAAATTGTGTCTAAATGGAGGAGATTTGTTCTCCTTACTCTACGATTGGAAGAAATTTTAATTTGTTGGAAAGCTAATTCCAAATAATGGATGGGGGAGATAGATGGGATCTCCACTCCAAAAAAATTATTTTTTTAATATTCTTTTTCAAAATTTTTTAAATTTTTTAATTGATGTCCACCATTTTAATTTTTTTTAGAAAATTATTTTTTTGAAATAATTATCAATTTTTTGTTTTTAAATTTTTTACATTTTTTAAAATTATTTTAATTTTAATTTTTTATTAAATTTTATAATTTTACAATTATTGTACTTTTCAAGAGATTTTTCATAATATCTCATTATTAAATATTATGTCATTTTGGCAAAACTTAGGATAACTTCGTATATTCTGCCTTGAATTTAAATGGACGTAAATTTTTAGATTGTGGATTTAAAATCTATATAAAAAATTTTAGTATTATCAATCCATTGTTTTTTTTTTTAAAAAAAAAATGGAAATCAACTCAAATTTAAGTGAATTTCCATGTACAAGTTGGTACATACAAGCCAGTTTTGCTCATTATAGCGAGTCAAGTCAGTTTTGCTCATTGTAGCGAGTCAAGTCGATTTGCAACTTTAAAAACCAACCTGCTCTAATTTTTTAGTCGATTTAGATCTTAAACACAGAAAATCAAATTGAGACCAAGCTTAAGGTGGATAAAATACTGAAATTCATTCAATTTGAAACCAAGTTTAAAAATGATAAAAATATTAAACTTCATTCAACTGGCAAAATTATTGCATTAGTGGAACATATAACTCTAAAACTGAATAAACAATGCAGTAGTTCTTTATATAGTGTTTTAGTTAAAGCTCCAAACTAGTTATTTAGCATCCTGGGATAATATATATAGGAGCAGAGGAAGAAATCTCATGTCTTGCACAACCAATGTAGGTTTTCAACTTGTACATTAAGAACATATTTGACCGTTAGGAAATGTGGTGGGTTTTAGAAAAAAAAAAAAAATCCATCCCACCGTAACTAATGTTTTGGAAATAGCATGATAAATGAGAAAGATAAGTAGAAACAAACGTTATTGGTGTTTGATATGTGATATTCAACCCCTTCAAGATAAAGGAATTAAACAATATTTTCTTCTCCTCATTGAAGCACATTCGGTCCAGAAGCAGAATTTAGTGCAGCTGGAGTTTGTTTTCACTCTGAATATTGAAGTCATTCTATCAATAATGCTAACAGCAATATTATTGTGATCAGACATATCAATGACTTACAATGTTTGTTAGACCATGGAGAGGCGTTGATCCATTTGCAAAACAAATATTTTAATAATAATAAATTAATAATGTTATGTTCATCAAAACAAGTAAAATTTTTAATGAATCGACTCTATGTGTGTCCCTGAGTTTAGATAATAGAGTTCATTGAAAAGAGTGACAGAATCCCTGCAAAGAGCCTTTAAGAAAACTTGGAAAATATTTCTTTAGGAGCAATAACCAAATACACATCTTAGCTCCCCATTTATACATTTTATGTTTATTAAAAAAAAAAATGTATTTATACATTTTGTATTGGCTTTTTCTTTTCCACTTGGATATACATTTTTTGCTATTGTAGTTGGTTGTTTTTATGGTTATAAATATGAATCGTTATATATGCTAAAATATTCATTATTTATAGGTATGAATGTATATAAAATATGTATATTTATAAAAAAGATACACAATGCTTTTTTTGTAATTTGCAAAATTTCAATGGTCACATTATTTATTTATTTATTTATTTTTACAAAAAAAAAATACTTATATAGAGTACATAATTTTAATTAAGGACATTTTCATAATTTATAATTAATTCATTCCGATTCTATGTAAAGTAAATAGCTTAATGATAATGCTGTTGATTTCCTTTTTGATTTCTACAATTGAAGTAAACATCTTATTCTGATTTCAATATATTATTTTGATTTTAGATCATTTTAATTTCTACAATTAAAATAAACGTGCCATAAGAGTAATCATAAATCAATCCTAAATTATGAAATATTGATAATTCCCCTAATTTAATTATTTTCTTAATCAATATGATATTGATTATTATAATATTACAATAATATAAAATAAGAAATTACAAGTTAATAACTAATCGATATCCCAACCTCCTTCTACATATATTTTTCCTCTACATTTTTTTTTAAAAATTTTTTATTAAGTTGGATTTGTATTTTAAAATTTTTAATAAATAATAGTAGATGATGTGGTATTTTTTTTTTTTGGACCATGTAAACTTATTTTATTTAATAGTTCTTTTTTATTTCAATGACTATTTTACCTTTAACCTGTTCATAAAAAAAAATTAACTGACTATGACAACATGATCAAAGGATCTTATGTGTAATTATGGATAAACTTATATTGCTTATGCAATTATGTCTAATGTCGAGACATCTTAGTTTAATTTGCCTAGAATAAAATAACTATAATATTTGGGTTTTTGAATTCTTGTCTACTCAAACTAAAATAAAGTTCAAAACAATTTATACATTGACAAAGAAAACTCATGTGATAAATCAAATTATCTAGAAAGCTATTGAGCAAAAAACTAAACAACATTTCTCTAAGTACATTCACAATATTAATAGTGGTTCTCTCATGACTACTAATTTAATATATTCTAAATAGTAGACAAATGAAACTCTAAAGCAATTATGTATACCATTAAAACAAATTTATTTGCTACCTTACCGTGTTACTACCTACTACTAGCATACATCAAATTAACTTCTTCTTGGTCGGTGAACGGGAAACAATGGAAGAGAATTCAATAAATCACGATAATTTTCATCCTTTGCAAGCAAGTCTATCACTATGGAACCTATGGATGCATCTGGAGCCAAATTTTTCTTCGCCATTTTGTGAAGAAGTTCAACCACTTTCGATTTCTCGTTGGTTTGGATGAAACCACGCATAAGTGTATCAAATGTGACAACATCTGGCATACAACCCCTTTCCTCCATTTCTGATAGCAAACAGTTTGCTTTTTCTAAGGCTCCTTCTTTACAAAGCCCATTGATCATGACATTATACGTTACAACATTTGGCTTTAGGCCTTTTTGAGGTAATTTATGGAATAGCTCCCAAGCCATTTCAGTCCTTCCGGATTTATATAATTCATCGATAAGACAACTGAAAATTTCAATCGTAAATTGAATTTCACGATTTTCTAAATTATGAAAGAATTCTAATGCATCTAGAACACGATCATTCTTGCAGAGCCCGTCTATAATAGCAGCATAGATACTTGAATTAGGTGCAACATCATTAACTTGCATTTCATCCAATAGTTTGTGGGCATCTCCAACTTTACCCACCCTAAAAAGGCCAATTAATAAAGCATTATAAGTAACAATTGTTGGCCTAATTTTCTTCGAAATCATTTCCCTATAAAGCTTCATAGCTTGGTCAAGATTTTTCTTCTTACAGTACGCATCAATCAAACTAGTGTAAGTAACAACATTAGGTGTACACCTCATACTTGCCATAGAAACAAACAACTGCTCTGCTTCATGAATTCTACCTACCAAGCAATAACCATCCACAAGTATGCTATAAGTGTAGGTGTTGGGTTGAACACCTTTTTGAATCATCAGTTCGTACAACCTATTTGCTTTGTCTACCTTTCCATTCTTGCACAGTTCATCTAGCAGCACACTAAATGTCACAGTATTGGGCTGTACCCCTTGATCTAACATTTCTATGAAAAGGCTTTTAGCCTCTTCCCAATCACCAACGCAACACAAACCATGAATAAGACAGGTATAAGTGACTGCATCCGCATGGATTCCATTGCCCTGCATCTCTGAAAACAGTTCTTTTGCTTTATCTATAAATCCCTCTTTGCATAGACCGTCAATGATACTACCATACCAAACCACGTTAGGTTTACAACTAAGACCATGTTTACAATCCCCATTAACCACTTGCTGATGTAACTGAAGGGCAACAATTGTATTGCCCGTTCGACACAGCCCGTGAATCAAAGTTCCGTATGTGACCACATCAGGCCTACAACCAAAAGCAACCATGTTCTTAAGTAGCCTAACAGCTTCCATTATTCTACCCTCCATACACAGACCTCTAATTAAACTATTAAAAGTCACAACAGATGGATTGAAACCCCTTCTCAAAAGGGCACCAAACACCACAAAACCATCACTAATCCTACTCATCTTGCAAAAACAATTAATCAAAATGTTTAAATTGATAAAATCAGGCACCAACCCAACCGAATTCAGTCTCTTTTGAAGAGAAATAACATCAGCACAATGCTTGTTCTTCACAAGAGCAGTAAATAAAACATTGAAGGAATACATGGGAGGAGGTGGTTGCATACGAATCATGTAATCAAAGAAATAAAGAGCTTCATTTGGGTAGACATTACCTGATTTGCATTTCCCATCAAGGAATTCACGAAGCCTAGCTGGGTCTGAGTGTGACGTTGTGAAAAGCTTGTACAGGGAAGAGACGGAGACCCCATTTCTGGGAGAGACTAATACAGCTCTGAAAGCTGTCATTTTTCAAAACCCTAAGAGAGCGAGAGAGAGAGAGAGAGATTGTTTAGCTGGTGGTGAGAATCGGGTGTGGATTTGAAAGGAGTGTTGGGTGGGCCTGAAGTAATCAGTTCGATGATGGGTGTCAATAGAATGAGAAATTATATGAGACTCACTTCCTTGCACCCTTTTCAAACTTCAATTTTACCCAGTACCTATATTTATAAGGCCAATTGGAATATGAATATAATGATTTAAATGGTAAATCTAATTTATATAGAATCGTTAGCCATTGAAAGTATGTTAGTGGAAGTTTGCTAAATATGTCACAATCTATTTAGTTTGGTTTGCTTTATTGTTCTTTTGAATTAATAACTAGTTGTTCAATTTAGAAGGAAATTGAATAATCTTATCTTAAGAAGATCAAATCAAAGAGATGAAATATCTTCTCAATTGCTAAGGAGATTGAATCTAAACCAATGATCAAGTTTTTTCTTTTCTTGCCTTTGTTTTTGTTTTTAATCGTGCAATGGGAAAGTTTTTCAATATAGAAATTATTAATTATTTGATGCAGATTAGAGGTGGGCACAAGCCGAGTTGATTTTGGAGAAAACCGTCCCAAGACTAACATGGATCAGTTTCCAAAATTAAAAATCAATCCGATCCGAAATAAGATAGAACCTGACATGGATCAACTTATTTGAATGGATTTAATTCGAATCGATCCATGTCGGTTTAGAAATGTAAAAGGGCCTCTGGTAAAAGAGATCTTGACACTAGTTTTATGGTCAGCTATCTATCTTGTTCCAACAAAAATTCCAAGACAAAAGGGAAAAAATTCAACTTATAAAATATTTTTTACTTAAATTTTCCATATTTTACAACTTTTATTATCATAAATTGCATAATATATTATTTAAATTTAATATATTTAGTGTTTTTCCTAATATAATCTTTAATTTGAATTATGATTGTCAAAATATAGATTGTCTATATTTAAAGAAATATTGTTGATGTCATAACATTAGCTATAATTCATATTTGATAAATTTGATTAGTTAAATAATTTGTTTAGTTTTTTTACTTTTATTTTTGTTAGCATACTTATTAATAATATAAATTTTGAGGGATAAAAATTATTATATCTCTTTTAACTAAATATATTTATATTTTTTAATTTATAAAATTCATATCATCAGAATTTATTAAAAAAGTTTATTTAAGTCCATCTTAAAATAAAATCCTGACTACGTACCTGCATGAGGCCTACAACCAAAAGCAATCATTTTCTTAAGCAGCTAACGGCTTCCATCAATCTGCCCTCCATGCACAGACCTCTAATTAAAATAGAATTTAATAGGCTTCGGTTCGGTTTTGATTGATAAAAATAGAATTTTTTGGGTTTCAGTTCCGAATTTTGTGATTTTGTGAAGCCAAAGACACATGAAAATATAAATGCTGAAGTAAAGCTAAGAACTGCTTGTTTTCTATGGGAAGATCTTGGCAGATGGCATTTGTTGGAAATCCTAGTAGATGGAGCTGAACCTTCAAAATCACGCAAGTATAATATGGATGAGATTTTTGATCATCAGCCAGTAAGTATACAAGGCTGATTGTGAATTCCACGTCATTTCCATTATTATATCTGTCAGTGCAGAATCTTTTTGCGGCACATTCAACTAGCCTGGGGTCTGGATTTAGTAGGTTCAAGTTCAGAATGCATGCAATACAAGTAGATAATCAGTTGCCATAAGTTCTGATGCCAGTTCTTTTGAGGCCACAAAAAAAAAAAAGTTGGGGAGGAGCATGATTATACATTGAAATTTTCGATGACTCTGCAGGCAAAATGGGTCATTGGATTTAAGTGTCTATCCAGGTATTGGTTTTCAAGGACCTGAACATTCAGCCTTTCTTATAAACATTCATCAACCTATTATATGGCATCTTCATGAGCTGATACAACAGGTCAATATTATTTTATATTTCATCATTTCCAGAACAGATTTTCAACACGAACCACTATTTTCCTCATCTGCAAAAACAATAACAAATACATTTGCATCATTTCCAGTTTTTCAAAATAACTTTTCTAAAATTCAACCAACCATATTGCATTTTTAAAAACACCATTTTGCAAACAATACGACATGCACCCTATACTTCTTTTTGACATCAATAAAAGAGAAAGGATTATAACATGTCAAAATAATACACATGTCATGCACGCAGGCACTTTAACATGGCTTTATTGTACCACAACCTTCAACCGTTGTGTTCTCTTGCTATTATATATATTGTGGTGCACAAAAAATCAATAAGAGGCTTATGGGAGCATCCTCTTGCAAGTATAATCAAACAAAGACTGTAAAAGGCCTTTAGGTTCTACATCCTCTGGCATCTTCAGAAGCCGAGCAACTTTGGAGAACCCGGCATGGTGTCTTCGCAAAGACTCTTCCTTCACTTCAAGTCTTGTCTCATGACTAATAGTTTTTGGCCTCGATAGAGCCCACTGCATCACCCATATAGCTAAAGGATGCATCTAACGTACTGATCTATATTGGACTTTAGTGTTCCAAGCTTCGGGAGTTTGAAACAAATAGCTATTGAAAAGAGAAGACAGTGATATTAGTATATAGTTTCCATACATCAATTAACATCGCATGAGAACAGTGATCTTTTGGAGTAAATATATTGCCAAATAGCCTTTTCATAATAAGCGTATAGCCGAATTATATCTAGTGATTCATGTTTTCAGGAGATCATGTTGAAAAGGGAATGCTACTTACCCCAGTCCATTTTCAGACCATGCAGCTTCATGGATTCTTACCCCAGTCCATTTTCAGACCATGTAGCTTCATGGATTCCTCTGGCAGTTTCGAATCCCATATCTATCATATCTTCTTGGATCATTGTAGCAGCAACTGCATATGTGACTGCAGACCATATTTCTCTTGACTGCATTGATGACATGTCGACTCTTCCATCAGGTAGCAACCCGTTTACAGCCCCCCGCCTCCCATCCATCACCTTTAAGACATTGTAATTATAAACCATTTTTAATGCACTTTTAGCTTTGTCTTCATCTACAATGTGCTGAAGACCACATGCTCAGCCGTACCTACAATCAAACTTCAATTATGGTTTCTTACCAACAAAAAATATTGAAAACCGACCAACGATAAAAACTATAAACATTATTAACAGAACAAGTACTGGAAATACCAATCACACCACTTTTTCTCTAAAAGAGAACTTTGCGCTTTCAACAAAGGAAAAGTACTCATGAAATTTTTGAAATGTTCACCAATCAATTGGCATTAGAAGAAGGCATTTTCTAAACATCCTAAGTATTCCATATTTGAAATAAATCAAGTACTTAGTCAGCTTTCATAGGCAAGAAAGGTTAAGTCAGTTACAACACACCATTGTCTGGCCAACTGATCAGCTTGTATAGACGAACTTGTACTGCTTCCGCTAGTGTCATAGTTGAAGTATGAACCATTCCACAATTTCTCATATGCTACTTTTGCTTTCTGAAATTTGAACCAAAAATAATCCTCAGAACCCTTGTCACCTATTTCACGTGCCATGGCTGATGCAGCCTGTAATGCTGCCAACCATAGCCCTCCACTATATGCACTCACACCAGACACAGACCAGGTATCATACGTTTGATCAGGAAAGCCATCATTCTCGATCATTCCATCTCCATTCCTATCAAATTGATCCATTTATGCCATTGCCACATAAACCGAGGGCCAAACAGCTTTTGCAAACTTCTTGTCCCCAGTTGCGACCACATCTCTATAAACTTGGAGAACAAATTTCGGATTCAAGTCTTTCCACCTATCTGTGTCATAAAGGCAGTAGACATTTACTTCAAACCACAGGTCATTAATTCCAATATCGTGGGGAACGGCTCCAAGAACCTTTCTTGGAACCCACTTTCCATCATGTAGAAGTTTCATTTTACTGGGATCATGCATCATTATTAGCAACTAGAGTTGAAACTTATATAACAACTATATGTAATCCCACTCTCAATTTTGGGTCACGATTTACCATTGAAAGTTAATAAATATCTAACTATTAACTGTGAAATGTTTTAATTGAAACATTACCAAGAATAGCATCATGAGCAATATCGGCAGCTGCATCCCCATGAGCTCCATTGAATTTCACATAACGCGTGCAGATAAAAATCTTTTCAGCTCATAGATCTTTCAATTGCTCAAATTTCAGGCAACCTTTAGCTGTCTCCCTGTGATATGTCTTTCCACTTGAAAAATTCACTTCTGGGCAGTCCCATGACAATGAAAAAGTAACAGTACCCACCGCACCTGATGCAACTGTCAGAGAAGCTGCAATAGCTGCACCGAGAGATGATCCAGGTTCTGAAGGCACCGACGTATCGGCAGAATTAAGGCGGTCAAAGGACCTGTGCTATTGCAATGGAGAATAGAATCATTGTCAGCAACAGATCAAATATGTAAGGGAATGAAACCATAGGAAATAATGCACTTAGTATTATTCACAAACTGATATTAATAGTACCACCAAACCAATTTCCAAATAAAACATCTTGGGCTTCACTACGGTATTCTGGAAAGAAAAAAATCTTGTTCAACAAGTATGAACCAAAAGAATGGTAGCCAAAAACGAAAAAACATGATAGCCTGTCTGAGGGTCAGTATGGACTGAGAAAACAGTCACAAAAGAACTGTTTCCAGCAAATTAAACACCTAGTATTAGCATAGAAATTTCCCCATCAAACTCTAAAATTATTGCTATACGTGTAACAGACTTTAAGTAGTAATAGAAAGTAGCTTCTCATTAGGTAAGCTTCCCTTCCCTTAAAACAAACAACTGAATTAAAAGCTCAAAAAGATCTTCATTGTCAAGGATGCGTGTGCCTATGATCTTCATTGTAAGTGTGTGCCTGTGCCTATGTCACTATTTTGGATTTTATCTGGCCATGAAAGTAGCTTCATTGTCAATGATGAGTGCCACTGTGTGTGCTTCATTGTCTTCATTGTCGATGATGTGTGCCTGTGTGTGCGCTTCAACTTCTAAGAAAAATTATATGTTTCAAATTTTGCTTGCAAACACATTACCCTTAGCAGAGGATTTAGTTTATATTTCCACAGTAGTTTCTGTAGGCTTCACATATTACATGGACAAGGCTACAAACCTCTTTTATTTCATGTCACATGTCTTTTGCAGTTATACCGTCGTAGTTCCCTGATATCACAAAACGAGGACACTCTGAGACATGGACAGCATCAGTCTCCTTAGCTGCAATTGCAAAAGTCAAAGCCGGTAGCCCCTTTGCAGTCCTGTATAGGTAAATAAGGATGTTACATAAGAAAAATTAGTGCACATAAGATACAATAAACAAGCTTCAGAAACCAAGTCTTGAACTTTTTCCCAATCTACATGAAAGAAAGAAACTTACTTGTGATGTAAAAGTACACCATGCACGCCATCCTTCATCCTATCAAGACCAATGCTGTTCTGAGTCACTACATACTACAATAAGACAATTCTTATCCTAAACCCATAGATACAAAATTTATAATCTCAACAGATAGAGTTCTTACTTTATTTTTGAATTGTAGTGAAGGCCAGAAAATTCAGAAACCCCTCTGACAGAATTCTGAATGAGGCATAGAAAATATAACTTCACGTCTATCTCATATTAACTAAGTGGCCCAAATAATGATCTTTCTTGTAAGATATAATGATCAAACAATAGAGATACAACACCAAAGATGGTAAAACTGATAAGGATGAAGTCCATTGTAAGGACTGACTTACTGTCCACGTAAAAAGCAAGGTGACTTCTGCATAAGTCTTTCCTGAATTATGTAGCTGAAAAACACAAAATCAACTGTTTAACATCAAGGAGAGTTGTATCCAATGTCCAGACAACTTTTATAAGAGAACACTTCTTACCGTGAAGGTAAAAACTGATACAGGGAAGCTGCTCTCCTTGTAATTATGTGGAATAATGGGGGATATTTGACGAGAACCAATTTTCAGTTTGGGGTCTGGTTCACCTGCAGTTATAGACAGTAGGTTGATCTGTGGTAGTTATATATCTTCGTTGATGAACTAAGAGAACCAGAAGAATACATGTAGTTATCGTAGATTACCTTCATATACAGTCCATGCCCTTGGATAGAGGGCATGATATGTAGATTTATCCCCCTTCAGATTCCAGTCCCATGATCTAATTCCTAAAGCATTGTTATCTCTGTTTGTGCACATGGCATCCAGTAAGTCTTTCCTGTTCAATGTTCTTTAATCTAGCTTTGTTTTTTTATCAAAATTTATATACAGACAAAATTTTATCTCCTGGAACTTATCAAATGAGTTTATTTGCTTCAGATAATATAACAAGGTGGCAGAATGATTGCTTACATCGGCAACCCTGGGTTCCTTGGGCACAGTACAGTAGAATATTTTTCACCATTTGACTGAGAAACAAAAGCCTACATGGGGTGTTCGTGTTCACAGTTATAAAAAAAATTCAATAACATTTTTGCCCAAGCAGTCAATAACATTTAACAGCCTCCAAAATGTTTCCATGATTTTGTCTCAAAATCAAAGTTAATTTAAACAATCCCAGATACAAATTTTGACTTATGGTATAATAGATAACTGTAAAGACAACTAACTACAAGCTAACAAATACTGATTGCCTATATAAAGCCACAACGCGCACCTTCAAACCATGCTTTCCAAGGTTTTTTACATTTGAGCTAACATCAAATTAAACTTCTAAAAATATACTAGGGACACAAGTCACAAAAATTCTGTCGGCACTACTTGGAGATAGAATTTATATTTATTAGAAATTATAAGGTCTCATCATGGCTAACACATAACATTAGTGACTCCTTTCTCTATCAATGCACAACATGCATACTTTTTCAAATAAGATAACAGAAAAAGATATTAGTGAGGTGACTTCTCATAGATTCTAAAATTGTTCATTGTATCAGTAAACATTTGGTGATAAAGCAAATGGATTTTTCACGGTGCTTAGGTCAGAAACTTGTTTTCCTTTCTCTAGCCAGGTATATGCATCAAACTTACAGAAAATTGATTTGCTAAAACTGGTTTCTCTTCACAAATTCTAGGAAATAGTTGCCAACACTGAAATTCACCTCTGTAACTTCTTCCAATGCTTCCTGCACTAAAGGTTGGTTTGGTTTCCGCAACAAAGTCAATGAGAAAAGGGTATCCGAAGAGATCAAAATTACATTATTATGTTCTACCACTGCAAAAAACCAAAAAACCTACAAATATGAAGGGGGCATTTAACACAAAGTGGCCAACAAAAGACAGCAAGTTTCTGTTAGAAATTAAGGATTTACCCGATACCGCCGAGGGGAATGCCATGAGAAGATGTAAGCCAGCGCTTCACAAAGGGATTAATGAAAATCTGCTGCAAGGAAGTCGTAGAGATATACATGAGCAAAAGGATTCGAAAATTCTGATAAGACGATTTGTTACACCAAGGTAAAATGAACATAAAGGAAATAAAGAAAGTCACCTGTCCTTTAGAACTTTCTTCTTGAATATAACGCCAAATTCGAATACCTATAGGAGCCTGTTCAAACAAAAGACGCAATTCTGTGGGCATAGATAACAATTCTTTTAATCAAACCCCACACCCACTCCTTGCACAAACTCAAGTTACTGAAGTGAGAGCAATTGATCCTAATGATTGCTCTTGCTCCACTACAAGAAATTTTAACAATTGACATTCATTTCCTAATTTATGCATTTGGCATTATACCATGAATAAACAAACATATTTAGAATAATGAATCCCTAACATCGATCTAAAACAATTCCAAGAACTTAAGATGTAAGTACAATCAATTGTGCACAGTAAAATCAAAGGAAAAATGTCATGTACAAGTGATTTCAGATGTCACAAGTTGATTTCGTTTTTCTAACCAACACTTGAAAATCAGATGCCAAGAGTTTATATTAGGAGAAGAGAGAGCCAAAAAATAGTTCAGATAAGTTGATGAGTCTCCGCATAAATTGCTTATAGTCCACTCCACTTTGTTAGTTTATCAGCCAACAATCTATATAGTATTATGTATCTGACACTCATCTGACGTCTGTAGGTCAGATAGAAGCAAGCCTAAAGCAAGATACACACAAATCACTAAGGCAAACAATTTGTAATCACATTATGCTACACATCTAACTAATTTGATAATGGTAAGACAACCATCGTCTCATCTCAAGTTGTCATAAGCATGTAAAAGAAACGGTTGGATCATGTAGACATATTCATGAAAAACATTTGACCGTAACCTTTCTCAGTGTAATCTCAACTTAGCTAAAAATTAAGTCTCTACTAAAAATACGTACCATGATACTGAACTTAAAATGTTCATATCCGATAACATCTATAAAATCTTATTCTTCAATTCTAAGCCCTTTAAAGTAATTGAAATTTATTTTTGCATCAAATGTGATGAAGGTAGGATTTGAAGGTCAAACAACTTTTGATATCTTAATTTGTACCATACCATCTGTATAAGCTCCTTCCAATTCAACGAAAACAATGAAAGGTTGATTTCCTCAGTATTAACTTTCCGCTGCCAGGTAAGATGGGCAGGTTTCCCTGGGTTGACCTTTGTACAGAAAAAAAAATGAAAAATTAAATACAAAACATATATTTAAAGGATTTAAAGCAACAAGTTTCTATAGAGTCACAAATAGATCTGACCGAAACCTCGAAAGTAATATTGTTATCAACTGTCTTAATACAGATAACCTACTAAGCAATAAAAGAAAGTGTACTCTCTCTCAATATAAGCACTCGAAAGAAAAAACATAGCCTTTTGATCTGTTGGCTGCAGAATATTTTTTCATTTTTGTTTTCATACTAGATGAGTAACATTGCAACGGAAAATGATCTGCTTATAACCAATTACGCATTTTGAGGTTACAGCAGTCACTCCTACCTCAAAATATGGCGCTGAAACGGATGACATAACTAAAACCAAATCAACTGTTTGCTTTGGCTTTGACATAACTAAAACCTGTATCTGCCTCACATGCCAACTTTAAGGTCTGACTCCAGTTTATCAAATACAACATTCTAAAGGGAAAATCTGATACGGTGGAAATTTCCAAGCGACTGTCCCCTTGAATGAAAGCTTTAAGCTAAA
>CM034465.1:17973834-17986143 GCA_019925255.1 Litchi chinensis | reverse complement strand
GGAAGCAATGGATACATTTTGTTAATCGGTGCATTCTATCTGCTTTAATATACTAAATGCTATCCAACCACTCTATTGCCACCTCCAGGTCTCCTGATCCATCATAAGACTTAACACTTAATTTTTGGGCCCTCTCTACAGTGGCATTAGGTGTGTGAGACCTCCTACTCTCAATAATATGAGCCAATCTCTCAAAATGATCTATATTAGGCTCGACTGTAAGTGGCTCTAAGGGGCCCACTGGCTGAGGATCATTTACTGATTCATTTATTTGTTCCTCAACCTCTGACAAAGCAGGCGGAGCCTTAGCTGTGGCTCTCGGCGTGTGGGGATAGCCAACAAGTCACATACCTTACTGCACATCAAAACATGCTAAATGTCATGTAATGCATAATGTTTTAAAAACACTAAAACAATGCTCTGAAAGCACCTAATGCAATTAAAATTAGACTCTGATACCATCATTATAAGGACCTGCCCTGGATCCCTCTATAGGACTCGATAGGGTCCCTATGGAACACCCCAACGGAACTCAATCGAACCCTCACTTTAGAACAAAAGAGTCCCGTTAAGGTACCCATCTCACTTTAAAACTCTTTTCTATTGGAAATAAATAAAAACTTTTTATTTTAAGGTAACTTGCAAAATGGGGTTATAAAAATTTCGGCAATATAATAACTAATTTTGAAAATGCCACCTTACAAAGTTTTAAGAAAAACAATTCTATAATATGCATCTTTCTCAACTATCGGGCCTCAAGCCCTCATTCTTATAATCAAACTCAAACATGCTTTTAATTTAAAATAAACTTGAAAATAAAATCATTTACGTAACTTATAATATTCACCAAAATTTAATTTACAAAACATAATTCTCAAAGGGTTTATAAACATTTTAAAGTAATATTTACAAGAATACAAAAAGCATGAAACATGATGCATGCATAAACATTAGAAGAAATTAAACAAGTGCAGTAGTATCGTGTCACTATCCACCTACATGTCTGATGGAGCAACGTTTGACTACTGGCTCGTTCCTGCACCTGAGGGGGATTTTTTAGAAAACATAAAACTAGAGTGGTGAGTATATAACTTAGTGAGTGGGTAAACTTTTCAAACAATAATTTACTTTTCTAAATATAATAATATCCTCCCAAAATAATTTTCTAAAATTTATAATTTCTCATTAAACTTTATAAAATTGAAAAACTAGTATAAATAAATAATATAACTTTGCTCAGAATTTAGTAATAACTTTAGTAAACAACCTTTTCTTTATTATTGAAATACTTATAAAACAAAATCATTTCTATGCATGTATATATCATAAGCTCATTCATTTACTTTACTTTTAAATAAATACATTTACAACATAACTTAAAGAATTATACATGCATAATAAAAATATAATGACATGCTAAAACTTTAATTAAATCAATTTAATAACTTGAATACTAAAATTAACATTGCAAATATCAATAACTAAATTATAAAACTTGTAAAAGTGCTTTTGAATTTAACCACACTCACAACTTGCTTCCAATTAACCACCAACTCCTTTATGCTTTCCTTCTGATCATCGTTTCACCTACATTTTAATACGAGCAAATTTCCGATTATAAGTTACGCACGCATTAACATTTAACTTCAATTACGGAAGGATATTATGTGCGAATTGTTAAAGTTAGTACGGTTCACGCATTAACATTTAACTTCAATTACGGAAGGATATCGAAATATCCCTTTACAAACCATACTAACTTTAATAATTCGCACATAATATCCATACGAAATCTAAACCTTTTAAACTAAATTTAAACCAAATTTTTACACCATCCACCCTATTCAATTTTTTTTTTATCAAATTTACACTTGAACATACGTAATATGGTGCAATTTCCATTAAAATCCATAAAACACTACACTTTCCAATTTTCGAAAAGTTTTCCCACGAGATGACTTTTTAACAATCAATAAGTTTCCTATAATTTTCTATGTCAATTCTAACATCAAAAACAGCCTATAAACATCTAAATCAACTAAAAATCACTTTCATTCACAACATCACTTATTAACCGAATAGAAATCAGTCCCTAACACTAACTTTCTTCAATTTAAACCATTAAATCCATCCTAAACTCATCATATTTCATGACAAAATCATCAAACAACATTTCAATAAGAAACACCTCACTTTGGCCTCACCAACACAAGCATCCATCATGAATTTTTCCATCAAGATCACACTAAATTCACATGTAACACATCAACCATCACTTTAAGACACCAAATAATCAAACCCAAACACAATCTCACATAATCCATTCATTACACAATTTTAACTATGAAAACTAATTCCTTACGTTATCAACTCAACTCTAAATGGAGGGGTTTTGCTCTAAGTCTTTCATGCAAGCTTGATGAACTTGAAAACCGCTTAAATAAGCTCTCAAAACATCAAAATAGCTTGTTGTCTCCTTTGTTACTCACGATCAAAACAAAACAGCCCCTTAACTCTCTTGTTCTTCTCTTGATTTATCTCAAAAACAGCTTTAACTCCTCGTTGGTAGCAAGTTCTCTCTCGGTTTCTCTCTAATGATTGAACACACAAGCTCTCAAACCTCAAAAATGGTAGCTGCACAAGGAGCTTCTTTCATGGCAAAAACAAAACAACATCTCACTCTCTTTTTTGTTGTCTTTCAGTCCCAATACATACCTTAACTGAATGTGTGATTTTCTTCTCTTGTTTGATTGTGACTTCTCTCAAAAATAGCTCTCTCTCGCTCTTGCTTTCTTTCGGTTCACACACCACTTTTTGACTAATGGTGAGCCAGTCCTGTTTGTTTATTGCTTTTGCTTCTTGTTTTTGTTGCTTTTTGTTTCCTTCTTGTTTCTTGGTTGACCGGTGCTTCTCCTCTTGTTTATCTCTTCCATTTTAATTTTTAATTCAACTTTATCTATCAACCATAAGATCAATGCCACTTGTCCACCATCCATTCATTCTTCCTTCCTTTAATGCCAAATGTCCTTTTTATCTCCATTCCATGCATTCATCTCATTCTTTTACATTTTCGTGCTTGAAACTATTTTTGGTCCATCTAAAAATTGTACAAAAGTTAAATTAATGCAATCAAAATTTCTACTAAAATTCAATTTGCACCTACAATCACTTTAAAAATCATTTCATTACTTCAGAACTAAAATCATTTCTGATCTATCCAGGAATTCTACTAAAATTCAATTTACAAATCCGATACTGAGAATTATTTTATTTTTCTCTAAATACTATCTACGGGACACTAATAGAATAGAGTTCTTTCATTTCATATTCTTTGAATGACTTAAAATCTCTTCGAATGAACTTAACTTCACTCCGTTTTAGTTTTCATTAATTGTAATATTAATATCAAAACTTTTAATCTATGAGATCTGCTTTTCGAAAAATACTATTCATATGGACACTTTTTGTTCGAAAATACTATTCTTCGAAAAAATTTTATCTCATGAAATTTGAGAAAATTTCTATTTTCTAGATATTACTATTCATTCAAAAATACTATTCACATAAAAATACTATTCATCTAAAACACTATTCATCTGAAAATATTATTCATCTAAAAATACCATTCCAGAAGTTTTGGATTTTACAACTTTGGTCTCCACTATTGGAGACCATTATGGTCTCCAATGGTCGAGACCCACTACATTGAACCCACTAGTTGCCACAAAAGAAACAGTGAGAGAGTGAGATGAAAAGAGAGAGGGAGGTGAATAAGAAAACGAAAAAAAGATGAAAGAGAGAGCTGAAGGTGATGAATCGGTAAGAGAGGAAGAAGATGAATTCGGTCGTCGTAGAGCCAAAGATAGAGAGAAAGAAGAGGAAAAAACGAGAGAGAGAGAGAGAGAGGTGATTGAGAAAAAAAATTACTATAAATTTTTTATTTAAAAAATATCTTTATTTTTTTATAATTTTATATTTAATCTAATCTATTTTTATTTTTTATACTTTAATTAATTTTTCATTGTATTTTTGTTTTTGCTCATGGAGTCAAATAGTCAATTATGTTAACCTAACGGATTTCGTGATCATCAGGAGCATTTTTATCCTTTCATATGCTATCAAGAGATATTTTGCATGTTTATATTAATGCTAGGCTGTATTCCATATAAAAATAAAATTATGAGCGGCAAAAACTACATATTATCAAACATTAGGGTCTTTATGAGATTTTTCCAAAAAATAATAAAGAATAGCTACCTAACCGTTGTGAAACCCTAAACTTTATTTTTTGAAAAATAATTTTTTTTTTTTCAGTGAATAATGCTTTTGCATGAATAGTGCCTTCATAGGAATAATATTTTCAGGTTAATAGTAATTTTCGAGAATAGACCTTGAAATCTTAATTTCTAGAATAAGACTTTTAGTTTTCAAATGAATAGTATTTTCAGACGAAAACTATCTACGTGAATAATAATTTTTGGGAAGCAAATCTCATAAAGCAAAAGTTTCAAAACTAGTATTAGAGTTGAGAAAAACTGAAGTGGAACAAAAATAAGTCTATTCGAATAGGTTTTAAGCGATCCGAAAATTTATGGATGAAAATACCATTCCGATTGTTATGGAGTAATGAGGAGAATTTAAGTATTTGGAAGTATAAATCAAATTTTAGCATGATCCTCGGATAGATTGGAAGTAATTTTGAAGTCTACAAAAATAAAATAATGGAAAGTGACTGGATCCGGATACGAAATCGAATTTTTATAGAATTTTCGGAGGAGTCAATTTAATTATAATAAAATTTCCAGACGGATTGGAAACGAAATTCGAATTTGAAATTGGTATGGAGATTTATTAAGAATTGGAATAAATTCAATACCAAGGAAATTTCCAAAAAGGACATAGAGTTATCGAATAGCAAAAGAATAAGTGCAAGGGTATTTTGGGAATCAAAAGTATGGTTTAAATGCATGCATGAGTTGGCGTGAAAAGCATAAAGGAGTATGTGTGGCATGCATGGAGGACATGTGGAGAGATAGAGGTATGCATAAGAGACATGTTGACCTAGTGGAAGAAAAGAAACCATGCATGACTAAAGTAACTAGGGCAAAGTTAAGACACATGACATGTTCAAGTGAAGGATATATAAAGGAAATGCAAGAGAAGAGAGGGGTGTAGCTGCCGCACAACTCACCCATGAAATGAAACACATTCTCTGAAAAAAAGGAGAGCTCTCGGGTGAAGGAGAAAAAGAGAGGAGACTAATAGCCAAGGAAGAGAGAATCAAAGAGGAGGTGGAGTCTTAGTCAACAAGGGGTGTCTAGCTGAGAGGTGAAGAAGCAAGAAGGTAGTTGCTGTATGTAGATTTTGAGGTCCTATGTAAGGTTAAAAGGAAGATTTGCTCATATCAAGTCAAGTTAAAGAGGTAAGAAATTGATTTCATGAGATATTTCTTGACAAATTGGTTGAATCTATGGAGTTTTGTGATGCTATATTTGTGATGGGCTAGTTGTGATACCTTTTTTCAGAGTTTAAAGATTTAATATCTCTAAATGATGAATGTGGTATTACATGTAGTTTTGATGTAAATATTTGAAGGAAAAACTAGGATAAATGGCTTGTAAGTCTCGGCCATGATAAGTTTTAGTGTTCAAATTAATTTTGGGTTATGTTACCATGTTCTATGATGTGATTTAGGATGAGTTGGTGTTGATTTGAATACTTAATGGTTTGCCATAGTGTTTAAAGTGTTTTTGATGAGAATGATAATGTTAAACTTGAAAAGAATGTTGGAACATAGTGGTGCATGATTTGGCCAAGGTTGATTAGTATGATTCAAAGTTTGTTTATTGGTTTTAGCATGAGAAATGATGCTATCTGAATGTGTTTGCTACTGTAAAATTTGGAAAAAAAAATGTTAGAACTTTGTATGCGTAAGTTTGGACCGAACTAGGTTAGGATAGCAACTTACCAAAAAGCTGGGGGCTATGAGCAAGGCGATGCCATAGACCATTACAGCTCCTGTCCGAGCTGGGCTAGGGGTAGCAGCTCGCAAAGGGTGAGCTGGGTAGTGCCCATAGTTCGGATCAAGCTAGCTATGACGACAGCTTGCAAGGACAAGTTGGGCGATATCTATAGTCCGTTGCAAACCTGTTCGAGCTAAGCTAAGAAAAGCAACTCGTAAAGCAAGTCGGGAAAAGCTCATAGTTCAGGCCGGACAAGGCTCGAGCAATAGCTTACAAGGCGAACGAGTTGAACAGTAGCTCATAGAGAGCGAGCTAGGTAGTGCTATAGTCTATTACAACTTGAAATGAAGTGTTTTGCATACTTGAGTGTTGAAATTTTGAATGGTATACTGATGCATGTAATTAGGATCATTATAACTCGAAAATCACATTATATTGAAATGTAGGTGAAGCAACGAACTAATGAAGGGCATAGAAGAGTAATTATATTGTGGAAAGCAAGTTATGAGTGTGGAATTTTTACAAAGTTTTTATGAATTATATCATTTATTTATTTACAAATGCAATATTATATTTTGCATTCAAATTATTATACTTTCTTGAGTAAGATAATAGCATGTTATTATTTTATCGAAATGCATGTATAGCTTTCGTAAATTTACGTTATAAATTTAAGTATTTTAAAAGCATAGCTAGTTGAAAGTTAATTGAGATACATGCATAGAAATTATATGCTAATTAAATTACGTATGTTTTAGGCTTTTGCCTTAGTAAGGAAAAGTTTAGGCTTTTACTTTATAAATAAAGTATTTCGGTTTATACTATATACTAGAGAAAAGAATATATATAAGGAAGATGAATAAGCTTTCACACTAAGTTAAAAAGAAAAGCAAGAAAAGTATTAAGCATATTTAATAGATTCAGATGCCTTAGGTTTACTCTAATCCCTAGTTATACCCGACCGTAGTACGGTGTGTGTGTGTATGGTAGTTTGGTTGGGAGTGTCACTAACTTGGCGGGGGGGAGGGGAGATTTGAGTCAGTATGTCACCCTTTGCACGCATACGGTAGTGTAAATCAGCTTGATATCAGGTGGTATCGAGATCCCTGAGGTCCCGCATCAACGACTACATAGGTAGCATTCCCTAGTCCTAGTTTTGTGACGTGTAGACGTACAGTCACTAGAGGATGAGTTTCCCTGGGTTACCTTGTAAGGTAAGTTCTAGAAAGAGAAACACATTATTAGATATGAAATTCAGAGAAAACAAAAAGCTTTACAAGTTATAAAAATTATTATCAACTACAAGTAAAAGTACTTTTACTATATTTGTTCGATTTATATTTTATCAATTTGAGATAAATTATTATTTTTTCAAATTATATTGGGAGGTGTATACATATAAATATTAAAAGCGAGTTTCAAAGCCTAAAGTTACCCACTCATTAAGTTAATACTCACCACTCTTTTTGTGTTTTATAAAAACCCTCCCCAGGTGCAAATGCGAGTTAGAGATCAGAAGGAACTCTATCAAGCATGTTAGAGGGCTGAAGATGCAACGCTATTAAACTAGTTTGTCTAGTTTTGAGTTATCATGTACTTACATGACTTTTAGGCGTTATGCATCACTATTTAAGACTCGTTGCATGTTTTGTAATAATTTGAGAATACATACTTTACGGTTTTGTATAGTGTTATGAACCTTGTGTGTACTTTGTTTTACTCAAGTGCAATGGATTTTCGAACTATCTTCTAATTTGAAATCATGTTTATGATTGGTTGTGAATTTGAATGAGGGCTTGAGGCCTGGAAGTTGAGATGTGTTTATTTTAGAAGTGCACAGATTTTATATCTTGTTTATACAAGGTGGGATTTTCAGAAAGGAAACTGTTGCACAGCTGAAATTTTATAAGTCATGTTTTGCAAACTTGCTTTTAAAAACAAAACAAATTTTCACCCATTTTTATTTGATAAAGATTTACAAGAGTTTTAAGAAGGTTTTTACAAAAAGTAAGAGGCTTAGCTTCATAGGAACTTTTCAGTCGGAGCAAATCTCGACTGGAAGGCCACTGTAGGATGCCGGGTGGGTTGCCTAATAGTATAAGGAAGAAGGGCCCGTCAAGTTTGGTATAAGAGTCGAAGTTTTAAATGCATTACATGTTTTCAAGCATTTTCCTTACATTGTTTTTAACATCATGCAATATATGACATGTAGAATGTTTTAAGTGCAATTAGTCATGTGTTGTGTCGGCCATCCCCATATATGAAGAGCTGTTACTAATGCTCCATCGATACCACCAGAGGTTGAGAAGCAAGTGAACAAATTGGTGAATGATCCGCAAACAGGGGCTCAATCTGAGCCACCTGCAATAGAGCTTGTTGCGGATCCGATTGAGAGGCTAGCTCAGGTTATTTAGGGATTGAAGCAACATGCACAAGGTGCCACTGTAGAAAGGGCACAGAAGCTAGATGTTGTTGCCTATGATGGATCAGGAGGCCCGAAGATTGCAATAGAGTGGTTAGACAACACCGAGAGGGTGTTGGAACAGATGGAGTGCATTGATTAGCAGAAAGTGTCTATTGCCTCGTTCTTGCTTAAAGCTTCAGCGAGAGATTGGTAGGACTCAGTCAAGAGGAGAGCGGTTATTCTGATCATCATGGGAGAAGTTCAAGGAAGATTTCAATAAGAAGTTCTACCTAAGGGCATACAAGGATGTCAAGATAGAAAATTTATACGGCTTAGTGCAAGGGAACATGACAATGGAGAAATATGAGAAGAAGTTTACTAAGTTGTCTCGTGTGACACCGTTCATAGTAGATGATGAAGTAAACAAGTGTTGTAAGTTCAAGCAGGGTCTGAACCTGAAGATCAAGACATTTGTAGTAGTCGTAGAGCATCGAAAGTATCGATGGCTTGTAGAGGCAACCTTGAGGGTAAAGAAGACTATACAGAGTGATAGAGATCGGTTCCAAAAACCAAAACGCATTTAGGGTTCCAGCTGGTTTTCAAGGGGGTTCCAATAAGGCCCCAAGGACTGAAGGCAAGTTTAGGTGGTCTGGTAGTAAGCAACAAACTTATAAAGCAACATCAAGTCAGAGTTTTGTGAGTCCACCTTTAGGATTCTAAGGCAGGAGTGGTGTCCAAAATAGTACTGAGTCGTACAAGAAATGCAGTAGGTTTCATCAAGAAAAGTGTTATGTGGGTACTATAGGTTGCTATTGTTGTGGTCAGGAAGGACATTTTATGGAGAAATGCTCGTAGAGAGCAGTTAGGGACAGTAATAGGTCAAGGCTGATGATTCAGGGACAAACCAGTAGAGGTCAGCCTCAAAATAGGAGAGACCTACAAATGAGAGGATCAGGGACTTCAGTTCAGTCTAGCAGAGGTGTTGGGAAAGGTCTTCCATTTAAAGGATAGCCAGGGAGACCACGTGCTCAGGTTAGGGTGTTTGTAGTAACACAACAGGATACCAAGGCTACACTAGATGTAATGATAGGTACGATGATAAATTTTGGTACTAATGCATATGTTTTGATAAATGCCGAAGCTCAACACTTTTTTGTTTCTAGAGACTTTGCTAGGTAGGCTACTATAGAGTTAGAACCTTTAGAGTGTAGTATGATAGTAGTTACTCCCACTGGAGACACTTTAGTAGCTGAGAGTGTGTACTGAGATAGTGTCGTTGTGATTAGGGGTATAGCCTTTTCGGTTAACTTGATTTTGTTAGATATATGTGATTTTGATATCATTTTAGGTATGGATTGGTTAGCTATGTATCATGCCATAGTGGATTGTTTCTGGAAGGAAGTTAGATTCAATACATAGAGGGAGCCAAATGTAGTATTCTGTAGGGAGCATAGGATGCTTCCAACTCATATCCTATCAGTTATGGCCGCTAGAAAGATGCTAAAGAAAATGTATGCAAGTTATTTGGCTTATGTGATAGATACGACAGAGAGTAAGGTACAGATAGAGGATATTCTAGTGATTAAGGAGTTTTCATATGTGTTTCCAGAGGATCTTCCTAGTTTATCTCCAGACAGAGAAATTAAGTTTGAGATTAATCTAATTCCGGGAACAGCGCAATATATAAAGCAACTAGGGCAAGGTTAAGATACATGACATGTTCAAGTGAAGGATATATAAAGGAAATGCAAGAGAAGAGAGGGATGTAGTCACCGCATAACTCAACCCACGAAAATAAATACAATCTCTCAACAGAAGGAGAGCTCTCGGGTGAAGGAGAAAAATAGAAGAAACTCACGACCAAGGAATAGAGAATCAATAAGGAGGTGGAGTTTTGGTCAAAAAGGGGTGTTTGATCGAGAGGCAAGAAGGCAGCTACTGCATGTAGATTTTAAGGTCGCATGCAAGGTTAGGAGGAAGATTTGCTCACATCAAGTCAAGTTAAAGAGGTAAGGACTTGATTTCACAAGATATTTCTTGATAAATTGGTTGAATCTATGGAGTTTTGTGATGTTATATTTGCGATGAGTTGGTTGTGATATGTTTCTTCAGAGTTTAAAGATTTAAGGTCTCTAAATAATGAATGTGGTATTGCATATGGTTTTGATTTAAAGATTTGAAGGAAAATCTAAAATAAATGGCTTGTAAGTCTTGGCCATAATAAGTTTTAGTATTCAAATTAATTTTGGATTATGTTATCATGTTATGTGATATGATTTGGGATGAGTTGGTGTTAATTTGAATACTTAATGGTTTGTCATAATGTTTGAAGTGATTTTGATGAGAATGATAATGTTAAACTTGAAAAGAATGTTGGAACATGGTTGTGCATGGTTCGACCAAGGTTGATTAGTATGATTCAAAGTTTGTTTGTTGGTTTTGGCATGAGAAATGATGCTATCTGGATGTGTTTGCTAGTGTAAAATCTAGAAAAGAAATGTTAGAACTTTGTATGTGTAAGTTCAAACCGAAATAGGTTAGAACAACAACTGGCCAGTAAGCTAAGGGCTGCGAGCAGGACGATGCCATAGACCATTACAGCACTTGCCCAAGCTGGGCTAGGAGCAGTAGCTCATAAAGGATGACCTGGGTAGTGCCCGCAATTCGGATTGAGTTGGCTGGGACGGCAGCTCGCAAAGACAAGTTAGGCAATACCTACAGTCCATTGTAAATCTGTTCGAGCTAAACTAAGAATAGCAGCTCATAAAGACGAACTGGGAAGAGCTCGTAGTTCAGGTCGGACTGGGCTTAAGCAATAGCTCGCAGGCCGAACGAGTTGAGCAGTAGCTTGTAGAGAGTGAGCTGGGTAGTGCTGCAATTTGTTACAACTTAAAATGAAGTGTTTTGCACGCTTGAGTGTTGAAATTTCGAATGGTATGCTGATACGTGTAACTAGGATCGTTGTAACTCAAAAATCATGTTATATTGAAGTGTAGGTGAAGCCGCGAGCTAGCGGAAGGGGCAGAAGAGTGGTTATATATTGGAAAGCAAGTTGTGAGTGTGAAATTTTTACAAAGTTTTTATTAATTATATCATTTGTTTATTTACTAATGCAATACCATGTTTTGCATCCAAGTTATTATACTTTCTCGAGCAAGATTATAACATGTTATTATTTTATCGAAATGCATGTATAGCTTTCGTAAATTTACGTTATAAATTTAAGCATTTTAAAAGCATACGTAGTTGAAAGTTAATTGAGATACATGCATAGAAACTACATGCTAATTAAATTACGAATGTTTTAGGCTTTTACCTTAGAAAGGAAAAGTTTAGGCTTTTACCTTAGTAAGTAAAGCTTTACGCTTTTGCCTTATAAATAAAGTATTTCAGTTTATACGTATACTAGAGAAAAGAATATATACAAGCTGATAGGACTCGACCTAGATTCTCTCTAACTAATTCAACGATCCCGTTGGGCATCCCACAAAATCTTTCTGTAGTGTAACTCCCAAGACTCCAAAAAGATGTCGAGGGGCGAACCCTTAACTTTTAACCTTTTTCATAATATAGGAAACATAAATTTTACAATCTCATTTCAAATTTTAAGTGAATTTTCAAAAACATAATTAAAAGTATCATCATAAATACTCGGTTATTTAAAACATGCATGCATCATCTTAACATAAAAAGTTCTACAAAATTTACTCATAATAAAATATATGCACAAACACATGCTAAATATCCAAATCACAAGATTCATAAAAGAGACTTTGCAACATTGTCAGTTGTCTTTGGCCCACGTAATCTGAGCAAGGTGAACAGCCATCCTGATCACTTGTTCCTGTTCCTAGGGAGGTTTTTATAGCATAAAACCAAAAATATTATGAGCTATAGAAGCTCAGTGAGTGTGTAAGTATTTCTATTTAAATTAATCTTTAT
>CM034465.1:14242139-14363143 GCA_019925255.1 Litchi chinensis | reverse complement strand
TTTAAGATCCTTTTACGTAGTCAACAAATCTAACTAACCCAAAAGCCTCAAGTTTAACAATGAATTCTGAATCCAATATAATGTTGCTTGGTTTTATATCTCTATGCGGTACACATTGATCTCCTTCTTTTATGTAGATACAACAACCCCAAGGTCAGGCTTTGTACAATTTTATATTTCATATCTTGCAGCAACAAGTTTTTCCCTTTGAAAAGATAAAAATCTAAGCTGCCATTAAACATTAACTCGTAAACAAATATCAATTCTCTTTCATGACACCAACATATAAGCTTTACTGTATTTTTATGCCTCAATCGACTAATGATTTTGACTTTTATGACATATTTCTTACTTCCTTATTTAGACTACCTTGAAACTTTCTTCACTGCAACAAAACAATTCAAGTGCTTCAAAAATTCTTTATACATCGCCCAAAACCACCCTATCTAAGTCTGTTTTTTCTCTAAAATTGTTTGTGATCTCAACAAATTCAATTATAGGAAAACTTTTAAGGTCTCATTCTATTTTCAAATTCATCTAGCAAAAGGCACATCATCAAGATGGAGTTAGTTAGTCATCCCACTTCCTCACTAATCCATTTTAAAACAAGTCAAATTATCCCTAAACCAACAATCAACACACGTGTTCAGCAATTATGTCTGCCACAAGTCCTGTCTTCTTTCTTTTGCCTTAAGAATTGAAAATCGATAGTACTCCTTTAATAAGAAGATAAGGCGAATGAAGAAATAAATAAAATTTGGTGGGACTACTTCAGGATTAAGAGAAATTAGAGGTGATAGAGGAAAAAAATTATGCGTTATTGGAGTAAGAGGTGTTTGATTTTATGTAGGTTGATAATGGGTAAACACGAAGTTGCAGGAGGGTCACAATTGCAACAGATGAAAATTCCCCCATTATGTTGGATTCAAAATTAGTGTTCAAAAGTACGTTATATGTTGTGATACAAGCACCCCGCTGTCGTATGGTACGACATGTCCAGTACGATTAGTATAGGAGTATCAACTGAAAATGACTTCAAAAAAGTATCAATTAAAGACGTGAAATTTTTTAATATTTATTTTACAATTATTTACATTTTTTAATATTTATTTTGGATAAATAAATATTTATGTTTAATATTTATTTTTTATTTCACTAATTTTTTTTATTTTTTAACATTTACTTAATGTATTAAATAAATAAAAAGCTAATTTTTATTTTTTGCAAAGGTAATATAATAAATTCCCTAAAAATAATATTAAAATACGTTTATAAAAATTTTAATTTATTAAAACACAAAAATCCTCTTTTTTTCCTCCTCTTCAATTACTTTTCTATCTCACCCATTTCCTCTTCTTCTTGTCCTTTCCTCTCAACAGTTAAATCTTCTTTGATATAGGCTTTTACCTTATAGTGAAGTTGCCAAAGGTCGTGCATTGATCGGCTAAAAGAAGTTGCATAAAGAATTCGAAAAGATGTTTGCTGGTTTTTGAGAGAGAAAGAGATAGCCTAATGATATGTTGACACAAATGAGAGAGAACTGACCGGTTGGGTTGAGTGAGATTTTAGGGTTTCAAATTTTTTTTTTTTTCCAAATTTATCCGACCCAAGCGATATATGGGTCGATACTACCGTATCGACATAGCTCAGGTCAGATACAATCGTCTTGCATGATCGAGACGACTAGAGTTTGGTTCAGCCCCAATATGCCAGTACCAGTATGTTTTGGGACCGATACGACAATACGGCCGTGCGGAACCGTATTTACGAACAATGCGAAGGAAAACTTCAAGTGTTTCCCTATTTTTACGACTTGGTTACAATTCTCTACCTTCTTGAATGACAGTTTCATAAGAGGCTTATTTGCAATCTTCCAATCGACAATCAATGGTGACACCTTGTCGATTGTTTCCAAAAACCCCACCTGCATAGCAGCATGTTTTTTTTTATCTTAAGCATTGGAATTTCGGAACAAGAAATTGGAGTGAATCTAGTATTGAGGAATATTTGATACCATCATAATTTCAGTTCAATCTCAAAAATTCTAAAAAATCTTAAAGAGGCAACAATCAATCATAATTTCAATAAGTCGAAGAGTAGCATATGGAATTTAAATAAGATAATACTAACCCGTTTCTAAGACCTTCAAATACATTGTCTATATATGTTGAATTTCCAAGACTATTCATCCAAAAGCGAAATGCTCTTTTTTCTCTAGAAATATGAGTGTCATCAAGTAAAGTTTCAAGGAAAGAGATCTGTTTTGTTCATGTTTGAAGCTCATTCCTGCACGTAAAGACAGTGGTTAGCTTCTACACAATCAACTCTTCAAAGGTGATAGTTTGTATCTGAAGGAAGAAGAAAATTAGATCATCAAATTGAAATGGCCACTTAAAAAATGATAACAGCATGGTATACAATATGAATCACCAAAAATATAAGGAAGACATCAAAATGTTTCCGATAGTTTGTATATATGTAGATAAGAACTTCCAACTTTATGACCTGGCATTTTTCACAACATCAACCTGTCAGTGCCTTACATCATCATGCCTTGGCCAAGGCAATTCTTAAATGAATACAGATTATGACAATTCCAAAATTTGATCCCATCAATAGGTTGTGTCACTAAAATATTCTATATCTCATCAGAAATAGCACTAGCAACAGCAAACACCAGTAGGAAAGAAAATAAACCTAATTACAGATTAACCATATACTACAGCTTGTAAACTTTGTACTTCAGAGTGAGTGACCGGTAGATTACCTAAAAGTGAACCCTATATTACAGGAATTTTTTTAACTCGAGGATTTACAGATAACGGATGCAAAAGATAGATGATGTGTTTCTTTGTCACTGGTTCATTATGTGCTATGATAATCTAGAAAGATGAAGCTCTTAAAATTAACCATTTCAAAGAAATAATTATCCCAAAGAGCATTAACCATCTCAAAGAAATAATTATCCCCAAAAATTAACCATTTCAAAGAAATAATTATCCCAAAGAGCATTAGCCATCTCAAAGAAATAATTATCCCAAAGAGCATACATTCTCACCTATGCTGGAAAATATGTGCAACAAAAGCAAGATCAAGATTTGGGGAACCCTCCACCATATCCCAAAAAATTATAGAAGGAAAGGAAAAAGTATGTATTTTTCCTGGATTGTGATTCTAATCAAGTTGCAAAGCAGCTCTATATGTCCTCGTTGAGTGTTGTTTTAACAAATTTAAGTTGTAAAGCAGCTCTCTATATAACCTTGTTAAGGTTCTCTTAAATAATTTTGAATCATAACTCTATATATTTGCATGCTAAATGACCAAATTAGATTGTGCTTCCAGCTATGCATATCACCAAACAATCAAAAATACAATTCAAATTTTGAACTAAAGCCAGCACATCTCTTCAGAAGCTCAAAATTTGAACTCTCATACTCAGCTTTAAGATACCAAAAAGCAGAAACAGATGAAAAAGAGATAAAGAACCATTAGGAGAAAAAGATATAATTTAAAATTTCAACATTACTCTTGTCTACCTTTATATCAGAAGAGAAGTTGGTCACTATTTTCTTATATCCAGCTTTCTTTAAATGAAAATTAGTTCATCCACCTCAGTAAGATCTTCTCTGGAGGTAGACCCATCAACTCTTCCACATCCTCTTGGTTTTCAAACAAAAACCAACTTATGTCAGCAAAATCATTTATAGAACACTAAGCATGTGAATGGCTAAAGAAACCAATACTCTAGAGAACATGCTTTGTTTGTACAAGAACAAAATGAAATGTTTTTCATCCTACTTTTTTTTTTTAAAGTCATATTATTTAACAACATGCAATTTCTACCTTATTGTAATCAATAAGACCAGTCTTCTCTACTATTGAAACTGCATTCTTAAATTTGCAACACATCTATTATCCATTCTCACATGCCAAATTAGATAAAAAAAAATTTGAATTAGACTATCATAGTTCAGAGCTCACCTTCCCGGTGTCATCTCAACCTGAGCTCGGACATAAAGCACACAAACTTCTGCAGCCATATCGAAGAACTTGACTTGTGAAAAGGAAAGATTTTGTTGACATTTCTACATGTCGGACAGGCAAGAATCTGCTTCTTCAATTTGGTGGAGCTTCAAATTCCATTTTGAATAGGCTCAGGCAATCTGGAATCTAATATTATGTAAACCAGACAAATTGAAGAAATTATGGATATAAGTTACACTTGCAGGGAGGAATTCGCTCCAACTACTATTGATGCTTCAGTTTCCCTTGGTGCACTCTTCCAATCACCATTCTTACAGCTATCTGCACATCAACTTAGATGCTTCTCAAATGATTGCAACTTTTGTCACAAGGTTGCCATCTGCGATCGTAGAACTTCCTTGTACATACCAATTTCTCTCAAAGCAATTGTAAATTGGGTCATGACAGGGCCTGATGAAACAAAGGTTGTCATTAATAACAGCACTAAACAAATTGAACCATCAGTTATGCTCTTTTAAAACTTTCAGATCAAAAACCAATATCAGCAAATAGAAGTTTCAACCAAAGAAGCATTTTCATCTATAAAGTCTGGCATATGGAAAAAAAAAGGATACGTATCATAGGTTGATTAGATCCAAGCAGCTCTAGCTTAGCTTGTCAAGAGCTCATTTAACAGTCTATATACATTAAGCACAAGCCTGAATTAATGTAAGTCACAAATACAACAAAAGTCAGGTAATAGAGAGCTCAAATAAAATGAGTTAAAAGGACATACCAAAAGTTAAAATGCATTAAATTGACATGTCTAAAGGATTGAAGCAAGAACCAGCCATAAATCATTAAATTGAATCAAAAATAGATAAAAACATAGGACACCATCAATTTGAACCAGTCGAATCCAACAGATAAAACTAGATCAACCAATCCAAGTATGTCACAAATAATGGATGCTTGTAGCAAACCTTAAAAAAAAAAAGAAAAAAAACAAAAAACCAAAAAACAAAGAAAACAAAAAAAAAAAAAAAAAAAAAAAAAAAACCAAAGCATAAAGCTACGTTAATTGCAAAGAAATCAACATTATCATATGAAATAATGTCTGAGAGAAAAAGAAATATATGCACAACAGAAGTCTTTAAAAAAAAATCAGAAATCAATAGTGTATCATAACTCCCTTCTGATATAGCTTAGAAAGAATTTCAAGAATTTCCTTAATGTGAACTTCATCTTTCTACACAACAGAAAGATCTTTAGGGTATCATTATATTCTAGTGAACCATTTAGTTGCTGCATAAAATAATTTTTTTCTTTTAAAAAAAAAAAAAAAAAAAAAAAAAAAAAGACCGGACTAACACAATTTCAAGAGAGCTAGGGGCATGAAGGTGGTCAGGAAGATCAAATATGACATACATGTAACTTAACTAACATGATCATTTGAACAGTTGGGACTTGGGCGTTATATAATTACCTGAGCTCTTCCGTAAGAGACACCACTTCATCTAAGCTTTTATTAGTTCCCTGTTACATATTAACACCCACTGCTCAAGAATGACAGCTGAGAGTTGACAGAATATCAGGAAAGCACAAATAACAGAAATTAAATTACTTTTAAGAGAATATTGTTACTTGGCCAAGTACTAAAATGTGTTAACACTACTACCATAATGATTGTATATCAAGGCAGTTAATAACCTTAAATTTACAAATCACTCACCTCCAAGATTTCCGCTATATCCCATCATGGAAATACCACAAATCAACTCCAAGCTTTTTGATAAACTCAAAGTTGGCTCTCACTGTATTAAGTAGCAGAAAATGGGACAAACAAGGTGTTTTCAATTTCCAACCAATTGCATAACAATCAAATAGTAGACACAACAAGCACACTTATATATCTTCTTTTGGCCATGGCCAATGAATTGATACTATCTTCCCATGGCCAATATTTCATAACCGAACCAAAAGGATCGGCTCCTGCTCCACAGAATGTGTGCCACAAGGCAACATTGAATCTCATCCAACCCTGACCAATAATGACTTGGTCAACAATCACAGACTACTTCATAAAGTTGAAAATAGAATAACACAAAGATACCAACCTTCATTTTCTTCCCCATAATTTCTTCTTCAGCGTTATACCATTTCAAGGAAAGTAGGTTTTTGCTAGATGGACCATGTAAAATATTGAAAAAATGACTATTATTATGGAAAATTCTGGACCAATAATCACAAACACTGAAATTGAGCATGTGAATATTTAGTACACTAATAAACACCAACAGAAAAGCACAGACATGTACCAACATATACACAAAAATCATAACTTTACAACCTATTGATATACAGAAGGTCTTCCTTAACACAATCATGCAGTAGCATTTTCATAGGAAATGAAAATCCACAAACGAGAAGGAAAAAAAAAAAGTAGGATATGAGCTTTTTTACCTCATACTTAATGGTAGGGATGCCTGTGGAGAATTCCCCTTCACATTCGTCCAAATCAGCACATTTGGTGCTGCGATCAGCAAGACGTATTAGTGGAGAAGCAATCTACACACTGTAATCGAAAACACAAGTCAAAAATACACAATCCAACTCTAAGTTTACATAATACTCATGAAACACATACAAACACAAATAAATATTAATAGTTGTACATCAAAGTTTGCTTGTTTACCACCAAAGACGAAACCACATTCAAACAAAACAGCAGCAACAAAAGCCTCCTACACTCCATCGTTTTCTTATCTCATGCAAATTAACTTTGCACAATTACAACACAAAATCAACAGATGATTATCAATTGTAAATAAATATTCAAAAGCATAATATGTTAAGAATCCGAAAAATACCCATCTCCAAATTTCGCACATGCAATCATGCGTTAGTAACAAAAACATATTCTGAATCATCAAACCACCCAAAACTTCAAAAAAATAAAATGGCAAAAAGCCACGCTACAAAAAGTAACTAACTAAACTAAAACTTGCCCCAAAAACAAAACTATTATCATGAACAAAATCAAAAACCAGTAGAAAACACAACACAGAAATTCAAGTCAACAAACAAAATAACATAAAACATGAAAATTCTTCCAAGAAAACATCAAACATATAAACAAAACTCACACACATTGTTATATAAAAAATAATCAAAACAAAAGAAAAAAGCGATTATCCTGAGATAAAGAGAAGTCAACCTCTGATGAGCCCTGCCATAACCAGGGTCCAACCTGACAGTCTCCTCACACTCCAACATAGCCTCCCTCAACCTCCCCATCATTGTCAAAGCTGCTACTTGGTTGCTCCGATACGCTGCGTTTTCCGACGACATAGAAATCACCTTGTCATACAACTTGAGAGCCCTAACAAAATTGCCCTTGTTATACATCTCATTATCGACCCTCTTCAAACAACTCATACTTCAATAACTAATAAAAGCGAAATTAAATATAAAAGTTGCAGTAACTAACAAACAAACTAACCACGTTCTGTTATGCATCAATAAGCCTCATAGTATTCGACCTGATGTCATCGATATCATATGATTTTTCATCGACGGAGTCGTCCAGGCAGCGCCGGTATTCATTGGGGCTTGAGAAGTGAGGAAAAGCGCTGCCACTGCCGCCGTAACGTGCCGTGACGGAAATGGAAGAAGTGGAGGAGGAAAGAGAGAAGGAAGAGATGATTGGGGCGGTGGTAGCGAAAATGAAGAAAAATCTTTGACACCCTTTAAAATTCTTCTAATCACCATACTTCTGCCCATACTTATTGTCAGATTCATCACCATACCAATCTTACTTTTCTCTGTTCACTAAAATTAAATTACTTTTCCGCCCTTTCCTTTTCAAACAAACACCAACAGTAAAAAAGAAATTTCCTTTTCAAAAAATTGATGGGGGTCTAGAATTTGGTACTGTCCGTGGTTCCTCATCCCATTTTTATATAGACTAGATAAATAGTCGATGCATAAGGCAACAATTGATATAAAATTACATCAATTCGAAGCAAAAAACAACAAGGAATAAAAGCATGTTGAGTCTGCAGTAATCAATAGCACTGCATAATCATACTCCTCAAATCGACAATCACTTTCGAGAGTAGATATAATACCATCAACCTAGGGGAAAAAACCAAGATAAGAAAACATATACAAAACAACCAAATAGAAAAATTCCCATGAACAGAACCATCAACACAAATCAAGATTTCAAACAGTAAACAAATGCATGAGCTCTACACTGCACTGCATTGCATGTTCATTGCCATACCTTTGCCTCAGCAAGAGCCACTACCAATTCTTCTGGCTTCTCTCTTCTTATAGATTTCTCATCAATATCTGCAGTCTAAATCACAAGCACAATTAACATTTTCACCACCCTATGTCTGCGCAAAACCATATATATACATATATATATATCTTACACTCGATAACTCACCACAATGATAAATTCATATCCCATCTCAGCCAGAATCTGCCTTCATGCCATTGTTGAAGAACAAAGAATTATCTGTCATGAAACATCACATTAAAAAATATACATATATATATATATATATATATATATCCTATAAACTAATCTTTTAATTGAAATTACTGAGGATAAACTACACACAAGGTGGGGGTTCAAAAGGCCTCAGCTCTTAAATGTAAATTGATGCAGTCATCTCTGCGATCAGTACAAGCCTATGAAGAGTCATCATTAGCAATAAAATCAAGAAACATGTACAATTCCTAGCTACTTGTAAACCAGCAACTTAAATCAAACATATCCTGCAATAGTCACTTCATTTGACTACTGAGGAAAAACTACACACAAAGTGGGGTCTAAAAAAGCCTCAGCTCTTAAATGTGAATTGACACAGTCATCTCCGCAATCAGTGCAAGCCTAGGAAGAGTCATCACTAACAATAATGAAAAAGAAGAAACAGATTATACAAATATATTACTATTCTTAAAATTCTTAGATGCATTGCATGGTATATTGCACTACCCCTGAAAAGATAAGCTTTGAGCTTATCTTGCTTCAGGAAGCAAACCAATCAGGAATCAGTTTCCTGACGGCCTACCAAATGAAGCTTTCATCAATTAACTTCACAAAAGATTTATTGCACATCAGCACCAGGATATGAGCTTTTGCAAATCCGTTATTCACCCATATGAGCTTACAAATCCACATCTAATTTTTTAAGCCTCGCAAAGCCACAACGTATAACAAAACTACAGTGCAGGTGAAACCAATCAAGCGTGTTTTAAAACTGTTTTAATTTCGATGTCTGTATCGATTACAAATTAAAAATTTCATCCAACACGCCTAGCAGAATTAAAAATCACATAAAACATATCGAATCCAAATTAAACAAACAAATCGTCAAATACCACAAAACAATTAGAATGCAAAATATTCTAAATCTTCCACTACTGCAACGCATAAGTAAGTTGTCAAAAGAACAAAACAACCAAGAATCGAATCAGTGCCGATGGTCAGAGAAAGAAGCTATAAGCCTCCATCAACCACATCATCAAACCACCTTCGAATTCAAATCAACAAGACAAATTCACAAAATCAAAAAAAAATAAAAAAAAAATAAAAAACGTCACCACATATACCTGTTTGTAAGACTATTGACAAGCAGCTCATTAACAAGATAAGACATGACTCTGTGCATAAAGTTCCCACCCGTCATGATCGAATCAACTACAAAACCGAAACCGAATCTACATGAGCCACAAAAGACGATTCAAATAAACCCCAAACTATCACAATTTCTAGATATCTAAAACGTTTTCTTATTAAAATAATAATAAAAAAAAAAAAAAAAAGCTGGAACCAAACAGCAATAATAAAACCATCTGAAAATTCACAAAATCAACAATTTATCTTGAAATGGAAACACAAAATCGCACCTTTAATCTTCTTGTTATCGAGCAAGTTCGTCCATTTCACCTGAGAAATGATGGCTCCTGTGCCCCATTTTCCAAAACCTACTTCAAAACATGGCAATGATGGCTGACGACGATGATGATGATGAAGTGGATCAAAAATCTCCTTTGTAAAAAGCCATGTCTCCTCTGTAACTTGGAGAAAAAAAGAGGAGAGAGAGAGACTGAATGAGTGTCCAAGTGATTGAGTGTGTGCTGAAATATGGACCGGAGAAGACAACTATTATACACTTCAATTACTTCTTTACCCTTATCAAACAAACGCAAACAACGAAGTACGTGAGGACAAAAATATAATTTTACTTTTTGGATGTTGAAAACTGCCACTGTTCACCACTTATACAATATAAGAAATAGAAATAGATAATAGATTTCGACAGTTGCTTTAATAAATTGCATCAGATCCCACCACGTACATAATTATAATTGATTAAGTTATGTTTTCCTTTGTAATAAAAATACAATCACAGCACGCAAACACTAGCAAATATATTTAATGCACCTGGCAAACATATTAGCTACTATCTGCATCGGGAAAGCCAAGGCTTCTAAAAATTTGTTTTTTCTTCTCTCTTAACGTGTGGGGACGCTCTTTTCAAAAAAAAAAAAAAGTGTGGCGACCCTCTTTTCAAAAATAAAAAAACGTGTGGGGACCTTTACTTTTGACCACTGTGAGTCTGTGACGTCCATTGCTTTCTTCCTTGTTCTCTCCAACGAGTGCACTTTGAGAATGTTTCCTTTTTTTTTTTTTAAGACTCAAATGAACACTTCTCGGGCACCAAGCATCAATTATTTCCATCAAATTAGCAACAATAATCAAATCAAGTATCAGGCATCATCCACAATTTAGAAAGATATCAACTTGCATGTAGTAAATATATATCCAGACTATTAAACCTCATGCAAAAGTGTCAATTGTCAAGGATTTTTCAACCAAATTATCTTTAAAAAACATATCATATAAACCCAAAAATCTCGTATAATTTTAGTGATAATTACACTCAAAAAGAAAATAAACCCTCAATAAATAATTGATGTCACTCAGTAATATATGGAAAAGTGAGTTTAAATAAAATCTGAATAATGATATCTCATACTTTCATCCAAAAAAATGAAAAATATATGCCCACAGCTTTAAAAAGAACAAAAAATGATCTTGCAACTATCAATCAACCAAAACTTCCTTTTATTTTTTCACTTTTTTTAGCTTTAAGTATTACCACACTCAAACAATCCACACCACTGGTTTCCATTTCAGATTATAGATCGCCAGAATCAAGGACTTTCTTTAGGGATGTAATGTAGGCTAGGGACATAATTAACAAAGAATGAAATATATGGACATGTATAGATCTCCATAATCAAGTGGAACTTTCTTTAGGGATGTAATGTGGGCTTAAGAACGGGATATGTGGATCTGCAAAGAATGTTTAAGAAAAATAGGGTTCTTCTGTGAATTTAAGGTGTATTATATGTCTTGTCTTTTTTTTTTTCAATTATTTGCTTCTGCAATTTTTTTTTTTTTTATTAGATGTACCATGGCATAGGGGGCAGAACACTTAAACAAGCCAATAGCCCTGCTACGTTGCGTCTATTGTTCTGTATATTATTCCTTTTGTCCTCTTGCTAATATGTTTCGGTTGGTTTTTGTGGTTGTCTTTTTCCATTTTTCAAAGAGATGATCCAGCATAGGCCCGACACACAAAAGCGGGACGTGTATATCTTCGAAATTATTGTCGGGAGGTCATCACAGGTTTGCCACTCTTATTTTATTTGTCCATTTGCGCAATTAAATTTGAAATTATTGTCCTTGGAAGCTCATCATAGGCTTGTCACTGTTATGTGCATTTGTCCTTTTGCGCATTTAATGGAGAGGTTGATGGAACATGTGCTTGATATGAGAACCCACGGCCACAAGATATGATTGGCTTTTTGATCCAATAGGGTTCTTTCCATTTTCGGTAAAACCCACCGAACTAAACTTCTCTAGTTTTCTTTTTCTTTTTCTCTGTCAAAACTCGACTTTTATATTTGCTTGGCAAGACGTAAGTCATAGAGCGCACGTTGTTACGTTGGACTCCACCAAGATAATGTTCTCTCTTGTGGGACCCTTCCTCTTCCATTAGGGTATCACTTTATTTTTTTTTAAGTCGCATTAGGTTTTGACTTGTGAGTTTGATAGTTAAAAAAAATTCGTTAAAATTTGTATTAATAAATTAAAATTTTTATTAATATGAAGGAATTATTGTCTTTCTAAGAAGGGTGAGTGTATTTTAGACACTATTAAAATTGTCAACCTTTCATGGCAAAAATTAAACTTCAAGCAATAATATCCCAACCAAACCAGAAGTACCAGGCCTAGCAAAAGTAGCTGGATAAAGCTTCTTCTTCCGTTCTATGGCTGTAAAAAATCTCTTTTTCATTCGTTATCAAATATGTGAAAATATTTATTCCCCTTAGTCAAATTTAATATATCTTAATATTTTCGAGCTTAATATAAACCAAACAAATGAAATTTCAACTCAATATAAAAGATATTCAAATTGGGTTAATGGGTAATGACTTATGAGGGAGCATTTTTGGACTGAACACTCAAACAAATGGTGGGATCATTTTGGTTGATAATGGATTAGTGAGTGAGTATTTGATCACACAGAAGACCATTTGAATAGGGGTAGGGACCATTTGAATAATTAAAAAAGAGGACCATTTGAATAGGGATAGGGGCCACAGGGTGGACCGTGCTACTAGCACTACATTGGTAAAACGTGAGTGACTATAATACAAGACCATTTGGTAATGTGTTGGGACCATTGGCCCACAAAGGGAGACAAAATTGGATTCACCGTGTACTACGCTGCTAACGCAATGGTACCGGTTCCTTTCTATAATTTCTGATGTGAAAATGATAAACTGGCGTGAAATATAATATAAATCCATGAACTTTCTCTACCTGACCCAATCCACTACTAAAATCGCACCAGCTGGAAATATAAATTATAAACCAAATTGTCATAGCTATTGTCAACCTTGCATGGCAAAAATTAAACTTCAAGCAATGTCATTAAGTTTTACATCTAAACTCTGTGGATTACTGCCTATGGTTTTGTTTTTTGAAAAATAAAAGATTGTCCCAGTCACAGTTGTAAGAGGGGTTCATATCTGAGTTTAAAAGGATGTTGGTTGGCTTGATTTTGCCATGCATGTAAGTGCTTTTTCTCGTGAATGTCCTCGAGCTACTCCTCTTGCTATCTTCAACCTCACTTTGAATGCTAGATCGCATGAAGATAAGCCTGCTTTCCCTGCAATTTCACTAACACGTTAATCCAAAATGTACAGGAAAGGGTTAATCCAAAATAACATTTAGTTATGTTTTCAAAGTAAGATTAGAAATTCTCAACGTTTTGCCACTGTAGTGTATGCATAACTCAAGATCTTTCAGATATTGGGTTCGACACCCAGTGGCTACTAATGTGATTAACTTTCCTACCTTTATATGGACCGATCCCCCACCTCGTATAAATCACTCTCCTATCTTCGTGTGGGCCAGTCTCTCTTATATAAGAACTATTCCTTGGACCATACCATCTATATCTCATCCTGTTTGTTTCATATATGGCTTGTAATATGTGGATTTGCATTATTAATATTTCATGTATATTTTAGGTTTTATATTTCATATATGTTTTATTCATCTTTCATGAAGGTTTAAAATGCTTAATATAAGTTTACAATGTTTCATGTAGATTTAAAACAATTTATATAAATCTAAAATATTTCATGTATGATCATGAAAAGTCATATATAAAAAAATTTTAATCTAAATTTAGATTTTATCAGATTTGTTGATATTAATTATTATTTATATAGTTTAATAATTTACTTCCATAAATATATAAAAAAAAATTACTTCCATAATAATAGATGAATAATTCTCCTCATAAAAAAAAAAAAAAAAAAATTATTACAAACGTATTATCCAAATAAATGTACGTACTAATCATAACGTTCTTGTTGTTTATAATGGTGGCCACCGTATAAGTTGGTGGGTGGTTTACATTGACGTCTGACAAGGTTCTAAGATGCAAAGTCGCGACATCAACGTCAGGTTTCATCACATGCCCATAAGGTGGTGCCGATGCTGTATACAATAATAGCCTTAGGCTAACTCTAATGTGCACCAAATTGACGTAAAAACAACAGTTTGGTGCAGTTTTGGTCTCTAACGGAGACACCAAGCATTAAATTTCGAGGCAAATTTTTGGTGTTGATGAACAGTGCAACACCAAATTTGGTGTTGCACTGTTCATCAACACCAAAAAATTTTTAACAATAAATTAATTTATTTAAAAATATATAGTAAATTATTATAAAAAATTAAATCATTTAAAAAATTTTATTGAGATTATTTAAAATGAATAATATTGAATATGTTTTAATGTATTTTTAAATTTTTATAATATTAATAAAAGATTATGTATAGAATATTCTTTGAAGATGTCATTTACATTAATTTGATATTAAATATATTGGAGTGTAAAAAAATTTGATGTAAAAAAATTAGTGTTAACATCAAAATAGTGTAAAATTTGATGTTATATATTGGAGATAGTCATGCCATTTTTTATGAAGGCTTTCACAGGAATTCGAGGACACGTTACTTCCAAACTTGATTTATAACAATGTCTTTTTGATGGAATCTTCTTGCTTTATTGAAAAAGCTTTGTTGGTTGTTGATATTAATACATTGAATGTCATGTCAGCTGCTCGGTTGTTCACCTCTATCAGTTGATTTTGTTAGAGCCAGGCGCTTCAACCAAGAAAAGATTGGAATAACTATTGTCAACCTTGTATGGAAAAAATTAAACTTGAAGCAATGTCGTTGAGTTTTACATCTAAACCCTGTGGACTGCTGCCCATGGTTTTGTTTTTTAAAAGAAAAGATTGTCCCGGTCACAATTGCAAAAGGGGTCCATATCTGAGTTTAAAAGGACGTTGGTTGGCTTGATTTTGCCATGCATGTACGTGCTTTTTCTCGTGAATGCCCTCGAGCTACTCCTCGTGCTTCAACCTCACTTCGAAATTTGAATGCTTGATGCCATGGCGATCAATCTGCTTTCCCTGCAATTTCACTAACATGTTAATCCAAAATGTACAGGAAAAGAATGTAAAAGGAAATTACTGTTCACGAAGTCATGTCATTAAGTTTATTATTATATAAATTAAATACAAAATAACATTTAGTTGTGTTTTCAAAGTAACATTTGAAATTTGCATTAAAGGTCTTTTATAAATAAATATATTTACACACTAGTTTCGAAAATACTATGAATATGTCCTAATTATAACCCTTTTTTTTAACTATCTTTAAACTAATAAGAATGATAGATATTCTGTGATTAAACACTTTGTTTTAGGGATCCAAGGAATCTGACTTGTATATTATATCACACTCACTATTGAAAATTTAGTACTCTAAAAATCGATAATAATATGCTCTGAAAATTAATTAGGTAATAACGTTTAGTTATTGTCTAATTTCAAAATTATAAGATTATTTTTTCAATTTAAATCGAAAGTTGTAAAAGGTTCCACTTTTTTACCTCTTTCACTACTCTTCTTCACGACAGCTTTTGTTGTACGAAAAGGAGGCTTGCTTTGACGTTTATTCTTTGTTCTCTTTGATAACCCACTTTATCACTCTTTCACTACTCTTCTTCATTTCACGGACTACCAATATTCCACTCAAAACTACATGATTTTGTCGCACGCCAAATTTCACATCTTGCACCGTCTCCTCAATTTTTATTTACTTTCGAGCCCCCATATTATCTCAATTTTACATCATTTCCTTTCATTATCTCTCAATTCAATTTAGGGGTGGGTATCTTCAATCCAACCAGACCATTTTTTATTGAGTTGGGTTGGATTATATTTTAAAAAAAATTGGATGGGTTAAGTTGGGTTGGGTTGAAAATTAAATTGGATTAGATTGAGTTAAAAATTTTCAACCCAACCCAATCTGAACCTGACAAAGGTCTATCCCTAATTCTAAATCCAATATTTTCTCTCATCTCTAGAAAAATATTTGTTCAAGATAAAGATTAAGGACAACATTTATATTGAATTTACTCTTTTATTTGCAATAATTAGATATTTATTTGTATCCATTTTATCTGTAATTAAATTACTAAGATTAAGAAGGTTATTAACTAGATCATTTGTGCCTTTATGGTAAATTAAATATAACTCAATTAACTCAATCCAACCCAATCTGACTATTATTGGGTTGGATTGGGTTGAAAAATTACGTTGAGTTGCGAGGTTTTCAACCCAACCTAACCAAAACCCGAAAACGCTCACCCCTAATTCAATTGGCTCTCCGTCTCTCTCCATTTCCCTATATAGAAAAAGGAGAGATAATGAATGCTATGTCTACTCTGGTCTACAATGATTAAAAAGTTTTGAAACTCTTTGGCAAGTGGGAACTTAGGACATCAAATGCACTGATTGTTGGATCCCACCACTCCTCGTTTTGTCTTCAACTATAGGAGAATATATATATATATATATACAGTGTACAGCCGTACTTCAACATAAATCCGAAGATGTTGATTTCACTTGAACCGTCATCACATCGAACTAGGTTTTTCCAAAATACTATTTTTCTCCATATCCTAGCTGGATTGATTGGAATCTTCTGTGCCACTACCGACTTAATGTTGCCATCAAGGTCATCATCACCAGGTCCACAACCCCAACTATCTACTCCTTTCCACTACCCAAACCGCTTCTCACGTGTCCATAAACACCACCCACCTCTCACTTTCTAAATCAGAAGCACTTACCCTTCATTCCTGATGAAGCAAATATCATCAGAAAATTATAGAGAAAACGCGTTCTCCTCTCAAAAGCATCCCGCTACCTGTCAAAGGTGGTTTTCCAATACCACAAAGTAAACCTCCTACACGTTATCAACCTGTCTGTACAACTAAGAACCTCTGAGGAAGCTTCGGCAAACACACATGAGAGTCATATTTTGAGGAGAGAGGGCTGGAGGACGACCCTTTGATCAGAAAAGGTTCAGTTCTGTTTTGTGGTAGTGCTATAGGGTTTCCATCCCTCTTCCCATCAAAATGATAGCTTTTTCTCAATTTTTTTCAGAAAAACAATGCATTGTGTGGAGGTCCAAACCGACATGGTTCCAAAAAGCCGTGACATAGTGACCAACCAAACCGACTAAACATCAAATTTGATAATTGATTCACTTTGAAAACTTAATAATGTTTTATAAAATTCTAGCACCCTCACTATTATATATATACACCCTTCAATTGATAAGATGATTTATATTTTCATAAGTATAAAAATGTGGTTTTCATTTTAAATAAATATCAAGTGGGTTTACAATTTTAGCACTACTTATCATTCTCATCACAGTTTTATTATATAATATATTAGAAAATAGATTTTTTATTAAAAAAAGAGGTATGGATGGGAACAGCAAGAGCTGAGTAGGTGGCGTTGAAATAAGTCATGAAAACCTCGCATATTCAAATGAATATTTTCACAGCAGTGTGTCCTTTTCACACCAAAAACCATAGAAACGAACTGGTAGCTTCTAATATATTTTCACACCAGCGTGTCATTTTCACATCAAAAGTCCTCCTCCCCATAAAAGATCACAGCTTTTTCTCATTTTTTACAATTTCCACTGAAAAATAATGTATAAATAAATTGTAAAATAAAAATTTCGAAGTGAATATGTTCATTATCATGAAAAGGAACGGTGGCTTAACGTTTGCAACTTCTGTGGCGGTGAAGGAGTTCATCAAAATTATAGATTTTTCTAACTTTTTTGAAAAAAAAAAAATATGTAAATAAATTGTAATATATAGATTTTGAAATGAACATGATCATTATCATAGAAAGGGATTGGTGGCTTGAGGATTGCACCTTTTGTGGTAGTATTATAGGGATTCCATCCCCATCAAAATGATAGGTTTTTCTCAAATTTTTCAGAAAAAAAATGCATTGTGTGGAGGTTCAAACCGTGGTTCCAAAAACAATTTGATAATTGATTCACTTTGCAAACTTAATAATGTTATATAAAATTCTATCACCCTGACTATACGGTCATCAAGCCCGCCCCTGCATCTTTCTGTTGCTTGTATTCTTGTTCTTTTTTAATGAAAGCCAGTTTCAAAAAATAAAAAGAAAATAAGCCTAATCTACCTTAGCAACTGGATTTGCTTTGCTGAAATATCTTTTAACGTTAATATAAATTGTCAAAATACTTCTAAGAGGGGTTTGAAAAGATTATCCCTGACAGCCACATATTCCATCAAGTTGATATGACTGACGGTTTAATTCAGGGGCAAATAGAGAAATGTGATGAAAAATTAATTAAAATAAAAAAATAAAAATAAAAAAAAATAAAATTCTGAAGTCTTGTCACCAAACTAAAGGCATATTCCAAATTCACTCACACATAAGCCAATACAGGTACTCATTTCACCCAAAAGAGATGAACCTATAGAGGTTAACACCTAATCTGATTAAACTTTTTTATTTGAGGAGAAAATAAGTTGATTCTTGCAGTTTTATTCAGGTGGATTTGCAAAAATTTTACCAATGTGAAATAAAATAAAATTAGACCAACTCTGTTTATAATGGAAACCAATTTTCCTCATCAACAACAATTTCTTCAGATTGCCAGAGGACTTGTGAGTGTAATCATTTAGAGAGTTCTTAGAGATATCTAAATCCAAAGTATGGTTCTTAGAGAATTCTTGGCAGATTATGGGCGTCATCAATCACCATCAATCTCCCACAGATTGAAGATTTGGAACAATCATCTTCAAATTGAACCACGATCATCAATCTCCTTTAAATAAAATTATGTTTTTTTTTTTAATATTTGATATCATTTATTTTGATTTTGAATTGTTTAATTAACATCATTTTAATTAATTTTTCACCACATTTTCCTTTTTGCCCTTGGAATTAAATGATTAACCATATTTACCTAATGAAATTTGTTATCGTCAGGAGTATTATTGTCCTTTCATACACTTCTAAAAGGTATTTTGAGTGTTTATTTTATAGTCATACAATATTTTAGATAAAAACGAAACTATATGAGAAAAATGAATAATGTGTCAAAATTCGGAGGTATGTTTTTGGGATTATCCCTTTTTAATAATATTTTTTTTGAAAACATGTATAGATTATTGTTTGTTTTGAAACAACTTATTAGTCATAAATTTTTATTGTTTTTCGGTAACCATCAATTCCCCATATTTTAATATCTCAAAAAATTAAAATTGGGAGAAAAAAAATCTGATTTTGTCTTTTTTCAACATAAATTGACATAAAAAGAAGGAAAAAAAAAATTGTGGAACTATGTGAATGGAATCTAGAATCGGTTGTTAGAGAAATGATAGGATGAGAGCAGAATTGTAGTAGTCCTTTGGAGATCAGGTGCACTCAAGCCTACGGTACCACTACGATTGACTTCTCAAGTCAAAGTCAAAACAACATAAATAATCCTCCATCTAGTTTTAATTTTAGGAAGGGTATTGTTAACTTACTATTTTTGGGTAAGGTTATTCAAACCACTTTACAACTTTCAACATTTACCTATAGAATATAACTTAAGACAATTATAAATTTATTACCAACTTTGTAGTAGAGAACGTCTCATCACTTTAATAATATTTCATATTCATATTGTTATATTACGTTTTGTAAACAAATAATCAATTTTTAATCATTATGCAAATTAGAAATAAATACAATAAATAAAGTGGAGAATGTAACTTATTTGTTAGTAATATCATTTATAATGAAATTACATAACAAAGTTTCTTGAATATTATACTTTTGTTAAATGATATCATTAAACTTTCCTCAATTTTTATTGACAAATTTCAATTTAGTCGCTAGTGTTTAATGAAACATTACTTTTTTACTAACTATTGCATTTTGCATACCTATCATCCTAATAGTTGATAAATTAATCATTTTAGTCTCTTTGACAAAAAAACTAATAGTCAATCCTCACAAAATATGTAAAAAGACCAAAATATTCTTAATCAATTTCATTTTATTTTAGTTTAATTAAAATCAAAAAATCAAAAACAAATTTTAATACAAATAAATCGAAAATAAAATAAATAAATAAATAAAAAGAAAATAATTGGATCTCCACTAGATGGGGATGCATAACAGCTTAAAGAACAAACATATTCTTCAAAAAAAAAGTTGAATTAGTTGAATATCAAAATTTAAAATTTAAAAGGAAAAAAATAAAAAAATTTCATAACAAATCAAATTTGAGGCATAAGCTCAACAAACCAAGAATAAACCAAAAAATTTAAAATAAGCCAAGAACAAATCAAACACAAGACCATTCGAAGAGAATGGTTTTGGGTTCGATCGAACCTAGAACTAGAGATGGTTTTGGGTTTAATTGAACCCATAACCTGATTGAACTCAGAACTAGAGATGATTTTAGGGTTCAATTAATGATTTAGTAGAAAAAAAAAAAAAAGTGTAACTCAAACAAAGATATAGTGGACCATGGCTTGGACCAAAGCTCGATTTCATATTCTTTGTGTTAGACCATGGTTTAGACCAGGGTTTAGGGTTTGGTGTCAGTGTTTGTTGAAAGTGAAGAGATGACAATGAGGAAAGGGATTAGGTGTTGACTTAATCTGGATTTGGTGTTGAAAGAGATTTAGTGTTTTTATCTGATTGAATGAGATTTTGTTATTTTTTTCCTTCAATAATTAAATAATTTTTTATTAGTTTTTATTTTTAATTTGTTTTAATTAAAATCATTAAATCTTCGTTATCTACCACAACTTTGATGGATGATGGAAATCTATATTTTATGATTTACTAATTTTAAATGATTAGTAAAACAAAATGACCAAAATACCCTTCAAACTGTTAAGTTTGACTAATGATTAACTAATCAGAAGAGATGAATTTCTGAAAGGTTAGGGATGATAAATTTTCGAAATGCAATAGTTAGTGAAAATGTAATGTTTCCCTAAACATTAGAGATTAAATTGAAATTTACTATTTTTTAAAAAATTAAACATTAATTAAGTTAAAGGTTTACATTGCTTATCGAGATTAGCTGTAAATTGTCTCTCATCACCTAAAATGACTCTTTTACCTCAAATAAAATTAAAATATTACATATCATTTAACTAATAAAAAGTTGACACGTATAATATGTTTTTTTGGTTAAATTAAACAATAATTTTAAAAAAATTCAACCCAGATTATTTTTTTTTTCAAAAAAATAATGAAGATCTCAACAATTATAAAAAAAATTAAGAAAAAAATTAAAAGAACAAACCCAATGAACCTTAACAAATCTCTTTTCCCAAATACTCATGGAAAAATTCAACCCAATTCACAGTCAATAAGATTTGAAACCCAGAAAATAAGAATTAAAAAAAAAATTATTCCAAAAAAATTAAAAACCCAAATACATTTAATAGTTTGTTATTGTATTTTGCAGGATGATGCCACATTTGAGGCTGCTCTTGATTGGTTATGCCTGAATTTGCCAGGGAATGAACTTCCTTTGAAGTTTTCAAGTGGGATGTCATTGCGCAATGAAGGAGGTGATTTATGTGCTCAGTATTTTGATGTTATATTCTGATCATTCTGGTGTGTTTTTAAGATAATAGGAATTAAGCGAACCTGTTTTATATTTTGACATTGATGTTAACACCATTGTTATGGCATGTGTTAGGAGCTTCAGTTGGTGTCCTGTCTGTTGCACAGGAAGATTGGACTCCTTCTGTGGGCCCATCTATGGAAATTAAGGAGGAAGTGCAAGAAATATCTGTTAGGATCAAGGGCCAGCAGGATGATGATGCCTTAGATTCATGCCAAAAGTCTCAAGCAGATTGGATTCGGCAATATATGGAACAACAAGAAGAGGTTCATGGGCATTTCGCTTTGCTTATTATGCCTCTGCACATAATGATTTTTTTCTTTTTTCACTTGATGGATAAAAGTGAATGGGACAATAGAACTTTCCATAGTAGATAAATTTCTTGTTTACATTGCTCTTTTTGATATGAAAATATTTAAAGATTTAATCTTTTGATGAGCATTGCCTATGAGTGTAACCTTTTCTCGTATGTTAACCTTTTCTCGTATATACTCCTTTGTACATTTAGAAGCCAAGTGTTTAAGTCATTGAAGAATCAACAGTAATTTCATTATTTGCAGGAGGAATATGAAACTTGGGAAGATATTTGCAGCCAACGAGAGCTCCACCAAAGCGGTATGCTCACTTTATTCTTCGCATTTAATTTTATATAGTAATGACCACAAAATGCTTCATGAAGAAAGCCTCAACAAGAATCTATCAAATCCGCAATAAAAAGATTTGTTCCAAGGGATGTGAATTTTATAATAAACAATTCATTATGAAAAATGAATATAATAAACCAATTTTACTAAAACATTCCTAGTCCAAAAAGAATAGACAAATCCTATTGAGCAAAAAAATAAAGACTTAAATAAATTCCACAACAAGTATTAAAAATTCTTAAATGAATCTAACTATAACAAATTTCTAATATAGTAGACTTCTACCCTACATCAATAATTTGCTTTCATATTATGATTTGTAAAAAAAAACACAAATAATGCTTACGTGCACTTAGTCACTAGAATTTTATTCTCTACCTCTTAAAGTGGTGTTAAAGTAGGCAATAGTGATTATGAAGTGAAGATAAGATTGTCTCTAACTATTACAGCCATGTTAAAGGGCATGAATAAATCATTGTTTGGCCTGACCTTGGGAAAGCTTGGAGAACTGTAGCAGACTGTGGAAAGTAGTTTTGTAGTTTGTTTGGATGTTACTTTTCTCGGAAAGATAAGTTAAGATGAGTACAGTAGGTTTAGGGTGACTTTTGTAAGATCTATCAGGACTTGTTGGGCCATAAATGCTAGTTCTTTTGAATTCCGCCAATTTTCCTCTCAAAATTAAGGTTGCATCTTTTTTATTTTTTTTAATAATTATATATATAGGAAACAAAGACTTTATTAATAAAAAGAAAGAATTTACAACTATGAACTAGTATTCTACCCATAACAAAAAAAAAGCCTCAAAGCAAGATTGGAATAAATAATCAACAAATAATAATCTTCCAATCTAGCATAATAAGAAATAATGATAGGTTTTTGAATTCTTTACTAGAAAATACCTAGAGAGAAGTCAAATAATACGTTTTACCTTTTAAAAAATTGTCATTCTCTTCGACTTTATCAAAGATTTTTTGTTTCTTTTCTCTCAAATAACCCATAAAATGGTGAAAATTCCACAATACCAAAGGATACTTGCTTTTTTTCCTTCTCCTAAGGTTTTAAATTCTTTCAATAAAAAAGAACATAAAGATATTTCAAAGGGAAAAAAAAAAAGAAAAAAGACCATAAGGATTTGGGAGCAGCCGACAATACCAAAGGTTGCATCGTAGTCAGAAGAGAAAGGGGAAAACGAGTTGACAACTTTTAACTTTGAAGGTCCTTCTCAAGAAAGGAAAGGAGGGGAGCTCTTCATTAGATATCCATAGGATGGAAATATTTTCAACTTCATACTTTAATACATGATGATTCTTCCAAAGAAAAAAAATTCATGTGGTTTGAAACTGTGGCTTGATAGATATATTGCTAAACTGGCTACCGAGAAAATTTGAAATTTTGCTACGTTGGATGCCTGGGGACACAATACTCATTTCCTAGCATTTGATACTCAAAGAAATGATTATAAGAGAATGCACTTTATTAAATTTGTGTAAATTTAATACCTTTTCTGATCAGCTTTTTGGATTCATTAAACAGGATTATCTGATGAGATGTTGGCATTGGATTTTGACCATGAACATGCTTCTAACTACACTTGTCCAATTTTTATATAAAATTATGGCCACTAATCCATTTCTTAACCAGCCACCGAAATTGGTCTCTTGTGTACGTTGGCTTTGCTTTGAAATTGTCCAAATTTTTTTTTTTTTTTGAATTGTCCACTTGCCCCTTTTTTTATTTTAAAATTCCCCACTAACCATTTCCTTTGGTCAGGCATCCAACTTATCCATTTAAATGTCAATTTTGCTTTTGCTTTATTATTGATAATAGCCCATTCAATTGGGCTTGCTTCGACTAATTAACCACTTTTTTTTTCCACTTGGACCCACTTAAATTAATTTCAGCCCCCTTAAAATTTGGACTTTGATTAATCTTTGAGATTTATTAGGATTTGGGCCTTACAATTGTAAAGTGAAAAGAAACCTCTTAAGAGTTGTTATTTGTAAAACCTTATAATAATTGATTTTATTCCTCATGAGAGACTTTTAACCTATCCACTATCGAGTGTGTGTTAGGAAAAAAAAAAGTTTCAAAATTGTTGTTTTATATTTTAAACAAACATCACATAGTATAAACTTAGCGGACTTTTGACCATTTCACAGTGCTTCTAACAATACTACTATAACCACAATCAAGCACAACAAATAAATTGACAATAACATAAATAGGAGCATCTATGACATTTAATTAGGATGAAATACAAGACCAAAGTCTTATTATTGTCACATTTATTATAAAACTAAAACTCTAAAATATATATGCCCTAAAAGGAATACCATATAAAACATCACTCTCCAGAGCATATAAAATCTGAAAAAAGGGGCTTGAACGGGAAAGAAGTATCCCAGGCATAAGTGAAGCTGAAAACTCTTTGGAAGTAAATAGCTTTCCCATTGTTAACAAGACATTCACCTCCAGATTTGGCCAGCACCGAAGAGTCAATAGGTTCTACTGTCTGAAATCCATTGCAGGCAAGTTTTATATGCAATTGTGCACACTTACAATTGTTGGCAATAGTCAATTTCCATTCTGGCTTATTTTGCACACGTTTTCCAGTTTGTTGCTGGTTGATTTTTAGGTTATTGATTGTGCATTCTTGACAATAGCCTGCAATTAATTAAAAAAAAAAGAAGAAATAAATGTAGAGAATTATAAGTTAAGATATATATATATATATATATATAAAGAAACTTTTATAAATTAATATTGTGTTTTGGGCAGTGGCAGACTTAAAAAAAATTTTAAGGATGGCACAAGAATAAAGTAATAAAAACTTCGAAAATTAAGATCATATTAAATACATAATGTTTTTATATAATACCAAGTTTGACAACATATTATAATTTATATAAATGAAAGATACATCATACTGAAGTAAAGTAAGTAGCCTTATGCTTAAAAATCCTAATGAAATCATTAAATAAATAAAAATTAAAAAAAAAAAAAAACCTATGTAAGGTTATTATTTTAATAAACTACATAAAATAAAACTATAAAGTAAAAAAATAAAATATAAGTAAAAGGTTGAATCATAATACTACATGGATAATTTTAATGTAATAACATAAAGTTTAAGATTTTAGAATTTATTGATGGAATGTATGTTAAATTTAAATTATTAAAAATTAAAAATTAAAAAAAAAAAATAAATTTAGTAGGCTAATTTGGTAAATAATAAAATGACAAGTGAAGATGAAGAGATACCAAGTAGAGATGAAAAGAAAAAAAATTATTCAGTAAAATTGTAAATTGCTAATGGAATTAGTGTGATCCACTAAAAGTAGAAGTAAATAATACTTATATAGAAGAAAACATATACAAAAATAAAAGAAAAAAATTACAAAAATAAAAGAAAAAATTACAAAAATAAAAGCTTTAAATAATTAGGAGTAAGAAAAATACTAGGAGTATGAATTGTAGGCATTAAAAGATAATAGAAAAGAAAGTTAGTTATATTAGAAACCAAAAATAAAATTTAATGTTAAAAAAAAGAAATAATAAATAATAATAAAAAAATCATTTTTTTTAAATGAAGCATAACATGAACACCAAACCCTTCCGTATAAAGAGAAAATTAATTAGAAAAAAAATTACAGAAAACTCGGCTGGAAATATTGACATGCATGCATGAAATCTATATGAAAGACATATATATACCTTGGGAAATGAAGAAGCTAGAGAAAAACAATGCAGCAAGAATATTGAGGAGGGTTGCCATTGCGGAGAGAAACTATTAATATGTATGGCTGATATTTCTCTGCTTTTTAGTTTTTGTGTTTTTCAGCCTTGAATCCAAGAATGACAACGCCAGACACCCTTCATTGTTTCTGGGTTTTGAACCAAAAAAAAATTGTAAAAGCAAATAACAAAATATCAATAGCGAACTGCCAAAAGAAAAAAAAGAAAGAAAGAAAGAAAGAAAGGAAATGTTTTCGGGATCTGGTTTTGATTATTTGACAAGCTAAGTCTCCTCTGTAACCTGGCTGGACTTAAAATCTGTAACTAATGTAAGAGAAAAAGATCGAAGAAATAGAAAAAGAGAGAGAGAGAGAGAGAGAGAATGAGCGTGGAGTAGAATGTGAAGGTGCGCGTGAGGTAGACAACTACTGTACGCATCTGGAGGATAGAAACGTGATTTTTGTTTCAGATAAATTCAAGGGAGCTTTTGTTTGTAGCTTTTAATCATCACTTTCCATTTTAGGTAAAACCCACCTAACTCAATTTCTCTGGTTCTCTTTTTCTTTTTCTCTTTCAAAACTCCACGTTTATATTGCTTTGTAACCACTACCGACCTAATGTCGCCATCAAGGTCATCATCACCAGGTCCACAATGGCAACTATCTACTGTTTTCCACTACCCAAACCGCTTCTCACGCGTCCATAAACACCACCCACCTCTCAATTTCTAAATCTAACGCACTTACCCTTCATTACTGATGAAGCAAATATCATCAGAAAACTATAGAGAAAAAGCGTTCTCCTCTCAAAAGCATCCCGCTACCTGTCAAAGGTGGTTTTCCAATACCACAAAGTAAACCCTCCTACACGTTATCAATCTGTCTGTACAACTAAGAACCTCTGAGGAAGCTTCGGCAAACACACATGAGAGTCATATTTTGAGGAGAGAGGGCTGGAGGACGACCCTTTGATCAGAAAAGGTTCATTTCTGTTTTGTGGTAGTGCTATAGGGGTTCCATCCCTCTTCCCATCAAAATGATAGCTTTTTCTCAATTTTTTTCAGAAAAACAATGCATTGTGTGGAGGTCCAAACGGACATGGTTCCAAAAAGCAGGACATAGTGACCAACCAAACCGACTAAACATCAAATTTGATAATTGATTCACTTTGCAAACTTAATAATGTTTTATAAAATTCTAGCACCCTCACTATATATATATATACACCCTTCAATTGATAAGATGATTTATATTTTCATAAGGATAAAAATGTGATTTTTATTTTAAATGAATATCAAGTGGGTTTACAATTTTAGCACTACTTATCATTCTCATCGCATTTTTATTACATAATGTATTGGAAAATAGATTTTTGATTAAAAAAAGAGGGATGGATGGGAACAGCAAGAGCTGAGTAGGTGGCGTTGAAATAAGTATGAAGACCTCGCATATTCAAATGGATATTTTCACAGCAGTGTGTCATTTTCACATCAAAAACCATAGAAACGAACTGGTAGCTTCTAATATATTTTCACACCAGTGTGTCATTTTCACATCAAAAGTCCTCCCCATAAAAGATGACAGTTTTTTCTCATTTTTTTAATGAAAAATAATGTATAAATAAATTGTAAAATAAAAATTTCGAAGTGAATATGTTCATTATCATGAAAAGGAACGGTGGCTTAAGGTTTGCAACTTCTGCGGCAGTGAAGGAGTTCATCAAAATTATACATTTTTCTAACTTTTTTGAAAAAAAATAATATACAAATAAATTGTAATATATAGATTTTGAAATGAACATGATCATTATCATAGAAAGGGATTGGTGGCTTGAGGATTGCACCTTTTGTGGTAGTATTATAGGGATTCCATCCCCATCAAAATGATAGGTTTTTCTCAATTTTTTCAGAAAAGTAATGCATTGTGTGGAGGTTCAAACCGTGGTTCCAAAAAACAGTGACACAACGACCAACCAAACCGACTAAACATCAAATTTGATAATTGATTCACTTTGCAAACTTAATAATGTTTTATAAAATTCTACCACCCTCACTGTACGGTCATCAAGCCCGCCCCTGCATCTTTCTGTTGCTTGTATTCTTGTTCTTTTTTAATGAAAGCCAGTTTCAAAAAATAAAAAGAAAATAAGCCTAATCTACCTTAGCAACTGGATTTGCTTTGCTGAAATATCTTTTAACGTTAATATAAATTGTCAAAATACTTCTAAGAGGGGCATGAAAAGACTGTCCCTGACGGTCACATATTCCGTCAAATTGATATGATTGATTGTTTAATTTAGGGGCAAAATGAGAAATGTGATGAAAAATTAATTAAAATAAATAATAAAAATAAATAAAATAAAATTCTGAAGTTTGGTCACCAAACTAAAGGCATATTCCAAATTCACTCACACATAAGCCAATACAGGTACTCATTTCACCCAAAAGAGATGAACCTGTAGAGGTTAACACCTAATCTGATTAAACTTTTTTATTTGAGGAGAAAATAAGTTGATTCTTGCAGTTTTATTTAGGTGGATTTGCAAAAATTTTACCAATGTGAAATAAAATAAAATTAGACCAACTCTGTTTATAATGGAAACAAATTTTCCTCATCAACAACAATTTCTTCGGATCACTAGTGGACTTGTGAGTATAACCATTTACAGAGTTCTTAAAGATATCTAAATCCAAAGTGTGGTTCTTCGAGAATTCTTAGTAGATTATGGGTGTCATCAATCACCATCAATCTCCCACAGATTGAAGATTTGGAACCATCATATTCAAATTGAACCACAATCATCAATCTCCTTTAAATGAAATTATGTTTTTTTTTTTTTTAATATTTGATATCATTTATTTTGATTTTGAATTGTTTAATTAATATCATTTTAATTAATTTTTCATCACATTTTCCTTTTTGCCCTTGGAATTAAATGATTAACCATATTTACCTAATGGAATTTGTTACTATAAAGAATATTATTGTCCTTTCTTACGCTTCTAAGAGGTATTTTGAGTGTTTATTTTATAGTCACATAATATTTTAGATAAAAACGAAACTACATGAGGTAAAATGAATAATGTGTCAAAATTCAGCGGTATTTTTTGGGATTATCCCTTTTTAATAATATTTCTTTTTTAAAACATGTATAGATTATTGTTTGTTTTGAAACAACTTATTAGCCATAAATTTTTATTGTTTTTCACTAACCATCAATTCCCCATATTTTAATATCTCAAAAAATTAAATTTGGGAGAAAAAAATATATGATTTTGTCTTTTTTCAACATAAATTGACATAAAAAGAAGAAAAAAAAATTGTGCAACTATGTGAATGGAATCTAGAATCGGTTGTTAGAGAAATGATAGGATGAGAGCCGAATTGTAGTAGTCCTTTGGAGATCAGGTGCACTCAAGCCTGCGGTACCACTACGATTGACTTCTCAAGTCAAAGTCAAAACAACATAAATAATCCTCCATTCTAGTTTTAAATTTTAGGAAGGGTATTTCTAACTTACTATTTTTGGTAAGGTTATTTAAACCACTTTACAACTTTCAACACTTACCTATAGACTATAACTTAAGACAATTATAAGTTTATTACCAACTTTGTAGTGGAGAACATCTCATCACTTTAACAATATTTCATATTCATATCGTTATATTACGTTTTGTAAACAAATAATCAATTTTTAATCATTATGCAAATTAGAAATAAATACAATAAAAAAAAGTGGAGAATGTAAATTATTTGTTAGTAATATCATTGACAATGAAATTACATAACAAAGTTTCTTGAATATTATACTTTTGTTAAATGATATTATTAAACTTATCCATGATTTTTATTGAAAAATTTCAATTTAGTTGCTTGCGTTTAACAAAACATTACTTTTTTACTATCGCATTTTGCATATCCATCATCTCTAACAATTGATGTTAACGATCAGAATTAGTCAACACCCGGGAGGTCAGAATCTCGCCTATGGAATGATTTGTACGGGCCGGCAGTGAAGACCGTGCCGAGCCGGAGGTGAAGACTCTGGATAACCCTTTTTGGCCTCTTGAAGTCATGTCCAGAGTTGAATCCTCAACCTTATATGTTTTTTAGGTTGACAACTCCTACCACCAAACTGAGTCAACAGTTGATAAATTCATCATATTAGTCTCTTTGACCAAAAAACTAACAGTCAACCCTCACAGAATATGTAAAAAGATCAAAATATCTTTAATCAATTTCATTTTAGTTTAATTAAATTTAATTTTAAAAATCAAAAATAAATTTTAATACAAATAAATCCAAAATAAAAATAAATTAAAAATTAGAAAATAATTGGATCTGCACCAGATGGGGATGCAGAACAGCTTGAACAAACATATTCTTCGAAAAAAAGAAGTTGAATTAATTAAATATCAAAATTTAAAATTTAAAAGGTAAGAAAAAAAATCCATAACAAATCAAATCTGAGGCATAAGCTCAACAAACCAAAAAATCTAGAATAAACCAAGAAAAAATCAAACACAAAACCATGCGAAGAGAATGGTATTGGGTTCAATCGAACCCAGAACTTGAGGTTTTATATTCAAACGAGCCTAGAACTAGCTATGGTCAAACTTAATTAAACATGTTAAAAAAATTAAAAAAAGAATCATATGATCAAAATATAATTGTATAGCTACAAAATATTATGTTTGTTAGTCCAATTATATTTTAACATAATTTAATAAAATACGTAAAAATCATTTTATAAAAGTGAGGCCTAATACATCCCATTCTTTTATTAAATGCACCTCTTTAGAAAAATAAAATAAAATAAAAAAATTTTGAAAGTGAGCATTTGTCCACTCGGTATCTTAATGTCACTATTGAGATATATATATCATCATTGAATATTATCATATTAATTTCATTGAATTAAAAGATTGGAAGATATATGACATCAAAGGAGCGGTTGAAAAAAATTCTGCGTTGAACATTAACCAGTTCAACATACGAAACCAAATGAGATATATATTTCATTGAATAGGTGCTCTAGATTAGACAGCTGTAACTATAAATGATTAACATGCAAATGCTATTTTCGACATTGGAATAAACTCCTATTGACACCATTACAAATTCAAAAAAATAGACCACCTTTGCTTCGAATCTCTAAAAGTAAAATAAGTTAACATGTGAAACCAAAATAATTCTAATTTCTTGACCCTACTGTATGGCTCGAATTTAAGCAGGTCCAATAAATAAATTAAGCTCAAAATAAAATCTAGCTTAATTTAAGTATAAATCAAAATAGTAATATTACCGGAGTTATAGGAATCTAATGGTTGGATTTAGTTATGGTCCAATCGTAGTTCAATTTAATTGTTATATAATGGGTCAAGTCCAGCCTATTAAATAATTGGATTCCATGAAAGGAAGTCAAATTTAGGAAAAGACGAACAAAATTGGGATAGCCAAAGTGGAAGACAGAGTTGAGGTATTGAGAGCCAAAGTGACAAATGATATGAAATGAATATTGTGGACAAGACCGAGGGCCAAATTGACCATTGGGTGTTAAGAATGGAAGCGAGTCAAACTTGCATGTAAGAGACCAAAACGAAAGAAATGAATATTGAATTAGTGAAGATAATAAGACAAAGGTGTAGAGAAAGGAGAGAGAATGAGAGATTGATTAGTGTTTAGTGGTTTATTATTTTGAAAAAGTAATGGACAAATGTCATGCATATAAGCATGGAGAGTAACACGATCGCTGAAGCAATCAGTGATTTTAAAAAGAAAAAGAGACAAGATAGGCATGAATTAGCAGTCATAATTGATTGGTTTGAAAGTAAAGGGAGAAAGCATTATGATTAGGGTTGGGCCTACTCACAGGGATCACAGGAAAGCATGTTTGTTTGCATTCAAAGAGTTTCAAAAAAGTCACGGTCTAACTTCAGAAAATGCTTTTGCATAAGCTTCAAAAACACTTGTCCAATGTCTGGTTCCATTGATCACAATAACTTTATAGATGTGACAATCGAAAACCATTTTTATAAATGTAAACTACCAGCTAGTTTTTGGAATTTTGGTCCAAAAGGAAGACCTAATAACAATAATTTTATAGAGGTAAATGCATTTCAATCTGTACATATATACTGTCAGCATAGCTAATTAATTATTTTTAACTACATATATATTTATGGAAGAAAATTTTTTTTTGAGACTATTTCATGATTGATATGATATGACAGATTAATGAAGAGAGAAAAAAAACTAATGAAAAAAATTAAAAAAATAAAAGGACATTATTTTATTAATCTATCCCACACATCATTCATAGGACAGTCTTATAGCTAATTAATTATTTCTAGCTATATATATGAGAGAAAAAATTTTTTTTGAGACTGTTTTACGATTGATATAGTGTGACAGATTAATGGAGAGAGAGGAAAAAAAACTAATGAGAAAAATAAAAGAAAATAAAATAATACTATTTTATTAATCTATCCCACACATCAATCCTAATACAATCTTATAGATGAATTTTTCTATATATATGAGTATTTGGTGTAACATCAACCCACATGCAATGTGCTTATATTGGGAATGACGATCAATTAAAGCTCCCTTTCCAATCTAACATTCTACTCCTATTCAAACGTGATATTTTTATAATGTGAGATTGAACAAAAAATTATCATATCTTATGTTTAATGGAATAAGATCAAATGTAGTAGTATAAGATTATATAAAAATAAAATTATTTTAAATTTATTTAAAAAAAATAAAATTATATAAAAATTTTTAAATTATATTAACATGTTAGTAAGCTAAATGAATGCTCCTCTTATTAAATGATGTTGGGTGTATTATTAACTTATCACCCCCAATAATTGCTTGCATGCAAAAATGAATAAGGCTTAAGCTAAATATTGCGAAGAATACCAAATTATCACCTCTAATAATTGCTTTCCCCCTCCCCCTAAAAAAGTTAAATGGGTACAACCCTCTCAATTAACCCAACTAAGTGTTGTTACTGAACAATAATTGAAGTATAATGGTAATTTTTGCGAACGGTCACTAATGTCTTTAATGGTTTTAACACTAATAATTAAACAGAGTCGGATGGAGGAAAAGGGTGGTTGTGCTCGTGACATAGCCCACTCATTAAAACCACTTGCACATATTGCGTAAAAAATTAGGACTCATACACTTTCACTTTTAGAAAGATGTTTATTTAATAATAGTAAAAAATTCCAAAATTATTTCTAATATTTAAGCAAAAGTTGTTAACAATGAAATTTCGGTAGATGTGAACGATCAACTAACTTTTTTTATTTTTTTGGTTCAAAATGAAGACTTAAGAACAATCATTTTAAAATTTGTTTAGTTTGATTTAGGGTTACAATTTACGAGTTACAACTATAAATTTGACTACCGATTTCTATTGATTTGACTACTTTATACTGATAAATATAACGTTGTTATATATACATAAAATTTTAAATAAAGATTAGGTAAATCAACCCATTTTACCTAAGTAAACATTAATAATTAACTTAATCACATCAAATATTAATATATTTTTTTAAAAAGAAATACGAATGTGAATGAGGGTTACATGTTGAATTAATAACAACACTACATATATTTTATTAAAATTTACTCAGATTTATAATAATTATCTTACATAAAATACCATGATTAGTAGAAGAGTCATCATCAAGAAATCATATATATGTGACTTCTTTATCATGACTAAATTTATGTGTATACTGATATAATTTTTTAAATGCAGTGAATGAATGTAATAGGGTGATAATAATGTACTAGATTTCAATATTTACAAATGACAAGAAAAAAAGTGCAGATTTTTTGTGTGGTGGTTGAGATGAAGAGCATCAACACAAAGGGTGTTGTTCCAAGTCTTAGATGCAGAGAGTTACAACAATTAGGAGCGAACATTTCAAACCTACATCGTTCCTGCGCTTTGTGATTGCAAACATTCCTGTATCACCAATTTAAAAATAGAAAATGTAAGCCACAAAGAATCATTTTTCTTTTTTTTTCAGGAACACAGAACTAGTTGGTATTGTTTTTCAATTCATCTTCAATTTAGCGAATTTGGATCCAATATATATATACAATAATTTTTTGTTTAAAAAAAAAAAGCAATAATTTTCTGCAAAATAAATTTGAAATACTTTGTGTGAAGGGCACCATATTACTGGTGAAGTCAATTACTTTTTTTATTTTTTATTTTTAAAAAAGCCAAATACTAAATGGTGATAATCCCAAAAATTCCATTATAATTTTAAAAAAAATATTCATTTTATAGGCTATAATTTTATTTTTATTAAAAATCCCTCCTAATATTAATCAAAATACTCAAAATACTCCCTTAAAATATGTAAAATGACAAAAATACCCTCAATGGATATAAATTGATGATATAATTATTGAAAGTAAAATTGATATTTTATGTTAATTTTTAATATTAAGATCAATTTTAGATAAAAATAAAATATAAATGATAAAATGAATAATTTTATAATCTATAATGATTTTTTTGAAATTATTCCTACTAGATACATGTAAACTTCTACATACTTCTCCAAAGTATAATAAATTCATCTGTTGCTTTTTTATTTTTTGAAATAATCAATTTGACGGTTTCAGTGACTTCAAAAAAACTGTCCAAGCATCATTTGGTTGATAGCACCGTTGGTGGGCACCAGTAACCCCCATGCCTCCCTTTGTAAGAGGCATGGGGTTCGACATCCCTGCAAGATCCAAATGTGTGTGCGTTTATATAATAATATAATATATAATATAATAGTTATATAATAATAATTATAATAATTATAGTCTTCCACTATTTATGTGGGTTGATCCCCCACCTTCATGTGGATCTTTTTCCACCTTCATGTGAGTGGATCCCTCCTAATTGTAAATAACTTTTCGAATTGTATCATCAGTATCATATTTTGATTGATCCCAATAGCTCTCTGGGTCTGTCTCAAACATTATTCTTGTACTTAAAAAAATAAAAAAAAAAAACTGTCCTAGCACGGAAGATAAAATAAAAATAATAATAATAAAGTTATATGATGGCGGGGACAGGTCGCGTATAAAGAAGAACGAGAGTGTGGGTTAGCTGGCCAGCACTCTCCATCGGATGTTTCTTAGCAACAGCAGACATACTAAAAGTAAAACTGAACCCCCTCTTTCTAAAATTTTGAACCTACTTGTTCTGTTTTTTTCTCTGCGAAGCCGAACCTTGCCCCCTCTCTAAAACACTGAACTGCTAGTTCTACAATGCCAAAGAAAATGGAGATACAACACAGTCCCTTACACTTTCTCTGTCACCGCCGTCTGAGAACTTCTTCTCCCCTCCTCACACTCACACGCAGTGACAGACTTAAAACATTTATTTTAGGAGACACCTTATAATAAAACAAAATAAATTAAAAATTAAAGATAAAAGTAATTATAATTCATATTAGTTTTTTATGTAAAATAGTTTATGGAGAAGAAAAATAATTCTTTATACATTTTCATCATCTTTTTTTCTATGATTTGAACTTATATACCATGCATTTTTTGGAAAAGAAAAAAAGAGAAAAAAATTATATGTTATTATAGTTTTGAAAAAAAAAAGTGTTATGGTGGGGAATTGAACCATGATGTTATATATATAGAAAGACCAAACCTCATGCCATCGACACCTTTTCATATTTGATATCTGATTTACTTTAAAAATTATATATCAAATAACATGATGCATTTTTAACTTAAAAATGAGAAAAAAAAAATTTGTTGTACTGGGAATTGAACCTATAACAAGCACTTAAAAAAAGGGACTGCAAACCTATCGCACCATCTAATGTCGGCTATTATCCATACTTCAAATACGTATAACATTATATATATAACATAACATTATGCTTCCATTGAAAAATAACGAGGAAAATAGTTATACTGGGGTGGGGGATCAAGGTATTTGGAAGACGCGCCTCAAGCCAGCAGCGCTGCTTAGTGTTTTCACTCTTTGTCTACCTCAAATTATAGACATAATATATTGTATATTAAAGTCTTTTATAACTAATATCATTAACTTAATCGATTTTAAAAAAATTGGGTCCGTCCCTCCCTTTTATGTTTTCTAAAATGTTAAGCACTATTCATACCTTTAATTTAATCAATAATGACTATAAATCTTCCAATAAAATCGAATAAAGAATCGAAGAAATAAGATTCTTACATGTTGAGTCAACATGTGAGGACCAAAACACATGAATCAATAGAAATAAATAATCATATCAGTCTCATTTTAGGTGGAAATCTACAATACAACACTCCCACATAATGAAGTTTTGACCATTCACTATCTCTATTCTTCTCCATCTTCCACTATCTTTCTCAACAGCAAAAATCAACCAAAGCTCCTAAACAATCAACCGAAGCTCGAAAGAAGCAAAATTTATCAAACAGGGAGTAGACAACAACACATTCTTCAACTCACAAAAATCAAAATTTCAGTGAAAAATAATATATAAATAAATTGTAATATAAAAATTTCGAAGTGAATATGTTCATTATCATAAAAAGGAACGGGTGGGTTAAGGTTTGCACCTTCTGTGGTAGTGAAGGAGTTCATCAAAATTATAGATTTTTCTCATTTTTTTTTGAAAAAAATAATATATAAATAAATTGTAATATATAGATTTTGAAATGAATATGATCATTGTCATAGAAAGGGATTGGTGGCTTGAGGATTGCACGTTTTGTGGTAGTACTATGGGGATTCCATCCTTCTTCCCATCAAAATGATAGCTTTTTCTCAATTTTTTCAGAAAAATAATGCATTGTGTGGAGGTTCAAACCGTGGTTCCAAAAAACAGTGACACAACGACCAACCAAACCGACTAAACATCAAATTTGATAATTGATTCACTTTGATGTATGTATGTATGTAGGTAGGTACGTACGGTCATCAAGCCCGCCCCCGTATCTTTCTGTTGCTTGTATTCTTGTTCTGTTTTAATGAAAGCCAGTTTCGCAAAAAATAAAAATAAAAACAAGCCTAATCTACCTTAGCAACTGGATTTGCTTTGCTGAAATACCACTTGAAGTTAATATAAGCTGTCAAAATATCTCTAAGAGGGGTATGAAAGGACTGTCCCAGATGGTCACTTATTTCATTAAGTTAATATGATTGACCATTTGATTTGAGAGCAAAGACGAAAATGTGATAAAAAATTAATTAAAATAAAAAATCAAAATAAATAAAATAAACTCCTTAAGTCTTATCACCAAACTAAAGGCATATTCCAATTTGACTCACACATGACCCAATAGCTACTCATTTCACCCATAATAGATGAACCTATAGAGTTTAACACCTAATCCGATTAACCTTTTTATTTGAGGAGAAGATAAGTTGATTCTTGCAATTTTATTCAAATGGATTTGCAAAAATTTTACCAATGTGAAATAAAATAAAATTAGACCAACTCTGTTTATAATGGAAACCAATTTTTATCATCAACAACAATTTCTTTAGATCGCCAATGGACTTATGAGTGTAACCGTTTAGAGAGTTCTTAGAGATATCTGAATTCAAGGTATGACTCTTAGAGAGTTCCTAACAGATTATGAGTTTCATCAATCACCATCAATCTCCCACGGATTGAAGATTTGGAACCATCATCTACGGATTGAACCACCACCATCAACCTCCTTTAAATGAAATTACATTATTTATTTATTTATTTTTATATTTGGTTTTTTATTTTTTTATTAATTTTTCATCACATTTCCCTTTTTGCTATTGGAGTCAAATGGTTAACCATGTTCACCTAACGGAATATGTTACCGTTAAGGGTATTGTCATCCTTTCATATGCTTCCTGGAGATATTTTGGGTGTTCATTTTAAAGCACGTGATATTTTGGATAAAAATGAAATTATATTAAGGAAAATATATAATATATCAAAAGTTAGGGTTTTTTTTGAGATTATCCCTTTTTAATAATATATATATATATTGAAAGCATGTATAGATTATCGTTTGTTTTGAAACAACTTATTAGTTATAAATTTTTATCGTTTTTCACTATCCATCAATTTCCCATATTTTAATATCTCAAAAAAATTAAAATTAGGAGAAAAAAAATCTGATTTTGTCTTTTTGCAACATAAATTGACATTAAAAAAAAAAAAAAAATTGTGCAACTATGTGAATGGAATCTAGAATCAGTTGTTAGAGAAATGAAAGGATGAGAGCAGAATTGCAGTTGTCCTTTGGAGATCAAGCGCACTCAGTCTACGGTAACACTACGATTGACTTCTCACGTCAAAGTCAAAACAACATATATAATCCTCCATTCTGGTAACGTTATTCAAACCACTTTACAACTTTCAACATTTACCTATAGACTATAACTTAAGACAATTATAAGTTTATTACCAACTTTGTAGTAGAGAATGTCTCATCACTTTAATAATATTTCATATTTGTTGTGGGTATATTTGGGGCTACATAAGTGGGTCAGTAAAAGTCTAACGAACTAATCCAATGGATTAACTCAATAGACAAAAACTCAGTTTGCCAATGTCTAGCTCGTAGAAATGAACTCTCAAATCCCTGTTATAGTTCTCAGGTCGCTAGTAAACCATAGTCAAGGTTGTCACATGTTCAGCTCTAAGTCACCTAGAGCAGAGTTCAGCTCGTAGCTCGAAATGCTCATTAAAGAAATTTTTCTATAAAGGTAACAGCCTAAATTGAGGAAAAGGTCAAGCACTAGAATTGAAAATAAAATTAAACTCCTATTTCGGCGGAATCTATCCCTTAATTATGGACACCGATTTTGAAAGTATAATTAATGTATAATTTTTTTTTATTCTTGTTGTATTTAAATTGTAACATCCTATATTATAAATAGGGGTTGAAAATTCATTATAGACATAATGACAATAATCAATAATATATCGTGACTCTGTTAAAATAACCAGAGAAATAGTCGTGGATGTAGGCATCTTTTTAGGCCAAACCACGTAAAAGATCTCATTGCATTTGTTGTTTTTCCTCTTCTCTTTCTTTTGTCTCTGTCTTTGATTTGTTTTATTTGCAGTATTGGATCAAAAACTTGAGTCGACTGAATTTAGACATCGACAATATTCATATCGTTATATTACGTTTTGTAAACAAATAATCAATTTTTAATCATTATGGAAATTAGAAATAAATACAATGAAAAAAGTGGAGAATGTAAATTATTTGTTAGTAATATCATTTATAATGAAATTACATAACAAAGTTTCTTGAATATTATACCTTTGTTAAATGATATTATTAAACTTATCCTCAAATTTTATTGACAAATTTTAATTTAGTCGCTAACGTTTGATGAAACATTACTTTTTTACTAACTATCGCATTTTGCATACCCATCATCTCTAACAGTTGATAAATTCATCATTTTAGTCTCTTTGACCAAAAAACTAACAATCAATCCTCACAAAATATGTAAAAAACCAAAATATCCTTAATCAATTTCATTTTATTTTAATTAAATTAAAATTAAAAAATCAAAAACAAATTTTAATACAAATAAATCCAAAATAAAAATAAATTAAAAAATAGAAAATAATTGGATCTCCACTAGGTAGGGATGCAGAATAGCTTAAAGAACAAACATATTCTTCAAAAATAATAATAATAATAATAAAACAATTGAATTAGTTGAATATCAAAATTTAAAATTTAAAAGGAAAAAAAATATAAAAATCCATAACAAATCAAATTTAAGGCATAACTTCAGCAAACCAAGAACAAACCAAAAAATCTAGAATACGCCAAGAACAAATCAAACAAAAGACCATTCAAAGAGAATGGTTTTAGGTTCGATTGAACCCAAAACTTGAGGTCTTAGGTTCGAACAAATCAAGAACTAGAGATGGTTGTGGGTTTAATTGAACCCATAACCTAATTGAACCCAAAACCAGAGATGGTTTTAAGTTTCAATTGATGATTTAAATAAAAAAAAAAAAAAAAACAGTGACTCAAACAAAGATATGGTGGACCACGGCTTGGACTAGAGCTCGATTTCGTATTCTTTGTGTTGGACCATGGCTTAGACCAGAGTTTAGGGTTTGGTGTCAGTGTTTGTTGAAAGCAAAGAGATGATGGTGGTGAAAGGGATTAGGTGTTGACTTAATCTGGACTTGGTATTGAAAGGGATTTAGTGTTTTTATCTGATTGAATGGGATTTTGTTATTTTTTTTTCTTCAATAATTATATAATATTTTATTAGTTTTTTATTTTTAATTTATTTTAATCAAAATCATTAAATTTTCGTCATCTACCATAACTTTGATGGATGGTGAAGATCTACATTTTATGATTTATTAATTTTAAATGATTAGTGAAACAAAAAGATCAAAATGCCCTTCAAACTGTTAATTTTGACTAATGATCAACTAATAGAAGAGATGAAATTCTGAAACGTTAGGGATGATGAATATTCGAAATGCAGTAGTTAATGAAAATGTAATGTTTCACTAAACATTAGGGATTAAACTGAAATTTACTATTTTTTAAAAATTAGACATTAATTAAGGCAAAGGTTTGCCAACACTTATCGAGATTAGTTGTAATATCTTTATAGAAGATAGGTATACTCTCACTTGATGACTTAGTAAATAAACATGGAAAAACCTTCCAATTAAAATGGCTCTTGAAATCAACTCACAATATAAATGTGTATATTAATTAGGGCAAATTGCACAAACCTCTGTTGAGATTTGGTTAAATTGTATAAAAATAACTCGCACTTTTATTACCTAAGATTCCAAAACTTAGCATAAATCTCCTCTGTTGTTAGTCAACCTCGGTTAAATCATGGTTATCAAGGGTAAAATGGTTAATACATAGCTTATATATTTTTAATTTAATATATTTATATATTTTTTAATTTAAAAAAAATTTAGAAAATAAAAAAGTCACATTTTTTTACTCATCTTCTTCTTCTTCCCCATCATAATTAAAACTTATGGAGATCCAACCTAGATCCATCTTTTTCCACATTTTTTCTTTTTTTTTTTCTTCTTCTTCATCATCATAGAAAATAATAAAGAAACCCTCAATCCATCTTTATCATATTTTCTTTTTCTTCTTCATCGTCTGCGTTTGGGTTTCCAACCTAGACTGATGTCTATGTCAATCTTAAAGCTCCAAGTCCTTGTTAGTTCATCACCATCGTGTCTTCATTTGCATCCATCGCTAGTCCTCTCAATCCCCCTTCCTTCTTTTTGCTCTTAACAAGACTAGGTTGATGATTTTACGATTGATGTTTGCCCTAAGATGTTATTGTTGTTATATGTGTGATTGATTGATTATGTTGGCTTATGATTTTATAGATTGTGTTGATTGTAGATGGTGATGATGATGATGTTCTTGGGTCAGTTTGATAATGATGGCAGTGGTTTGATAATTTTATAGATGTTGATGATTGTGTTGATTGTATGTGTTAATGATGATACTCTTAGGTCTGTTTAATGATGATGACAGTGGTTTTTGTTTGAAGATAGCAATAGTTTGATGATTTTACATATAGTGTTGATGATTGTGTTGGTTGTAGATGGTGTTGATGATGATGCTTTTGGGTCTGCTTGATGATAAAAGTAGTGATTTTTGTTTAAACATGGCAATGACTTTTGTTTGTGTTGATGATTGATGATGATGGATCCCTGTTTGTGTTGTTTTCGCTTTTTAATTAAATCAAAAAATATATTATGATAATTATAAATTTATAAAAAATAAAATGTTAACTTTAAATTTGACTTGAAGGGTATTTTAGTCTTTTTATATATTTGACGTTGACTGTGAGAATTTAATAATGGTAGACTAACAATATGGTAGTTTTATATTAAGTTTTTAAAACCTTAGGGGAGGTCAGTGCGATTTATCCAAACATTGTCTTTTTTGTACAATTTTGCCAAACCTCAGGAGGGATATGTACAATTTGTCCTATTAATTAAGAAACAATTTCGTTTGACACATGTCATTCAAATAAAGTATTCATAAATAGAAATGCTAATTGGAAATACTTGCAATATTAACAACCCATTGTATATTTGCATTGGACAGTGGACACATACAATGTTCCACAAAAACCAAGAGAAACACACCCACAAATTCTATAGTCTATTTACCAAACCTCTGTTTTACTCTCCATATATATTAATAAATAATTACTCTTTAACAAAATTGTGATTCTTCAAATAAGAATAAATCATAAAACATGCATACATTTCAGGTTTGAAATTTTAGAAAAGAAGATACCGGCTCTTAGGAAAAGAATATGATAATTTCAATGTCAACTTGGGACTTAATTTTATGTGTATCATATTCTTTTCTTTATTTTTTGATCTAATCCAAGTAAGAACCAAAATTTGGGCGGTATGAATTAATGAAAGAATTGTTGCATAGAATTGTAAGACGTACACTGGGGTAGTGTTTTTGTATATTAAATTTCATGTAATAGACTAGTTGTTTAAATTAGACATTTTCTTTTTCTCCATTCAAATGGTCTATTTTGTATGCTATATATCTGAATAAAAACAAATATGTTAGCATGGTCCTTCTCACTATATTATTAATATCTATAGCCTTAGCTCAAGATGACAGGTAACATGCAAGGTTAAATGTGCTGGCAACGTGCGTCATCATGCACATTGTGCAGGCCATTGCATCCGTATCGTAAATTGCTAATTATGGGCATGATCGTTCACCTTATCCTGTTGTTAAAGGAGTACCGTCGACTTCTAATTCTCAAGACCAAAGAAAGAAGACAGAACTTGTGGCAGACATAATTGTTGTAGCAAATGTGTTAATTATTGGTTTAGGGATAATTTGGCTTGTCTTAAGATGGAAGAGGAAGTGGAATGTGACTAAGTTCATCTTTGACATGCCCTTTGCTGATAAATTTGAAAATTGAATGAGACCGAAGAAGTTTTCTTATAATGAATTGGTTAAAGCCACAAATAATTTTGGAGCAAAGGACAAACTTGAAAAAGGTGGTTTTGAGGTAGCGTATAAAGGATTCTTAAAGGACTTGAAGTGTTCTGTTGTAGTGAAGAAGGTTTCAAGCCAGTGTAAAAAAGGAAGTAAGGAATATGTCACATAAGTCAAAATCATTAGTCGATTTAGGTACAAAAATATAGTAAAGCTCATAGGTTGGTGCCATTAAAGAGAATTGATTGTTGTTTAAGAGTTCATGCCTAATGGTTGCCTAGATTCCCATCTTTTCAAAGAGAAAAGCTTACTACCATGGGATGTGAGATATACAATTGTACAAGATTTGGCATCAGTGTTAATGTATTTACACAAAGAATGAGAACAATGTGTACTGTATAAGGATATAAAATCAAGCAACATTATATTAACTATAAGAAATTAGGCCTATCATAATATGCAAAATACGTTGTTATAATTTTTCGCAACATATAGGTGCACATTGCTGATGTGCATGTTGTCATAGTACTAAAAGGCTTTGACAACGTGCAGTACAAGTTATTTTAGGGCAAATGTTAATGTATACTATAAATTGTGGTAAATCATAACAACATACATCTAATGTTGCCACTAACTCTCTTGACTCATGTATTAACCTTGGTTTTAAAAATCATTACTTGCTAATCAACTAGAGAGACAGTGATTAGCAATTTATCAGTTACTTTACAAGTAATCAACCGGTCCTGTTTTGAGAGAAAATTATTGCTTTTTGAAATTTGAGGGCATAAATTAATATTTTTCTAAACAACAACGGCTAAAACTCAAATATTAGTATAATTTTATCAAACCTCAAGGGAGGTTTGTGTAATTTACCCTAATATAAACAAACATAAGCACAAAGCCATCGCTTTTCAATTCACCGTCACTCCTACCCTCCACTCTTTCTTTCTCTCTCTTTAAAACCATAAAAAATGACATCATTCCTCCACTTGCTAATGTATTTATTGTCGTTCTTCCTAACATAGCAATTGTGGCCGTTCTAGAGATTCTCCTTCCACCAGCCCTCATAGAAATCATCGTTGGCATAGCATTTTTAGTCATATTTGTGCTTGTGGTCAAAGCTCTAAAAGCCACAATAGGTGTCACCGTCAGATCCAGTAAAGGTGCCGTAGCCTTTCATCCGATCTCATCCACCCACACATCGATGTTGTACCGATCCCTCTCTCACTTTCCTCTACTGTTGTCTCTCCGGTATGTTTCTTTGTTGATGTTTGTCCATTTTTTGGTGGTGCTTGGGGTGTTTTCTAGCTGCTTTTATAGCCAATTTTGTGCCAAGTTGGGCAGAGTTGATTGAGTTAGACTGAGTAATCATATCCAACAAGTAAGACCCCTATTCTCGTCCTAATCAAATTGACAGAGTACCAGTCAGTGATTAATCACTGCAAAATAGCCATTAATCGATGATTTTTTTGGAACATTGAATCTAATACATTACTCTTGCTATAGTTGCACCCAATTCTTTGTTGATTTTTAAATTAAAGAGATGCAAAAAATGTTAAAATTTTGTATGGTTAACTTCAAATAAAAAGATATTTAATTTTTCTAATTTCATTAATAACGCTCCTACTATTCATAGTTATTTCAGATATTTGAAATTAAGAATCAGATGCTTTAAGGGAGATCAATAAAACTTACCAACATTATATTATTATATTTTCTTCCTCAATATGTTTGATTGTCCAAAAATTTGTCAAAATAAAACGGCATATGATTGTTAATGTGGTATAAATTATGAGATGATATAATAATTAATTAATGTATTATCATGTATCAAATCATTTAAGTGATTTGATAATAAAAATAACAATCAAGTAAGAGTAGTATATATAGTTTACATTTATATATTAAAAATGGAGAAAAGGAAACTGTGTATAAAATAAACAAATGAGAACTGAAATTTCATAGATAAACAGTACATATCAAAGTGATGTTTATTCATCTTTGGAGAAGAAATGGTTGATAGAAGGCATGATTTCAGGAGCCCGAGTACGGAGGAACTTTCTGAGCTTATGCTCACTATACTTCTCTCCTTCCTCTGCATTCTCAAGCACTGCCATTCTCCTATGTTCTTTCTTGATTCTGCCCCATCCCAATTATTGGTCAATATATTTTTGTCTTTTTGTGCTTTTTTATTTTTCTCATCATACTTTTTTAGATAGATAATTTGGGCTCCTATCAAACAATTAGGATGTAGTCATACGAATTTGGACCCTCTTCTAATATAAGCTTTTTGTTTACTTAATCTAATCTTATGACATATCAGCTTTATAATTAATAAATAATTGAGATGTGATTGTTTCTTATATTTACTTTTTCAAGCACCAATCATATGCTAAAATCACGGGAGGATCCAAATCCAATCCAATCACATTATTTCACGATATCATTATAAAACTCCAATTTTGAAATAATTTCTAGGCTTTGAAATGAATATATATAAAAAAATTAATTTTACAAATATACTTTCCATCATGTTTTTCCTCTAATTGGAAAGAAAAAAAAAGTCATAAAATTCTATGGTTTCAATTAGAATTTGTTTAAATATACACAAAGGTGTGTGTGTGTGTATGAGACTGTTTCAGTGGGCTGGATTAGACTTTTGACTTCACCAAACCAGGGGCCTCAGCCTCTTGTTTACTTAAGACTCAACTATTTGAGAACTTCCAAATTAATGACAAAATCTACCATTTTTTTTTTTTTACATAGAAAAAATATACCTTTCTTGACCATATATACCTTTCTTGACGAGTCGTATTTTTGGTAAAAAGATAATATTTCCTTAAAAATAATATTCATGGTTAAAAAGATAATATTTCCTTAAAAATAGAGACCAAATTGAAAGTTTTCCTTCTTTTATTCTTTAATCACTTCAATTGTAATTCAAAAATAGATTTAACTATATGTACAGATCAAAGGTTAATTGCACTCACAGCCCTTGAGGTTGGGCAATAACTCCGATTGATTCATGGTTTGTTCTCATGGTTAGCTAACCTAGCTATAGGGCTACATTTTTCATACAGAAACTATCTTAAACAAAATCTGAACATGACCAAAATACCCTTAGAAGATGACAAATTGAAAAAAACATGCAAACATGTACAACATGTAATGCATGCAATCCTAAAGATCTAAAATTATATTCAAACTCTATTGACATATGTAATACAACATGATTAAGCATGAACAAGTATTAAACCATGAAAAGACGAGCAGTTGCATCTTATAGTCTTCTAGCTAACTTCCTTACACAGTATTGATCTTCAACCTTAATTGCACCTTTTAAATCCTAAGTCCTAAAACTCAAGAATATACATTTAAAAGCAATTTCTCTCTAACTAACGTACCTTACAAAGGGCTGGTGATACTTGTTGGAGTTCTCATTTTGCATGTGTTTCTAGCTTGATAAAAATGTTCAGTTCTACATGTCTTGTTTTGCTAAATATTATAGACGAAAAAACTACCAATTCTTAATGAGGAGAAACAGATGTGGCTTATAAGGCATTAACTTCATTTGAATTTGTGTTCATCTTGCATCTGATGAAGATATCATGGAGAAAACTAATTTGCTTTGTCAGGCTTTGCAATGTCAATCTTAAGACATTTTAAATGCTATGCATGTTGTTTCATCCACTAAAGCACTTATACAAGGCTTAAGTATAATGAATGGAATAACTTCTTATTTATTTGTGTATGTATGCTTATTTTTTTTTTTTTTTTTTTAATTTAATTTTTTTTATTTGATGAATTCAAGCATGTTAATATTTTGCTTTATGACATTATTTTTTTTTATGTGTATGAGTTATATGGATAACTACCATGATACAATTTTTTTTAATAGTATGATGATTATTCTTATTAGAAATTGCCACGTTAGGGATATTTTAAGTTTATTTTTGGAACTTGACACCATTAATGACATAACATCATACAATTGTTATTTATTGATTTTCTAGAATATATGTGAACTTTAGTGTATAATCATATGTTTTGAAAAGTTTTATTGTTGTTTTATATGCTTTGAATATATTATGGAATTTATTTAAATATGAATCCCATAACCTTTACTAGCCCATAATTCTTTGTATCATATTTTATTTTCTGATAACTTAGTACCATTAGAAAGGATTTTCCAAGAGCTTTCCAAGATATATTATAAGCTCCATTTGGATTAGAAATTAGGGAAAAAAAGCATTTTAAGTTTTGATTTGAAAATCAATTTTTTAAAAACTTGTTGAAGGTTGAAGATGAAGGTGAACACTTAAAAAGAAAATGGAAAGATTATATCAACATCTTATAAATTATGAGATGATATGATCATTAATATAATGTTGATAATTAACATACCATATCATTTGGGTATATATTTTGACAAAAAATTTATTGAAGATTTTAGTCTTTAAATAAAATTAGTGGATAATGCTTTTTCATATAATCAAAGATTTTTGAAGAAAAAAATTGGTCAAGATTTATTTCTATAAAAAATAGTATGTGGCAAAGTATTTTATCACATTTATTTGGAGGGAAAGAAAATTTGGAAATTGAGGAAGTTCCTGCATTTAGCCATTAAATTATGGAGAATTTAAATTCAGTTTTGGAAAGTTTTTCTTTCTTTTTTCCTTTTTTTTTTTACCAACTTTTGTTGTTAAGGTGATCCAACTGCCCCTAAATGATATTGCATGTTGACTAAGTTATCTCTCTTCTATTTTTTCTCTCTCGTTTATTGTGTTCCCATGTTCTCTTCACAACTTTCTTCCTTTTCACTAGGTTTCCCTCTTTTTTCCACCCTCTCATTTCTATTATTTGTTTGTGTTTCTCTCTCTACTTCTTTCTCCCTTCCTTTGCTAGGTTTTACTCTTTACAATTTTGTTCTTCTCATTGAAATGATTCTAATACTGTATTTAGTCACAAATGTGATATTATTGCTCCCTTATAAGTCCTTGAAATGTGTTTTGCATCATGGTGAAAACAAAAAGTGTTCACATGATCAGAATAATTGGTTACTCAATTTAAAGAAATAGTCACCATATAATGTGGACAAATGGTTATACAATGAAAGCCAGGACACAATGAAAAGTTTTGATTAGACAATTATAACAAATAATTATATGATGGAAACAAATAATTGTACAATTAAAATAGATGAATAATGATAAGAACAATATTATGTGATTATAACAAGTGCCGATGACAAAAAAATTACACAATAACATATCAACATGTAGTGTTGTTGGAAATAGGAAATCGACTATATCAAGCACATCAATTAAGAAAACATGAAAATCCACGATTTTAAGACAAATTATGATATTCTGTATTGATATTTGTGATAAACAATATAGATATGAAGATATATGTCATCAATGGTTAAGATTTATTTTTCTAGTTTTTCATTTTTATTATTTTCAAGTGTCGTGCTTTGTCTTTGACTCTTTATGCTCAACAAATAGATCAATATAGCAGAATATTATGATCCTTTAAGCATATATTATTGTACAAAATCATGATTAAAAAAGAAAATTCAAATGTTATAATTATAAGCAAGTAAATTTTTAATCTCTCTCTCTTTAGGTTCCATATCTGTTTCACCATTTTTGGTTTCTTTCTACTCTAAATATGGTTTTTCTCTCTCCATTGAAAAAGAAAAGTTATATGTTAAGGTGATGTGGGTTACTAACGTTTGGGGACATTTTTATTCAAAAATCATTTGTTTTAATTTATTTTTAGAAAATAAATTTTTGAGAGTGCTAAATTTAACTAAAAATGTCACCATATGACACCAAAAATTAGTTACTTAAGATTTGAGTCATTTCTCAATAATTTTAACATTGGACTCTCACCCATATTTTTTTGGACAATATGCCTTTTGACTATCTCAAAGTTGTAACTCCCATTTCCTCCTCTTCAAATTTCGATGGTCATCTCTGATCACTTTCACCATCGAAATCTCTCTCTTTTCCATCCAGCACCAATTATCTCTCTTCTTCTTCTTCTTCTTCTTTTTTTACTTCCTCTTTTTCCTTCTTTTTCTTCTTCTTCTTTTTTTTCTCCCCTTCTTCCTTCTTCTTTTCCTTCATTCTCCATCAAATTCTATGGTGTCGGTATGTCCTAGCTTGAGACATATGAGAATTGACCAGCATTAATTAGTAACACTGGTTCTTCCTAATTTAGTAATGTTGGAATGGATTAATATTAGTTACTTTAAAATACTGATGTTTCCAAGTTTATTTTGGGAATAATGAAACAAGTTTCTAGTTATTTATAATATAACATAAAACAAAACTATGAGTAAATCACTAGTCACACCATTTTGATGTGACGTTAGTAAGATGACAACCATTACAAGATTAGTGATTCCATGAAAGAGTTGAGAAAACAGAAGTGTTTTTACTAGTCACACCACTTTGTCATTATGTTATTAACGTTAGTGTTATGAAAGACTTGGAAAAGAACATAAACATTTTCGCAAGTCATGCCACTTTGACATAGCATTCGAAACTCCAGTCTTATGGCCAAATTAATGGTTCTTAAAAGACTTGAAAAAAATAGAAATATTTTTACTAGTCACATCCCTTTGACATGATGTTAATCACACCGATGTCATGGTAGGATTAATGATTGAATGAAGGATTTGAAAAAAACATAAGCATTTTTACCAATCATGCCATTTTGAAATGACGTTTATCACATGAGTGTTATGACAAGATTAGTGGTTTATTAAAGGATTTGGAAAATAGAAGCATTTTTACTTGTCACATCACTTTGACATTTGGTCCATCTTAACATGACGCATATTCAGTGTTTAAGAACTTGGGGACTAGCATATAGTTCTCATCGAGAAGTCACTCGACAACACTCCAACGACTCGAGAACCCCTAAATTGGGGTTCTAATCATTAGGTCGACTACTCGACTGAGTTAGACCAATTTTTTGGTCCAGTCGCTAACTTGGGAATAACTCGAAAACTTAGAAAAAGAAAGCTGTTAGTTTGATAGTTATGGAGGATTGATCGGCAATGATCAAACTTGGAGTTGGCGTTGCGGTGGTTGATTGACGAAGAAGAGAAATGCATTATGTTTAGTAGCGATCATGGAGGAGATGAAAGAGATTAGATCCGGTGGCAACAGATGAGGAGATGCGACGACAACCATGACAAAGCTTAGGGTCGCAACCAGTGGCGAACCCAGAAAATTTATTCAGAGGACACATGAATAAAATAAAAAAAAAAAAAAAATTAAGAACATACTAAATATATAATATTTTTATGTAAAAGGATGTTTGATAACACTATATAGTTTAAATAAAATAAAATATACATTATATTTAGACAAAATAAATAGTCTTATGTTAAAAATCTTAATGAAATCATTAAATAAATAAAAATAAATAAACTGCATACAATTATAATTTTCCTCAACGAGGTTTTATGATAACCTCTTTATTAATTCTATCAAAAATATCTTTCTCCACATATGCAAGCAAGCTATAATTTAACCATTGATCTCCCATTCGATTACGTAATTTAGTCTTCGTAATATTCATAGCAAAAAATGCTCTTTCAATGGTAACGGTTGCATCAAGTAGTAATAATGTCAATGTCAAGAGCAAGTAAACTAATGGAAAAACCTTATTTTGTTTTTTCGCAACCATCTTTTGTGCCAAATTTGTAAGGCCATTTAATTCTAAAAATTCAATATTAGAGCGCATGACTATAATATAATTCTCAAGTTGATCTTCAAGTGCCGAAAGTTCAATAAAAAAGAAGTGTTTTGGATAAAATTAAGCAAGTTGAATCAATTTTTGTTTGTCAAATGCACGAAATCGATCTCTTGGGCTAAGACATGCAACATAAAGAAGTAACTCAGTATTTGTCTTAAAAAACGATTATTTAGCTTTTGAAGTTGCAAATCTAACACAGTATAAAACAAGTCTACTCGACAATGATACACATTGTTTATCTTCTAAGTTTTACACTTTGATCTCTCTCAAGGCGTAAATAAATCATCCATGTTAACAACTTGAATTTTATGCTTTTCACAGATAGCGAAAACCTACTTCAATAAGAATTCCACCCATTTTCTCTCGTTGTCTAAAGTCATTCTTTACATGTTTTTACTAATGTCATAACATGGACAATATCTTGATCTTTTTTCTGTAATATAAGTGACAACTCATGTGTAACTTCCAATATTGTTCTGCTCAAATGAAGACTAAAAATAAAATCAAATATTTCTATTTCATCCAATAAAAGCATTTATTCATATTTTTGCTCTTGATTCGATCCATCATCTACTAACATATCAAGTATTTCTATAATAGAAGAAAACATGAAAATTATTTTGATTATAGTGTTGTAATGTGAGCCCCAACGTGTATCACCTAGTCTTTTAAGACTAGTTTCTTAATTTAAACTCCGCCCACTTGAAAGCTCATTATTCTTTAGTACTTCAAAAACTTTAGCTGCTTATTTTTTTTGAAGAATATCGCAACGTTTACCGAATGCTTCAATAATATTTACCACCTAAGTAATCCAATAAAAAAGACTAGCAATATTTGTATGATTTTTCGTCACATCAATAGGAGCTAATTTGAAGTTGATGGGCAAAACAATACATGTAAAAAGCACTCTCATTCTCTATTAAAATAAGTGCTTTAAGTCCATTAAATTCACCTTATATGTTACTTGCTTCATCATAACCTTGTCTTTGCAATTTAGAATACTTAATCCATATCTTCAAAAAAAAAAAAAAAAAAAAATCAATTGTCGCTTTAGATGAGAGTGCAAAAGCATCGATATCATGCTCAATGCTAGCAAAATGCTCAATTACATTACCATTCTTGTCCATATATCTCAATACAATAGCCATATGCTCTTTTTAAGATATATCACGAGGTTCATCCACAATAAGTGAAAACAATGAATTGTCAATATCTTTAATAATTGCATTAATAATTTCACTTGAAATAGCATTTACTATGTCCTTCTGAATCTTGGGTGCCGTCATTTTCAAGTTTTTAGAAGCACTTTTGAGTGTCACAATTTTTATATTCTCATTTTGAGCACATAGCCAATGTAAAAGTTCAAAAAAATTGTCTTTATTACTAGAATTTTCTTATTCATCATGTCCTCGAAATGGAAGCCCTTGCTGTAAAAGAAAACAACTACAATCAATTGAAGCATATAAGTAAGTTCGATACTCAATTCAAGCTTGATCTATTTGTTTGTTTATAGTTGACTTAATATATTGATTATGATTTACTAGATCTTCACATTTGCTTCAAGCAACTTTATGGGCACAACTTTTAGCATGTTGTCTTAACGAATCTATCTTCTTCCAATTTATAAACCCTTCACCAACAAAAGAGTCACCACCCGCTTGTTTTCCAATATCCGGTTTGAAAAGATAATAACTTAGACAATAGGCTGCATCTTTTGCTATACTGTACTCCAACCAAGTCGAATGTTCAGTAAACCAAACAATGTTGAATTGTCTAGACTTTTGTCGAAAAGCTCTCATAGGAAAATTGTGTTCTTGAGGTTGACAAGGACTTTTAGCAGATATGCTCTCCGAATTTGCTCACGGACATTAGGATTATAATCCCATATTTTAGTTCAAAGCCTTGGATCGGCAAAGAGATTTGATAAATTGACTTCAACACAATTTTTCTTTGAAGAAAATGATTCCAACTCAAGTGATGATTTTCTTTTCATATATCTCTCTATAACTATTTCACAACAAATAAAAAAATTTAAAAAATTTAATAATAATTTATTGATTCTAAATAAAATAAAACTATAAAGTAAACAATATTATATATATAATTGAATCATGACAATACATTATACATGGATAATTTTAATGCAATAATTTATAGTTCAAGATTTTAGGGTTTATTGATGGGATGTATATTAAATTCAAATTATTAAAAAATAAATTAATTAAAAATAATTAATTTAGAAAATTAACATGGTAAGTCACAAGATATCAAAGTGAAAATAAAGAAATGTTAAATAAAGATGAAGAGAAAAAAAATAATAATTGTTCACTAAAATTACAAATTGTCAATGAATTTTGTATAACATATAAAAAATAGAAGTAAATAGAACTTTTATAGGAGAGAACTAAAAGAATAAAATTGAACAAAAATATATTAATTAATTAAGAGTAGGAAAAATATTAGAAGTAGGAAAATTAAGTTTAATAGAAGTAACAAATAAGAAAGGAAGTTAATTCTATTAGAAATAGGAAAAATAAATAATTGAATAAGAAAATAATAATTTTTGTTTTTTTTAAGAAATAAGGCACTAAATTTAAACAAAAAGTGGGGCTAGCAAAAAGAAATTGTAACTTTTAAATAAGTTTTTTTTAAAAATGATAAAAATAAATGTTATATGTATTTTCCGGGCCCATTAATTGGGCTGGTAAAAGTCCAATTTAAGCCCATCTAAGACCCGATAAGAAGGACCGATAAGGTCAGCATGGTTAAAGCCCATCAGATAAGGCCCAGTATTAACTCTAAGTCCAGCAGGCTCTTCAACTAGCTCAAGGAGATTCTCCAGCTAGCATCAACAAACCCATAAACGCAGTCAGGTCGTAGCTCGCCTCTTGCACAGCTCGTCTCTCAGCGAGCTCGAGCTCGAGACCACCATAGACACGTCAGCTCGCTCAGACACGTGATTAATACAGTATCTCCCAGAACAGGCAGTTACCAAGTTCAACCATGATTCTCTCTCCAAATATAGTAGTTACCCAGTCAAACCGTGATTTCTTCATCGGGGATGGAGATCTATTCAAATTCAAATTCAAATCAACCTTATCTCAAGATAATTACAATAATTTCCTGATATTATCCAAACATATTAGGAAGTATAATTAATTCATAATTCTTTTCCTTATTTTTTTCAATTATTTAGGGAATGTAATTAATTCAGGATTCTTTTCCTGATTTGCTATAACTAGAATTGTAACATCTCTTTCCCTATAAATAGGGATTAAAATCATTGTAACATCATCATACAATATTCAATAATATACTGTCACTCTGCAGAATTTAAGAGACAGACAGTCGTGGACGTAGGCCTATTATTGCCGAACCACGTAAAAGCTTCGTGTTCTTACATTTATTCTCGATTCTTGTCTTTGTCCTTTCTTGGTATTTGTGTTTTCTCACATTAATTGCAGATATTGGGCATTGATTACTCGTCGACTGAATTTCAACGTCGGAAATAAATAATACTAATAATAATTAAAAATAAAAAAATTAATTGAAATCGACAGTTGTAGCATTTACTGTTACTGCACAATATCTGCGCACATTTTTGTATGTCTACAATTTGCAAACTGCAATAGTTTAGTTTTTTCTTTTTCTTTTTCTTTTGGACTGCACAGTAAATCTAGCAATTTTTTTTCAAATTTCGAGAGGGGCACGTGTCTCCCCTAGCCCAATGGTGGATCCAGCCCTGGTTGTTACAATATGAAATGGAAGAAGAAAATGGTACAATAGTGGCTGGTCTTGAAGTTGGAGATGAAAGCTCTAGAGGTTGTGGCAGCCAAGGTTAAAGATGAAAAGTGAAAGTCGATTGGAGGAGAAGTAATTTAACTTGACCTTGTTTGGCTAGGTGTAGGGGCAAATGGGCCTTGGTGTATGAGATTGGCTGGAAAATTTGATTATAAATAGGGTCAGCTATCATTCACTCTGTTTTGGGGTTGAAATTGCGAAATAGACCATTTGAAAATATTTGCTGAAAACATGAGAAGCACCAAATCAATTACTTGAATTTTTAATTTGCAAACTTGCAAAAATATCAACTCTCATAAGCAAAAAAATACACTAAAATAAAGTAATTAGCCTAATTATATTTGTAAAAATAATTAAATAAAAATATTCATTAAACAACACATTTTTGACAAATACAATCAATTTATTAATATTAAAAGTGTATGCTCATACATCAATCATATTTCTTGCAAGTTTACTTTCAATTTACAAAATTTGAATAAAGTGATTCGATTTAGGAAAAGGTTTGAGTAGGTTTGATCGTTAGTCAACAAGTTGACTAGCCGCCTAGTACTTGTCAACTAGTCGACTAGTTACTAGTCGTTAGGTAGCCAACCACCTAGTGGCTAGTATTGTTTCAAACATTACTTATATTGGGACGGACTGATGTTGCTAATGTCATTGCTTCGGTTAGAGATGGAAGAAGAAGAAGAAGAAAAAGGAAGAAGAAAGATGATAAAAGAAGAAAAAGAAGAAGACGAAGAAGTAGGAAAAGTAGAAGAATTTGAAGAAGAAAGATGAAGGGAGAAGAAGAATAGAGATGCCGAATGGAGGAGAAAGTATGCCAAAATAAAGAAGATACTAAACGGAGAAGGATTTTGATAGAAAAAGTTTGGATAAAATGAAGTTAAGATTTTTTTTTTTTTTTTGGCACCAAAGGGTATTTATGTCTTATCACATGGTTATTGGAATTCAAATGTTAAAAATATTAAGATGATACAAAAATGTTAACTCATTAAACTTTGAGGCTATTTGTCTCCCTTGGCCTAAATTTAATGTTGTCACTAATTTGGGGTGTTGTTTTTACTTTTGCCTATGAAAGTATAATATGTCATATGGAACTTTACCTTATTCACATATACAAACCCTCCTTGTCATTGTTGTGATACGATTTTCATTTATGAGAAGAAAATTTACAACAAATGATTTTAGTAAATGTAGCAATTACCCTTTTTGTTTTTGAAATTTCAATTGCTACATGTCAAAACTTGGCAATATCAAATACTATAAATATGTCTAGATGGTAATTTAACATAAGTAGGGGATCTCTCAAATTGAATTGATTTACGGATAAATGTGAGATTACTCTTATCCTAGATAAGAGAAAATGCAGAAGTAGAGAACATAAGTGAATGTACAATAAAAATATTAATTTTTATGAGTAATACTAGGTTGTCCAAAATTAATATTATATCCGATTTCATGTCCAATTGATGTGGCACTTGAGTTTTTAATTAAATTAATTATCACATCATGTTATAATTTACATGTTGTTAAAACTCATATTATTATTTAAAAATGAATTTGGATAAAGTTTTTGGACAATCTAGTTTTACTTAATTTGTCTATTATGATCATACCCATTTATTATGAATACAATTTGAGATTTTATGTAGGTTGCATTTGCTTTTTCTTTTCTTTTGTAGTATTGAATACTATTAAATTTTACCGAAGACTTAATATGAACGGTGAGAGAAAAATGAAAATTAATACAAGTGATAATTTTTTTTTTTAAGTCACAAATATTTAAACCCAAATACTTTCACATATGTATCCTTTAAATCATTGTTTGAAATGTAATTACATTTTAATATTTTAAAGATATTTTAAAGACAAATAAAAATAAGTAATTTAACACATTTTATTGATTTTTCTATTTTTAATATTTCAATTTTTGAGTAATCTAACAAATTCATAATAATTTAATTGAATTTTTAATATACTTTTAATTTCATAAAATACAAATCATCGTGTCTAAAAAGGGTTGACTTGAAAACATGTTAAAACTCCATATTTATATATATCAAAAGAATGCGTAATAGTAACACATAAAATTGGTGGGAAAGTAAACAAAAAAGGGTAAACTTTCACTTTTAAAATTTAGATTTTAGGAGTAATTAAAGCAATTTTCTCATTAAATGAATGAAATAAATAATAATTGAACATATTATTTACTATTAAGCATTTGGAGTAAAAAACAAATGTCTTTTGTTGACATGTCATTTGGGCGTACAGAAAGCCCAAGATAAATTGTAAACAAAATTAAAAAGGAAAAAAGAAAAACTTTTAATACTAGCACAGATCAAGTTATTTGGACCTTAGCAGACAAATATATGTACTCTAAAATTTTTGTTTTTAAAAAAGTGAAGCCTAATTCATTTATGTGGTTGGATGGCCTTTGCGAATAACTTGGTCAACAAAATAATTAATAACTTTAATTGCAACAAGAAACTCAATTAATTGATTTCATGTAAATTAGTTAGCATTATATAAAATCATGGACAGTGATTGGAACTTTCCAAGTGAGAAGAATCGAGATTTTTGAGGACATGGACGGACGGGAAGCAATGACCTAAAAGGATAGGAAAATGAATAAAAAAGAATTTGTGGTGTACCCAATCATAACACCTGGGCTGCAAGTTCATTAAGGTTCAAAAAACTAGCAAACCTAAAACTCCAAAATTAAGAACATGTCAATAAAGCCCATAAAGGGCACGTCAATAAATGTCACGTTAGTAGGAGCGTGAAACAAATCAAATAACGCTAAGATAATAAGGCAACTCGAGTCAATTAACTTGCATGGGAAGAAGCTCGAAATCGCATCAATATAGCAGCTTGCAAATAAAATCAATTCGTAATTTTGCTTAACAGTGCATATTTCCGAAAATGGAAAATTTTCTATTTCACGTAGAAGATCATCTTAAACAACGAGCTACCAAAATTGCATTATGATTCAAATATGAACGTATTAATTGCATTTTGATTCGAATATAAAGTACTACATTCAATATTATATAAATTAGAAAAAAGAATCTTAACATTTTCTATATTCTAGCTTGTATGTAAACAAAGAATCATAATACTATATAAAGGGTCTTCCACATGTACAAACAACATGCTTAGAAGTTTATACACAATCGATAGCAAGAAATCATAGAAACCATAGTAGAAACTTTGCTAAACGTAGTATTTTCCTTTAGAAATAAAATGATCGTGGATTATTATTATTATTAGGACCGAATCACATCAAAAATTATCTTCTCTCTTTGGTGGTTGTTGTTGTTGTTGTTATTATTATTATTATTACTGCTAATTTATTCTTGTCATTACTACTTCCATATCAATTTCATTGAACCCTTTGCAATTTCACTTATTTCACCATATTCACATTAATTCAGGTGTTGACCAATTTTTGACATCAATTGCCACACCCTAACTTGAAGGTCAAGACATGAACTAACATAATATCAAATAACTTCTAAAAATCCAAGAAAATATGTTTATAAATAAATACAACCATCAAAGTTCTTAAACTAAAATAAGTAAGTTCTTAAAAATATTCAAATGACATATGTATGTTTATTTCCTAAAGAACTAAGAAGCATCATTGAAATGCCCATCCATCTTATATGCGATAAGATTATTAATCATTTAAAATCACAACCTATTAAATGAGTTTGGAAACTCAATAAATATACTAATCAATATTAATTTTTCTTTTTAATATAACATATATAAACAAATATACAATTCACAAATAGGCAAATTATAAATTTCATATTCATAATTAAAATATACCAAATCCGAAACTTATCAAATATTAAAATAGATTTTTAGGTTCTCTTGACATTTTGTTATCTAGTAAGACTTAAGTAGCACATAACACATAATAGAGCCAAAGTCACCTATCAGCAACTAATATATATAAGGTAAGCACAAGTGAGGATTTAATTTTAAAAACAAAACACTCATGCCTAAAGTTAACCCTTGTTGTGATCATCAATACATCCTTACACATATACTAAATCATCACCTACACACGAATGTGAAGACCCATTAATCTCTAGGTATGTACCCTGGAGACACTTCTCATATATTCATATACACATAACAAATCAAATATCGCATAAGGCTCCACACAAATATTACAAAGGTGCTTACTAATAACAAATAATAAAAGTAAACCTAGACAAAACATTATTTTATGGCACTATTTCATCACATATTTTCATAGTATAATAATTGTCTAAACATAATTTTGAAAATATATATAATGTTGTGATTACAATTTTGAAAATAGTTTAGTATACTTACCTTCTAACAATCCAAGGTAACAAACTCTTTACAAATCAAACAATTCAAACCTTAGCCCAAATTAACACAATCACAATAAATCAAAATCAAAATAATGCCTTAAGACTAAAAATAGGACTATTGAACATTCTCTTAACTGAAAACCTAAAATAAGAGCTAACCAATGCTATATTAAAATTTAGACAGTATTTGATTTATGATTTTTAATAAATGTAGACAAGTTGAAAATTATAAAAATTTTCAAAAACATACTACATATACATATCTCACACAAAAAAAATTTCAGAATTAAATAAAATCCGTAAGTGTCCTAATGAAATTTATTTTGTAAATGATTTTGGTTTGTCTTCTAGTGTATAGTCTAGAATATGCTTTAATTCAAAATTGTTTTAATATCCTACAAACCTTTGTTTCACTAAAAATTTTAAAAAGTAAAACACACTTATTTGTAAGTTCAAAATAAAATTTTGATAAAAAAGTAACTCAAATAAATATTTTTAAAATATATTCGTATTTAGACTTACATATATTGTCTGGTGCTAAATATTTGGGTAAGAAAAATCATAACTTTTGAAATATGACTTCAAAAATTCTAAAACTTTACAAGGTAATACATAATATGTTTCCAAACTAAATTTTCTTTCAAAAACTCTATGGGAATTATTTGTTAAGAGTAAAGAATTTTATTTTATTTTATTTTATTTTAAGTTGTGTTAAATGGTTAATGAAGAAGAAAAGGGTTTTAGTTTCCTATTCTTATCAAATCACCTTAACTTTTTTTTTTTTTTAATTATAATATAAATTTAAAAAGCTTAATATGATTAGAAAATCATATCAAATACAAATTCTTATATATATATATTTTTATTAAACATATAACTCCTTACAAATTTAAATATTATTTTTTTAAAAAAAATCAATAATTTAGTTTTACTTAAAGTTCTAGGAAATAATTTGAGTGTTATGTCAGCACTTTGGAACCTTGTTTTCTTGTAAGAAATTTAGAATAACAAATTTTGTTTGTCAACAAGTGCGTCTTCCTTAGGTCATCTCCAATGTGCAACACCAAATTTGATACTATTTTGGTGTCAACACCAATTTTTTTACACCAAATTTTCTTTTACTGTAATGTGTATGACACCAAATTAATAGAAATGGTATCTTCAAAAAATATTCTATATATAATTCTTTAACCAATATTAATTAATTTATTTCATATAAAATTTTATTCTCAAATAATTACTCACAATATATTAAAAAATTATTAAATACTCACAATTTTTTTTTTAATTTTTCTACAATAAATTATTCTCATTATATTTTCACCTAATTTTTCAGTCACTTAATATTTTTCAACTTATTTTTATTCAATGCATTTGACAAGTATTTTAGTGATTATGGAGGAAGTGGAGATGACCTTCCAAATTTCTAAATGGTTGTTTAGAAGTAATTATGTTAAGTATTTTATTTTTAAGTTATGTTGCTATTGTTGTTGTTGTTTTTTTTTTTTTTTTTTTTTTTTTTGAATTTAAATCATGTATGCTTAATTTAAGGTAATGGTAATGTTAATGTACGTTATTGTTATTTAAAACATTATTGAGTTTTTGCATTAAAAATATTACCAATTCTATCAAGTAATTATTAAAATAATATTTTCTATATACATTAAATAATTTAATTCATTTTATATTAATATATTACTTATAATATATATTAAAAACTTAAAAATATATTAAAATATATTCAATATTATCCTTATATTAAAGATCTCAATGAAATATTTTCAATGGTATAATTTTTTTATAATAATTTAATTTCTATTTATAATTATTAATCAAATTATATAAATACATTAAATATGGTAAATGATATAAAAAGAATAAAAATTATTGTAGTTAATATATGAGAGGTATTGTTTGAATTTAAAAAAAAAAAAAGATTCATGTGGGTCAACACTAAATTTGATGTTAGCTATAGTTTGACATCAAATTTGGTGTCAAACTGTAGCAAAAACATTAATTTTTGCTTTGATTTTTGTGTATCCACAATGTTTTGATGTTACATTGGAATGACTTTTGACATCAATACTAATTTGATGCTACATGGAGAAGCCCTTATATTTATAACTAACTCGTTTGTCTCTTTTAGTGACATCAGAGATTTCTCTTTCAAGGTTTTAGCTTGGCATTTACGTTCAACCACCTACGTATGTGAACTAAATGATGTTTCCTTTAATAAGACAAGGGCTTTGTATTCTAGGAAATCTAGATATTTTTTAATTAACTTCAACGACTTACGTATGTGAACTAATCAAATGATGTTTCCTTCAATAAGACAAGGGCTTTGTATTCTAGGAAACCTAGATGTTTTTTAACCTATAATAATACTATTTTAACCTAGGGTTGAAAAGAATTTCTTGCGCTTGAGTTCATTCGAATTCCACCGCATGCAATGTAATATGTTTAACCTATAATAATACTATTTTAAAAAATTAAAAAGAACAATAAAATTCTGAAATCACTGAAGACTTGAGTGCAGGTGATGGTGGCCTCGTTGGCAGCAAATTCCACCTCCAAGCAGAGGAAAAATGGTTAGGATTAAAAATTTATGGTTAAGAAAAATAAACACTTAATAAAGATAGAAAATTGTTTTAAATAAATTAATTAATGTTATCTAAATAATGTTAATAGGGATATAATTATGAATGTTTTTATTATTATACAAAATTTTAAATTAAATTAATGATTATATTAATAATTTGGGACTAAAAATCATATTTGTGGATAATAATACACACCCATAAAAAAATAAATTTTGGTATAAATTATTTTATAAATACAAATAAAAATTAATGTTTTACTTTTCCAATCAATTGTGAGAAATTAGAAATATTTATTATTTGTCAAAAAAAAAAATATTTATTATTAATTACTTCTAGTTCATCAACAGACATAAGGATGGAGTTAGAAATACTTTTTTTTTTTTTTTTTTTTTTTTGAGGACTGGGACAAGTTTAGAGAATCATCGAGAGCAACCGAGATAAGAATACTAGTGATATGGCTCGAGGTATTACTTCCATATAGGAGGGATCTACCTACACGGAGATAGAAATGAAACATATACGGAGATTGAAGGACAACTCACACATAATAATGGAAGAATTATTTTATTATTATTATTATTATATACTAATGTATAATATTTTGGGGAGACTAAAGTAAATTTAATGTAAAATAAAAAAGTTATATACATAATTTTATTAGTACACTTAAAAAGGAAGATTTAAAAAAAAAATTGTTTAAATTCCAATATCAAATAATGTTTTTTTAAATAAAACATTCTCCAACACAATGATTTTACACGTTTTTTTCTTTTAATGATTTTACGCGATACGCCAAGTCACCATCATCACATTCCCGTCATATTGTTTTCTCCCTTACCTTCTCTGACTTGGTTGTGATTTAACGCGTTCCACCAAATCACCATCATTACACTTTTCTCTCTCTTACCATTACCATCTCTGATTGCTTTGCCAATGGCTACGAACTCCTCACCGGTGATCATATCACCGCTAAGAGATCATTCCCAAAAATCGTCCATAATTTATCTAAAATCTCGATTTTCTTACTTCTAATTTAAAAGTTACCTAAAATCCAATATGATATTCAGATGAATATATAAAACACCTCTAGAGACATAAAAGGGCAATAATATCTTTGGTCATCACTGATTCTATTAGGTTGAAAATGTTAAACATTTGATTAAAGGATAAAGAGAAAAATGTGATGAAAAATTAATTAAAATATAAAAAATAAAAATAAAATAAATGATATTAAAATATATTAAAATTGTTTTAATAAAAATTAATTAAATAAAATATTATTTAATTATTTAAAAATGAATAAACAAAAATTTATTTTTCTTTCTCCTCTCACTGATTCATCTACCTCATCTCCCTTCTCTCCTCCCTGAGTGACAACCCTCTCACCGATTCATCTAAAAACCTAGATTTCTTAGCTGGAAACCTGGTAGTTTCTAATCGACTAGAAACCTATGGGGAAGAGAGAAGAAAGATGGGGAGGAAGATAGATAGGGGGAGAAAAGAAAGAAAGAGGGAGAATATAGAGATCCTATGATGATTGTTGCTAGGTTGAAGGGTTGATGATTGTTAAATAATTTACTTAAGGTGTATTTATTGTACTAAATAAAATATATAATAGTTGATAATAAAAAGAGTATAAATATCAAATTATTTTTCTTTTAAAAAATTTTATTTTTATAAAAAAGCAGGTAGACTATACATTCAAAGGTGTATATATATGTATATGTATATGTATATATATATATATGTGGGGTCACGTTGTGTGCACTGAGTGTGTACATGCGCTGAACAAAAAAATACATGATTGCATTATAAAATATATTTTGTAATTTATTATATGTAATACAACTAAATATATCTGATTATAATCAGTAAATATAATTATATTTACTGATTGTAATAATATATTTAGTTGTAATTATATATAATAAATTACAATAACATATCTAGAGTACAATCACTTTTTTTTTTTTTTTTTTTCAAATATATGTATATATCGGGTGCACCTTAGAATGTGCTTATATATATATATATATATATATATATCATTTAGATTTAAATTTCAATTACTAAAATTCAAAACTATTTAGTCTTCAAACAAAAGCACATGCGATCTAGCACCCCATCTTTGGTCAAAACACAATGAGTCAAAGGTAGATTAGTACTAAATTTCATATAAATTAGTTAGCATCATTAGGAGAGCCAAGATTTTAACTTTTGGAGCATATTTTCAAAAAAATAAAACTTGTTGCTCTTTTAAAACTTGAAAATAATCTATAATCCTATTATACTATACATCACTCATTTGTACTTCAAAAATCATATATAGTCAAATCTAAATTAAACTTCTATGCTTCAAATGATATCACCCTATTGATATTATCTGTTGGAGACTCAATGAACGAATTTCCAGAAGTTGGAATTAAAATGTTGATGATAATGAACCAATTTATTTAATGAGTCTTACGGATTTTGTCTGGCTGGAGGAAGTTAATCTCCTCCTTAGTGGAGGAGATCGGAAGCTCGTTGATCTCCTCCACCCAATGGAGATTAGAGATCGACGGGAATATAATCTCCTCAAATGGTACGAGGATCGAGCACCTGTTGATCTCCACTGGGTGAAGGAGATTGACAATCTCCTCCACCTAAAGGAGAGCAAGGGCTTTGGCTGTCAATCTCCAAAAGTGACCAACAAAGATCAAAGGCCACCTCCACTGATGGTAAAATGGCCATCCTATTTAAAATTAATTCTTTTTTTTTTTTTCATTTTTCATTTGTTTTTTTATGAATGGTCTTTAAATTTTTATTTATGAATTTTTTATTAATAAAAATAATTTTAATTTTACCAGCTTCAAATTTTAAAATCAATGCCATGTGTCACTTTCACAAATCTAGATGAGTAAAGTTTATTATGTTTGATTAAGGGGTCGTTTGCTTTTTTATTTGAAAACTAAATAGTGTTACTGAAAACTAAAACCTGAATAGTGATTGAAACTTAAAATCTGAATGATATGTTTATTTTTTTTTTCTCTTATCTTTGAATATATTATAAACTTGTTTGTTTTTTATATTTAAAATTATTTGAAAACTAGTAAGTTGGTATTTATACATTTTTTTACTATTTATTATTATATAATTTTAATTAATTTACTACAAACATAAGAAAATAAATAATTTAATAAATTCTAAAATATTTTTTATGTATATATTAATAATATTTTATTCATAATTAAAATATGATTAAAAAATATAGTAATATTAATTATATTTAGATATTTAAAGATATTAATATATTTAAGAAAACAACTAAAAAAATGAGTGTTTAAATTGTAAATTAAAGTATATTACTTTAATTTCAAGATAATTTGGGATGAGATGTATTTAAGTTTTATTTTTCAAATTTATTTTTTGCAAGTATCAACGGGCGCAAAAAAAAAAAAAAAAAAAAAAATTCAATAATATAAAATTAAAATAAATTTGAAATTATGTTATTTTGGAGATGATAGATTTGGAATAAAAATTTTTAAATGTTACTAAATAATTTGTAATTAAGTGAAAAGATAAAAATTTTTACTTAATTTTTCAATTGTTTTTTGATAGTTTTAATTGGTTTGATCATTTAAACAAAAAACAAAAATAGTTTAATATGTACAATTCAATACAATTAAATCTTAAGTGAGAAAAATAAACAATCCCTAACTGTTAATTAACAGTAGGACAAAAATGATGCATTTTTAAATTGCTGATGACCAAATAATCTAATGTTCATATTTCAAAAAATAATAATAATAATAATAATAATAATCTAATGTTCATGTTGTATAAAAACGTGACAATTTTCAATAACTTAGGGATTAATTAAAAAAAAAAAAAAATTAATTGTCTGATATGCCCTTTGATACGGACTTATGGTGTCGGCAAAGCCTAAACTATTTTTGCATACGTAAACCGAGTTGATGTTTCATTGACTAAGAAAATTTGTGGCCATTGTCCAATAATAAGCCGGTCTACCCCTCGGGGTCAAGATTCAAATAGATTTTTTTTTTGGCTTTTTTGAAGTAAAGGTTCAAATAGTTGTTCTATTGGCAGATCACTTTATTTCATTTCACATTCCATTTTCAAATTTTATTTTAACCAGAATTTTATCCTTAATTAAATTTACTTAAAAGCACAATTAAAATCCTTAAAAATATATCATGCACCTCCCTAAACAATACAATCAGGAAACAACTACGAATATATAAGTTACCCTAAACCATACTCATGAAACATTAGGGAGAAAAAAATTGTTCTTAGTTATCAACTCTTTTTCTGCGTAATTTTGTCTGGTTCATTTTGCTTGCTTTTGTGATTTACTCTGACTAATTGCTTTGGGCTTGGACTACAAACATATACTCTCTAACTGCAATCCTCAAACTTGAGAGAAAGAAATTGAAGAAGCAAAAGTGTAGTAAGAATATTAACGTTATGTTAAATCAAAAGTGGAGACAGAATAATCGAATTGTCTATGTTGACATTGGATTTAAAACATACTAAATATCTTTTGTTTATTTATTTTTATATAGTTATAATTCATGCTGTATAAAATAATTGTATTTCACACAATGTAAACGGTAAGTAATTATTAAAGTAATATTGATAAGATAAAAACTTGAAACATTCAAAAGTTTTGGAAAGTCTGAGATGAGTATTTGTCACCTCGTACTTCATGCTATGTAAAGTATTTATATTTTGTACTGTGTAATATAATTGTATTCTACACAGTATAAATGATTTATCAAGAGTGAAATATAAGGTATGGAATAATTAAAAAAAAAAAATGCACATATTTGGTAATTATTGGAGTAGTGAATAAAAATAACAATGAAAATGATGTTGATATTGTTACCCACAAATATGATTTCCTCACTCAAATTATTAATGCACCCATTAATTAAATTTAAAATTTAACATATTACTATATGCACCCAAAAATATAACAATATCAACCCTCTTTAAGCAACATTAATGATATTCATTTAAAACAAAATCCCTGTCTTTGTTCTTCACTTATTTCTCTTAAATATAAATTTTTAATCCTAATCCTGATTTTAAGAAGATGAATCCATATTTGAAGATTTAAGCCACCAAATGTTTTACCAAGACTGAGACTTTATTTTATGTTTTAATCAATTTTTATTGTTTAAATGAATAAAAAATAAAATTTAAAAATAATGTGTTGCATTTATTAAAAAAAAATCTAAAAGACTATTTCATATATATAAAATTCATAAACTTTGATCTTCTGTTAAGAATATTTATGGATTTTTGTTTGTTTTGTTAATTTAAATTAAAAAAGGAAAATTGGTTTTAGTTTTAAAAGTAAATAAATTGTTTTACTAATATGTATTTATTCTTCTTTGTAATTTTATTTATGCATAATTTTGTCATATAAATATTCTTAGAAAAACAGATGTTTAAATCATTTTAACGGGTGGTAATAACTCGACCTTAATGAAGATGAGTATAACCAATCACACTATTAAATTATTAATTGTTGAGTAAAAAGATATTTTTAAAAAGATAAAAGAGAAATTTGAAAATTCCAAATTAATATAATGAGGGAAAAAACTACGAAGAGAGGAATGGTGACTTTGTCCTAGTATATATATATATAATTTAATTTATTGACGTGATAAGCTAGGATTCCATTATTTTGACTACTAGAAACGCACGTGTAGTATTAATTTTTGACTTGATAGGTCGGGATTCCATTATTTTGACTACTAGAAACGTGCGTACTATTTTGATATTGAAAAAAAAAAATATATATATATATATATATCACTCTATAAATGTGACTTGATAAGTTAGGATTCCATGAATATCACACTAATTTTCGCTGTTACAGTGTAAATAGGAGAAACATTGTTGGCCTATCATGATCCATCAATATCAAAATAGTAGGCGTTTCTAGAGACTAATGATATTAAGTGATTTTTAACGAGACTAATGATATTAAGTGAATCAATTAAGAGGATGGAACACCAACAACCAATATTTTTCCTATAAAACGATCATTTTACTGATTGGTATTCTCATACTTGGTTAAATTTGGAATTCTGGGTTTGTTGCAATGATAGCGACATTTTCTTATAAATAAGAATCAATGTATTTCGAATTGAGGAATCATATATAGCTATTTGCGAGCTATATGTTGTTTTTGAACACAATTAAAATTGAGAACAGACTGCGAGAGTTGCAGGCACTTGTCTCATAATTAATGGAAAAGCAAGTGAAGCAGTTAGATATCGAATCCAGTAGGGATGTCGTAGAGGATTTATTGACAAAACTTGGAGCAATCTATTTGGCAATGGTGTTCATACGCCGACATGATTTCTCCACACACACAAATGATCCCATGCAGGTTAATAAATTCTTTCTGTTTATGTGTGTGTATATCATCTATCATATATGCACATGATGTTGCACTTAATATAAAAATATTGATAGTAGGTGAGATGTTTTACTTCTTCTCTTTTTACGCTATTTGTTTATTTTACACCAGTGAAGTACTGATTATCATGAACAACATGCTTCAACCTTGTTTTATAGCCTGAGCCTGAGCCAGACCATATATTATATATAGATAGGTTAACATGGAAATGAATATTATGTCTTTGTATAATCAACTCATTGATGAAGGTTAGCCCTCTGTGTGTGTATATATATATACATATATGGATAGTATGCGGCACTTTGAATAAAATTCTGATCTTAAATTCTTATTCGTTAAATTAATTTGACCAATACTATTTACTTGCAAAGAATGAAACAAATTTATCGGTTTGGATACATCTAATGGCTTTATAAATTTAATATCTTATTTTACCAACATCAATACATTATATGTATTTTATTATACTTTTGGGTTATTATCAATATACCCCTAAAATTGAAAATAATATCAAATCACCACCGATTTTGAAACTGTTAACTAAAAGGGTCTAACTATCAATCGGAATAGTAAATCCGTTAATAAAATAACAGTTCTGTAAAATCTGAGGGTAAAAAGGATTGTGGGTTGAATCCGTGAATGAATTCCAACTGGACCACTCAAAATGTGTCACGTGTGGTATCAAAAATTAAATAATTAAATACAACAATTTCATAAAAAATTTGAAAAACTAAATTAAAAAAAAAAAAATCACACAATCAGCCACCATCGCTTTCTCTCTCTCTCCCTCTCTTCTTCTTCTTCTTCAAACGCAGATCTGGGTTCGTCACTTTCTGTCTCTCTCTTCGTCTCCTTTTTCTCTTCTTCTTCTTCTTCTTTGGTCTCTCAAATCGAAGTCGAAGTCCAATCTGGAACACCCTAAGTCGAAGTTGATCGCCGTCTAAGCCTATCGTGCTTCTCTGCCTCTCATGGCCTGACCCAAATCGGTCTTATCTCTCCCTCTCTCAGTTGATCGTCGTCTCTCTTACTCTCTCTGTATGTGGTTAGGTTGGTAAAGTTATTGGGTTTATAGGTTTGGATGAGTGTCGTTTGGATGGTATGGTATGGGTATGGGTGTGTAGTGATGATGATGGGTCTATGGTGGTGTTTGGATGGGTCTCTGGTAGTGTTTGGATGGGTATGGATTAAGTGTAAGTGTTGTCTAGGTGGTGTGGGTTCATCTGGGTTCGTCGTCACCGATGTAGGTGGTTGAAAATTTGGATATTTCTTTTGGGTTGTTTGTGTTTGGTTGTAGAGAAGTGTGGTGGTGTTTAGGTGGTATAGATAAGGTATGGGTGTTGTTTTTTGGGTGTATAAAGGCTAGGTGTTGTGGTCGTTGCGAATGTGGGTGATTACCCAAGACATTGATTTGGGTTCTTCATCTAGCTTCATCTGATTTCTCCATCATCAACCCTTTGATTCACCTCTTTGTTTTCATCATCTAAGTTCATCGAACCCAGATGAACTTTTGATTATTTGTTTGAGTGGGTTTTTTTTTTTTTTATTTCTATGTGTTTGTATGTTGTTGATTTCTTTGCGTGTTGTTGATGATGATAAAGAGGAATGTTGATGTGTTTGATGTTGAAAATGAGCACGACATTTATGGGTTTCCATCGCACCCAAATTGGAAACCTAGATTTCATACATATATATATATATATTTTCAGTTTGGTATTGAATCTGGGTAGATTGGTATTGAACTTGGTGTTTAATTTTGGTTTGCTGATGATGTTTAAATCTATTGATGATGGTTGAATTTATTGATGATGGTTGGAGATAATTGTGTTGGAGGAGAAATGTTGGTGTCGAAGATCCAATCCTAGATTGGATCTCCACCATCCATCATAATTGATAGACGGTGGAGATCCAACCTAGGACTGGATCTCCACAATTTTGTTTTCAAAGTTTTTCCACTTTTTAATTATTTTTTTTAAAAATTTTAATTATTAAATGTAAAATAATTAATTTAATTATAATTGTTTTTTTTTTTTATTTTTTAAATTTTTTAATATAGTAAGAGTATTTTCATCTTTTCATGAATATATCATAAAACCACTTAACTTTTGGATGAAATCACTTTTGGACTATCGGTAGGAGGTTTTTTGGCTAATATTTTCAAAAGTTAGGGTAAACTGAGATTATTTTCGTTTTCAGGAGGTTTTTTTAGGATTATCCCTATACTTTTTAATATTCAGAATTTGCTATGAATTTTATTATATATGTTCAATGTCTAAATATCTATTAATTTTCGTGTCTTGTAAATGTGTTTGTGATTTTTTTTTTTTGTTAATCTTTTTTATTTAATTGATTAACTTAATGGGATATTTTTATACAAGATAGTCTAGATAATAACCCAACAGAGGAGGATGATACTCACTTCAACGATGATTCTCCTGTTTACAACAACAATGAGAATTACTGTGATATTAATGAGGCAAATTATCCAAGAAAAAACTCACATAAAGGTGAAATCCTTTATACGTTTTAGTTTTATGTAATTAGTTATTAACATAAGTTTCAACAACAATTTGGAGCAAAAACAAAAAGCTAAAACTTATTTAATTTATAAATGAATACTGCTTTTTTTTTTTTTTTTTTTGTGACGAAGAGGGATTAAATTCAGATAGAACTGCTGACACCTTATGTTTTAAGGTAAAAGTGGAATTTGAACCCTCAATAAATTTGAACTCTTAATCTTTTAAAATCATGAAAATATTTAACCACTTTTATTAAGAGATGGTGAGCAAGTGAAGACTATATATATTATACTAGTCTTCTAAAAATGGGTATATTATTGTGATAGCTAGTTTTCTTACAAATAAGAAGGCGTTTAGGCCTTAGGATTATAGTAACAAATAGTTTACTGTTGAATATTGTTTATGAGAGAAAATTGAGAAGCAGCCAGCTGTCCAATCTATAGTGATCTTGTAGAGGGTTATTTGAGAAACTTTAGATCAATACTTTTTGGCTATGAAGAGTACTTCATCGGATGTCTCCACAGACACCGACGAACAAATGTAGCGGTTTTTAATTTTTTATGTTTTATTTTTGTTTTCATATTTATTATTTTGAAGTATATGTATTCGATGTTGCAATTACTAATTAAGAGATTTCTTAATACGAGTAGTAGAACGAGATCATTGGTTCTTTTCTATTTTTCTTCATCTTGAAACTACTTCCTTTTTCTCTTTAAATTTTTGAATTGGATACGGATCGGAGAACAATATTACTTTATTTTAGAAAAATAATATTATAGTCTTACTTATATGAATTAGTTGAAATTTATTTCTTTATTTTTTCTTTCCTTTTTTTTTTCATTGCATTATCATAAAATATTTTATGTCGGCAAATGTAAAAAAGAGTACGTATCTTAATTCCACCTATATATAAAAGAGAGAGTCCTTCTCCAGGATCTAGTGCCAAATATCTACAACACGTTTTCTAATTTTTGGATTTAATAAATATTGAGCCACTATATTACATTCAATGAACATTGAAATGATCAATTTTATGTCTTTGTTTGATCAATAGGGATGTAACTAAGATAGAATGCCAGAGTACATTATAATAATTTTGCTTAAGTGAATCTTGATATACAAATAAATTTTATTAATTGAAAAACAAAGCTACATGAGACTTTACCTTCAAAATATGTAATTAGAAAAAGAGCATCGTGGCTTTGGTTTGGATAGATCACAGAATCTATTTACTACAAGAAAATTATACATTTACATCGGTTGATACCCATTATAAATGTATATTTTCCATAGGCATATTGCTGATTTTCTATTAAGTTGTGATGGTTTCTTCTTTTAATTTTTTAAGGGTTTAACTATTTTACTAGTTTGGGTAAAGTTACCAATAAGAATATTTAATAACCACCTTTAAATTGGTTATAAGATTCTTCAATAATTACTTTTACAACTAATTTAAAAGTTGTTATTGAATAAAATGATTTGAGTAATCTTACCTAAACTAGTAAGTTAGCAAAACCCTTTAAAAGCAAAATAACACTTCTCAATTGTTGGCATGTTACCTTCACTACCGTTACTTTTTGGCAAAGAGTCAAGTGCGTGGTTCGAGTTCTATGTGCCACCAATACGTAGTGACAATTTTCCCTATCTACATTCGTTCCTCGTCCCTCCCTTGGGAGTCATCCTCCCGCTCTCAGGAGCCTTCGTTTTTGACTGCACTGTGGTAGGCTTTATTTAGACAGTTTGATAGTATTACCTCTATTGTATTGTGTACGTAATATGTCCCAAAAAAAGAATTAAAAAAAAAAAAAAAAAAAAAAGGCCGTGGGCTTTCAAAAGACGCAGGGGAAATATTGCTTTTAAGGTCACATTTATTACGGCCTTTTAAAAGCTCATAGTTAACGTTGTTTGTCTAGCACAATCCTTCAAGCTTCTTGTAAGTCATCCGTGTAATGAAAATCACCTTTTTTTAAAAAAAAAAAAATTGTAGTTACAAGTTCCACTTGATTTAAAAGTAAGATTTGTAAATGCAAAAAATATTTTAATAAATTCAGTACAGAATAATAATTTTGAAATGCATAAAAGTTTTTCAACACTTTTCGAAAGGTCCTTTTAAACCTTCCCTTTTCATGTGTCTTTAATTATACTTATGTCATTAGACATGATCTTATTCAGGAAAAACTGGATACTAATGCAGGGGAGGTCCGGGACACTAATGAAGCTCACTCCAACACTGTTTCTCCCGTTAGTACCGAGAACTACAATTGCATGGACAATGAGAACGGGATTAATGAGGCCAGTCATCCTAAAAATGAATCTCATAGAAAGGTGAGAGCATGATAAAATCTAAACATGGTAACAATCAAGCCTATAGGCTTTTAAAAATTTTACCACTAAGTTTACAATTGTACAGGACAGCCGCTTCTCATTTGTAAGAATCTTTAATTTATAGACCGTTATTTTGAAATGGGTGTGAGATATTTCTTAGTTTGTCAATAATTTAATTATACCGCTCTATTTTTAAAGTTATAGTCAACCACGCAGTTTCCTTTTCTCAGGTTATTTTGACAAGGATCTTAGCTGTCACAAGCTTTGTGTTCGAGCTCTTAACGATAATATTCGGGCAACTTTCCTCTCCTCGTAAGTCTCTGCATGCGCTAATTGCTATGGTCACATCTTTCATAGCCATGGTTGTTTGCATAATTGAGATTGTTTATAGGGGTCGACAAGAGAAAGTTCCATGGAGAAGAAGGGGCAATATATGGTGGTTTTATGATCCACCTCCAAGTCATAAGATTTTTTGCAGTCCCTCGGACATTTTTGGCTTGATTTCTCTCATTCTTCAATTTATTTGCACAACTATATCTTATTACCGTCCAGTGTCGAATTGTTGATAATCATATCAACACAAGCATTAAGAGAATGTAACCCTTTACATAGAAGATAATGTGATTGAGGGTGCATATGGTTTTGTTTAATAATAATCGTTCTAACTATGTTAGGCTTTGTGTCTCCTATGTATATAGTATGTTATATATCAAGCAAGTCAACAAATCATATCAATTAACATTCAATCATATCAATCCTTTCCATATTGTATAGTTACCATGTATAGGATTTTAGTTACTTATTTTATTTTCTTCTTTGCCTTATAAATAGACAACCCTTTGTATATTGAATTGATATAGTGAAATGCACAATCATATTTTGTACATTATCATGGTATTAGAGCCTACAGTTCTGTAGGGTTTATTTTTTCTCTTTCATCGGCATTTTCACTGTCTGGTTACTGTGCAATATCTCTGTCTTAGCCCCCCACCACCACGTTACCAATCTGTTTTTGCCTGTTTCGCATAGCCACTGTCACATCTGTTCTTTGCCGAGCCATCGTCTTTGCCAATCCACCACTGTCACTCGGGGTCTCGCACCATCACAATTTCAACGCCACCGCTGCTGTTATCCATCTGTTTCACTGCACCACTGTTGCTGTCACACCGCCTCCACTTTCTTGCCGTTCCAGTGATCTGTTTCATCACCGTTCCACCGGCCTGTTCTGTGACTTCCGTCGTTTTCTGGTTTGTTCCGCTACGGGCACTAGTGACTGGTCTGAACGGCATTGTCTCTCCACTACCGCGCACCACCATACAGTTCAGGTTTCGACTGGTCTGGTTCGCTTGGGACAGTCGCACCACCACACTGTCTCTAATTTTTGGGCACTGGTTTGTTGTGATTCCTTTTTCTCAAGACTTTTATTTAATTGCTCAACGGACAGTAGTACCACCACACAGGGCTTTTGGTTTGCTCATTGGACTTTTACTATTTAATTAGGCTTCTCTCTTACCATTGGGCTTGTTTGGTTTATTGGTTTATTAGGCTTCTCTCTTATTTGGTTTGATGTCTATCAGACTTGTTGATATATTTTATTGGACTTATTTTTTTGTTTTCTTTATGGAAAACTTATGGAAGATACTTATTTGCCATTATTACAATATACTAGAATATGATATTTTTCATTGTCCTACGTGACGTTGTAAATATTACCATAAAATTTGACCAGAGCACTACAATCAAGATTGTCCTTAAAATACTAATATCAGAGGATTTGAAATTACATCCAAGAGTGTTTCTCTCAAGTCTTGTCAAAACAATCAGCAATTTCCTACAACTATAGTTGACAACTAACCGGATATTGCTGGTTCCTCTTCTATCTTGGTTCATGATCTTGCCTCTATGCTCCATCAAAACATTTCCAAATCTGGTGATTAATCCACTTCTACTCTTTTCGTGTCTGAAGGTAATTCATTTTGGTATTTTGATTTAGCTTATTGCAATCATATGACCTCTGACCTTACACAATTTTCTGTTCAATCATCATCATCCTCTTTACCTGTAATTTCTAAAGAGCTTGTATGTGTTGTTTTCTTGGTTATGGAATTGAACATAAAGGTTATCGTTGTTGAGATCTTATCTCAAATCGTCTTCGCATCTCTTGTCATATTGTCTTTTGGGAATATAAGAAGTTTTCATTCATATTTACATTTCACACATCACATAGTTCTCCTTATTAAAATTTTTATAGATCCTCTTGTTCCTTTGTTTCTTGATGACAATGATTCAAATATTCCAGAGACTCAAACAAATGCTTTTAATGTTATCCAGTCGATTTTTGAATGGTCTCATTCGTCTATTGATCCTACATGCACTAGAGTTTTCTTGTTCAATCTCACCTGCTGCTCCTCCTCACCCAGTACTAGTCCTCTTGCCCAAACTCACTTGTTGCTTCTTTTCCCTATTGCTCTAATAAGGTAAGTGAACTATCTGTCACCTTTCGCGATTTTCATTGTTTCTATACCATTCTTTCTTTGTATGAGTCTCAATCTAATAAAGAGGCCAACATAAACCTTGTTTGGTAGCAAACTATAGTTGAAAAATTGCAAGCACTTGAGAAGACTCACACCTAAGACATGGTTGACTTTTCTTTTAATAAATCTGTCATTGAGTGCAAATGAGTATATAAGATCAAAACAAAGTCAGATGGGTTTATTAAATGACAAAAAGCTCGTCTTACAGCCAAAGATTTTACTCAAGAGTATGAAATTGATTATGAGGAGACATTTGCACCAATTGCTAGACCTACTTCTATTCATAGCTTAATGGCAGTTGCTGCAATCAAACAGTGGAGCTTGCTTTAAATGGATGTGAAAAATATCTTTTTTAATGAGGATCTTATTGAAGATGTATATATGAAACCACCCCCAGGGTATTCTCATCTTTCACACAAGGTTTATCGTCTTCAATGAGTATTATATGGGCTAAAATAGGCTTCTAAAGTTTGGTTTACTATATTCTTCTCTACCATCTTGCAATTTGGCTTTGTCTCTAATTCTTATGATTCTACACTATTTCTTTGTAAGAGTAGTCGTGACTCTGTTTTCTTGTTATTTTATGTGGATGACATTATTATTACCAGTAATGATAGTGCTAGCATATCTGAACTTAAAACTTTTCTCCAGCAATATTTTGAAATGAAAGATCTTGCTCTCTTAATTACTTTCTGATCTTGAGGTCTCTTCTAACTCTGATAGTTATTGTCTCTTACAAGCTAAATATATTCAAATATTCTTATTCGTGCTGGCTTAATTGATTGTAAAATTAGTGCTAGTCCCTTGGAATCTAATGTCAAGCTGACACTTTTTGAAGATACATCACTCAGCGATTCAACTCTTTATTGACAGTTTGTTGGTAGTCTTGTTTATTTGATTGTGACTCACTTAGATATTGCATATGTTATACATGTTGTCAGTCAATTTATGTTTGTTTCACATTCCACTTATTTTGTTGATGTTCTTCATTTTCTACGATACTCAACGGTATAATGTTCTATGACCTTCATTTTTCTGCTTAGTCATCTTTAGAGTTACATACTTATTCAGATGTTGATTGGGCTGGAAATCCTATTGATCGACAATCTACTATTGATTTCTACTTCTTTCTTAAAAATTCACTAATCTCATGGTGTAGTAAAAAATAGACTGTTATAGCCTGATCAAGTACTAAGGTTGAATATCGAGCCCTCATTGATACTACTCAAGAATTTGTTTGACTACGTTGGTTACTTATAGACATGAGAGTGCATCATAATACAACTACTCATCTTGTTGTGACAATCATAGTGCAATTCAAATTGCCTACAATGATGTCTTTTATGAATGTACCAAGCATATTGAAATCGATTGTAATTTTGTTCGGCAATATGTTTATCAAGGTACTATTAAACTATGCTCAATCTCTTCTACTGATCAACCTATTGATCTATTCATAAAGCTCATCATCTTGGACATTTTTGTGAATTGGTATCCAAACTCAACTTTGCATCCATCTCATCATCTTGAGTTTACGGGGGGATGTTATCATATCAAGCAAGTTAACAAATAATATCAATCAACATTCAATCATATTAATCAATTATATCAATCCTTTCCATATTGCATAGTTACCATGTTTAGGATTTTAATTGCTTATTTTATTATCTTATTTGGCTTGTAAATAGGCAACCCTTTGTATATTGAATTGATACAGTGAAATATACAATCATATTTTATACATTATCATGGTACACAATAGTTTCATATATACCTACATCTATTTACACAAAAGAGGTTCCCAAAACTTAAAAAATAGGTCAATGAAGGTGGGTGAAAATTAAAAAATATGACACAAATTAAAAAAATTATCGAATCAGTGAATAACCGGATAAGTTACCTTATTTAGTCATTAATCGTTTTTGTATATTAACCATTCTTCTCATGTTTACTTATTTAATATGAGATTTTATTCTCACACTATTTTTAAATATTGTTGGAATTTCTCTAATGCATTTTAATTTTAAATATTTGTATAACGATAGTTAACATTTCAATCATGAAATTTATTAATTTTCCCTCAAATTGTAGAAATATTATATTCATTTAACAAGAAAAAGGGTCGAATAACTTCACATAACAAATTTTACAGCAGTCTATTATTTTCACAATGCCCATTTCAGCATGATTCGCATGATGGCATTTAGCCTTGTTCTAAAAGCAACAAGATTATGAATGATTGGAAAAGAAAAAGAAAAAGAAAAAGAAAAAGAGAGAAAAAAATAAGATAAATACAATGTAAATGATTTCCCAAAATCTTACATTTTACTGACAAAACATAGTCTTGCTCTTCAGTTATATATACCATGTAAACGAAATTTGATCGTTAATAATCAAGTTTTTAATTACCTTCTATTTTGTATGATGCATCTCTTTTAATACGCAAGTTTTGCACGTAGTAATGGCAATTGGAACCTATTCAATAACAATATTGACATGTTTAATATTTATAAATGAATAATTTAGAGTAAATGGTGCAAAATGCCACCAAAGAACTGTTGTCTTATTTAATTAACATCAAAGAACTTAATTGAATTTTATTAACACCTAGTTGAATGAAAAGACACTTGATAAGTGCTAAAAGGTAGCATTGTTTCATACTTAAAAATTTATCATTTGTGATGAAAACTCAAATAATTACTGACGTTTTAATATTTTTTTCATTAATATTTGTAGGTGAGTTATGAAGGATCTCAGAAAAGAAAATAATAAGGGCTTGTTTGGTTTCATTTTTCATTTTTCAATTTTGAAAACAGAAAATGGAGAAAATTGTGTTTGATTTATTGTTTTTCAAAAACAAGTTTTCAAAAATTTGAAGGTGGAACTAAAAAATGATTTTTTTGGTTTTCTATTATTTTCAAAAAACATTTTCATTTGCTCAATCAACCTCAAAAAACTAAGAACACTCATCTCTAACAATCACATCGTCATTTTTAAAACAGTTTTTATCCAAATACAGTTTTAGTTTTTATCTAATTTTAAAAATGGTACCAAATAGTTTTTTTATCATTTTTTGTTTTCGAAATATATTTTTAAAAATGCTACCAAATACATTATTATTTTTTAAAATATCATTTGTAAAATATGTTTTTTATTTTTTAAAATACTTTTTAAAAATATCATTTTAAAAATATATCCAAACGCATTCTAACTTTTTGAGGCAACAATCAAGCAAATATTGAAATATATGGCTAAAGTTCCAAATATGGAAGTTGGGGATGAACGAATAAATTGCCATGATAAAGTCAAGCCATATTTCCAAGCCATGCGTGAATTCCCGGTCATGTCATTCAAGCTTATGCCAAGTGTCAAGATAAGAAGCAATGAAAATTCACCAGGTGACATGTGTCACATACAGCACTACAAGACAAAAACAAAGTCACATGAAGACAAAAGTCTCACGTAAAAAGCAATCTCATGCATGCATTCGCAAGATAACAACAAAAAAATAAATAAATAAAGACCAAAGCAGCGCGACACAACAGGCACGCTGATGGGGCCGTGGAGGGCGGCCCAAAATGGGTGTGCTCAGCGATTCGGTTTTCTGCTGGTGATGAGTCTGGGTCAAGCAAAAAGACGAATTTTGGGCCGACAATTTTATGAAGATATTAAGCAGATTTTCAGAAGATTTTTATTAAGATTTTCAAAGCATATTCGGCAGATAATCCCAGATTATTCTACAGCATATTCCTAGCCAAGAACCTATAGAAAGAATCCCTCCCATTCATTCATGTATAACTACATCTGTTTACGTAGAAGAGGTTCCCAAAAATTGAAAAATAGGTCAATGAAAGTGCATGAATATTAAAAACTATGACAAAAATTAAAAAAAAAAAATTATCGAATTAGTGAATAATCAGATAAGTCACCTTATTTAGTTGTTAGTCTTATTTGTATATGAATCATTCTTCTCATGTTTACTTATTTAATTCGAGATTTTATTCTTACGCTATTTTTAAATATTGTTGAAATTTCCCTAATGCATTATAATTTTAAATATTTGTATAACAATAGTTAACATTTCAATCATGAAATTTATTAATTTTCCCTCAAATTGTAGAAAATTTATATTCATTTAACAAGAAAAAGGAACTTCATATAACAACTTCTACAGCAATCTGTTATTTTCACAATGCCCATTTTGACATGATTCGCATTATGGCATTCAGCCTTGCTCTAAAAGCAACAAGATTATGAATGATTGGAAAAGAAAAAGAAAATGAAAATGAGTTTAAAAAAAGAAGATAAATACAGCGTAAATGATTTCGTAAAATCTTACATTTTACTGACAAAACATAGTCATACTTTTCAGTTATATATGCCATGTAAACGAAATTTGACTGTTAATAATCAAGTTTTTAATTACCTTCTGTTTTGTGTGATGCATCTGTTTCAGTATGCAAGTTTTGCGTGCAGTAATTAAGATTGGAACCTATTAATAACAATGTTGACATGTTTACTATTTGCAGATGAATAATTTTTTAAAGGGCAATTTGCACTAACCTTTCTGACCTTAGGGATACTTACACACAATCCTGAGTTTTTGACTAATTAATTGTGTTTTCCCTATTAACCCATTGACTAACTGTGACCGTTAGTCTGTTAGGGTAGAAGGGCAATTTGATATTTTTCTTTCATCTTCATTGAATAAATAATGAGTGATGTGATTCATAATCCAATAAATGTATATTGACACATCATTTTAATATTTTTGTTAATGACAATTTTAATCTTAATTAAAATTTGTAAAGAGGTTTAAGCTTGCTAAAAACACTATAAATGATTTTTTTTTTTTTTTTAAAAAAAACCCAGCTACGGCTAAAGCTACAAGGCCTATCGAACCATCCAATGGACCATGCTACACGCTCTTTGAACTGACTGAATTGCGACGGATTTTTAATATATATATATATATTTTATCATGAAGCTTTCTTGGTGAAGGATTGTGCTTTTTGTAAAACTCTCTCTGGTGACGCTTTCATATGGGCTATTTTTAACTTTCCACTGACTTGGTTCGCAATTCACAAGGTGACCGGTAATCAAACATTGTTAGTACAAAATATGTTTGAATTATTTTTGTTTAGAAGATTTAACAAATATAAAGATGAGAATGGAATTTGAATAGGCATCTGAGAATTATATTGAATTAATAAAGATAAAAAGTATAACAAAAAAAAAAAAAAAAAAAATAGAGATTTAATTTGAACATTGGGATGCTTAGCATCACAAACATATATCATACCTTCTCACATTGGCACAACCAATTAATGCATAATATATATATGCTTAATCCATATATATCCGACCTCAAGCTAAATAAGGTTCTTTTGAGTTGCTCATAGTAGTTTGCTAAATCATTAAATTTTAATATGAGTTTGAGAAATTATTTAAATTTAATAATGAGTAATATTAAAATAAAATAAAATATTTTTTTATAATTTATTTTTTGTTGAATTAATTGAAGATTCAAAAGAGTAAAATTAGATTGTATGCAGAATCTCCGTTTCGAAAGGAAAAGTGGTTGTTTAATAAAGTAAGACTATATTAGCCTTAAAACAAAAAACAATGAAAGGAAAAGTGGTTGTCTAATAGAGTACATTAGCCTCAAACAAAAAATGAAGAAGAGGGAACTTAAAAATATTATATTTATTAAAACTGTTTTGCTAATTAACTTACTGGTTTGAGTGTTTAGGTAAGGTTTCACAAACTAGTTTCTTTAATAATAATCTTTGTACTGATTATAAGGATGATTATTGAAAAATCTTAAAATCAATATTTGAAGGGTTATTATTATAGATTGTTTTTGGGTAACATTATCGAAATTAATAAAGTAACCAAACTCTAAATCTGTGTATCCTTAGTTTTATTAAATATAAAACATAACGGAAAATGTATATCTTCTTTTTCATCTTCTTAAATCCCTAGTCATCGTCTTCTGCCATTGCCATTCACGCCCACCATCCACACAGCAAACCATCCTTTTTTGTGAATTCCTCCCTCCACGCGTCTCTGTTGTCACCATCTCCTCATATTCTACACCCTAAATGCTCCATCTCAGATCAGTACAACCCTCTAAGCGCACAATCATCACCTATCTCTTACACTCATCATTTGAGAGATGAGAATGGCAGTGTTCATGGCTGTCAGATCTTAGCCACTATTAGACTCTTTCTTCCTTCGTCTTCCACAAAAGAGCTTCCTCCAAACCTCTGTGTTGCTACCAACATCAGCCACTTTCATTTTCTTGGCTTTCTTAAATTGTTCTCTATTAATTTATTTCATACCCGGTTAAATGAAATGGCGCTTCCAATTTTTTTCTTGCTTATGAGAGTATATGCAAAATGAGTTTTACCACTGCCATAACTTTTTTTGTCCATGATAATTGACACCCATTTGTTAGTCCATGGTTTAATGGGAAGTTAGTTTAATTAAACTAATGTTTTAGGATAGAGTGTAATTTCATATAAAATAAAGAGAGTTAATGTAATTTGCTCAAATAAAAATTTGACAATGACCTATCGATGTAGATTAAGATATTATCATTTCTTCTCAAAAGAAACGAAAGTATCTTGAAGTGGGAAGATGCCTTCCTTGAAAGCTGCAGGAGATATCTACTAAACTTGCTGCATTATTGTCAAAAATTTGACAATGACCTATCGATGTAGATTAAGATATTATCATTTCTTCTCAAAAGAAACGAAAGTATCTTGAAGTGGGAAGATGCCTTCCTTGAAAGCTGCAGGAGATATCTACGAAACTTACTGCATTATTGCACTGTCCAACATCACGTGTAAAGTTCCCACACAACGAAACTTATTAATTTTAATAAAATATTTATTGATTAAAAAAGGGATTTGTTTTTTATCTGGACATTTTCTAGATCTCTTAAGATTGAATATAATCTTGAATCAAATTTAATAACAATTAATTAAAAAAATTAATTAATGAAAAATCAAACAAAACTAGATTTCGAAAATCATGTTAAAGTGAATTAATTAAATATTTAAGAATGAATGTTTTGAAAAATTAACTAATTAAATATTTAAGAAATAAGAAAATATTGTGGCAGAACAGTAGTTATATTTAAATTGTTAAATTTAATGGTAGTCAATTGTTAGTCAAGGGTTGAATGGGAAGCTAGTTTAATTAACCAATACTTTATAATAGAGTGTAATTTCATATAAAGTAAGGGAGTCAATGTAATTTAATGAAATAAAAATTTAACGATGACATATCAGGGTAGATTAAGGTATTATCATTTCTTTATAAATAAACCTCTCTTGTTTTCTTAAGATTTTGAAGAAACAGAAACGAGAATCAAAGGAAATAAAGAAAACACAGAAAGGCAACGTAAAACTGAGAACAAAAAAAAAGCAACAAACTGAGGTTACTGCAAGATGCGGAACACCAGAAAGCAAAGCAAATTGGAAGCAAATAGCTTTTGAGACCAGAAGGACCAAAATGAGAAAAGAGTTAGGTACAAGTGAGTCCTGGCCAACACGGGTGACATTATTATAAAGCAAATATGATGAAAAATTTATTTGTTTAGTGTTTCTTTGAATTGACGTTGTATTAGTTAACTAAAGGACAAAACATGGAAAGCAATTTTTTTTTTTTTTTTTTAATTTTTGAGTGCATGAATTGTATTTGGAACAAACCCAGGAGACAATTGGGACCGATCGAGATGAAACACTAGTGGCACAGTCCGGGAGACTACTCCCAATTAGGAGAGAACTACTCACACGAAGATAGAAAGAAAGACCCATACTAGGATAGGAAAACTACCCATATAATTGGTGGGAGACCAAATACTATTATATTATTATTATTATTATTATTATTATATAGATGTTATTATAGTAAATAATATTAATATTGTACAATTTGGACTCAAGGGGTGTCGAACCCATACCCTTTACAAAGGGAGACATGGGTGGTTGCTGACACCTACCACCACGCCAGCAACCAAGAGAGGACAACATCGAAAGCAATTGAGTTCACTCAATTAAGGAATTAAACATTTTATATTAAGAAAGTGTTCGAAACTGAACTCTAATTAATTATCAAGTGGTACTGGTGGCTCTGCAGATGATTCCTCTCTAGTTCAAATTAAATTATTGGAAGCAGTCACTAATATAGTAATACAAATGTGTAATCAGAGTTTGGTATATATCAATGTCGTGTTAAGCTTCCGAAAGAACAAAACATCAAAAGCAATAATTAATTAATTACAATATTAAACATCATGTGTAAAGTTCCGGCAAATTTCCTACCATTCCATATCAAGTCATTATTTATTTATTTATTTTTTTATATTTTGATTTTCGGTCGGGATTTGAAATTCTACTGTAGGTACAGTTTTAAAAACAAAAAGCCAAAAAGGTGAGGAAGCATGCTACTTCCTTGAAATGTCGTGGAGATATCTACGATAATTACTCAATGCCTAATTTCTCCAATATATCAAAGAGAGATATGAAGAGCAACTCGATATCTATCACCTCACTAGTGAACAAAGCTTTTCATGTCTTCCTCTTCTACTATAACTCCTCCATCCTTCAAGTATGACGTTTTCGTCAGTTTCAGAGGTGAGGACACCCACAAGGGTGGTTTTATCAACTATCTTCACCGCGCTCTGGCTGTCAAAGGACTTGATGTTTGCCTCGATCAAGAACTCTATACAGGAGATGACATGTCGCCACCTTTTATCAAAGAATCTAGGATCTCGGTCGTCATTTTCTCAAAATATTATGCCAGTTCTATATGGTGCCTCAACGAACTTGTTCACATCCAGGAATGCAAGAAAGTTTACGATCAGATTGTCATACCGGTTTTTTATGATATAGACCCGTCTGATGTAAGGAAGCAGACTGGGAGCTTCGGAGATGCTTTTAAGAAGCATGAATATCGTTATGAGGATAGAATACTGCAAAGATGGAAGAATGCTCTGACGGAAATATCAAACCTAGAAGGTTTCGATAATCGAATTATCAGGTAAGTCTTAAATTTCACTGTTAATGTACTTGAGAGAAAATCAGGAAGATTTAATGACCTAAACGAGAAATTATTTGATACCTAGACCAAGATACGTTAGATTTTGGGAGTAAAAAAGACACGACCTCGCATATGTGAAACCAATTAAGGTCAAAGACCAGTTGCATCTATATATTAAGAAACTTTTTAAATTTATAATAAAATCCATTCAAACTAGAAATTATAAACTAGCTCCAATAATACCATACATATAGTTACCTTGAGACATACATCAATAGAAACAGGTTTCAGGAAAGCTAAGTGTGGATTTATTTTTCGTTTTTTTTTTTTTTTCTTTTACTTAGAGAGGACAGACTTGAACTTTGACCTCTACATTCTATTTCTTATTATTTAATTGGTTAATTTATCTTTTATCATATAAATTTAATTTAAAACTACACAAGTGGAACAAGGACTAATCAATTATTAATCTTAGTCAATCGAAGTAAACGAAACCTCTCAAAGGAGTGTCATAATCTTTTGGGGAAACTAAAACAAAAATTGAAAGTTAGTCTCTTATATGTAAGCCTGACAAAATTTAGGTGGATATCGATTAAATTTAAAGTAATGATAATCAGTGCAGAAGCTTTTGCTGAAAATCTTTTCCCAAATCACTAGGAGATTTGTAACACAAAATTAATTATATGGCAGCACAAATCATTGATATGGAATACATTGGGGACAAAATCTAGATGGATTAGTATTAAGAATATTATAAATTTTATAGGATCTATTATTGGTTTATTTAAAATCATTTATCTAATTGTTTTGGTCTATCCTGTTAAATTTGATTTGGGCTTTGTTTTGGACAAATACCCGATTATATCACTAAAGCATAAGGCAGCTTCTCAAATGATCCCACTCTGTATCCCCAATTAAAATATGATTTTCTCCGGTGTAGTAATGGCATCTTTTATTCTTCTGCATACATATTAATATAATATCTTGAAACTCCTAGGGGTGGCAATCTGGATTGACGGGTCGGGTTGGATACGACATAATCACAACCCGATTATTTTTAACACGACACGAACACGACCCGATTATTAATGGGTTGACACAGAAATAACATGATTAACTCATTTATTGACCCGTTTAATGACTCGTTAGTGATCTATTTAGCCGACACGTTTAATGACCCGTTTATTGACTTGTTTATGACTCATTTAATCACATTTAATATACTTAAATTTTAATATAGATCTAATAAAAAATAAAATTAAAATAAAGATACACAAGACCTCTTAAATTCACAAATACAATGCAAAACCTAAAAATATACAATCATTCACAAATACAATCCAAAATATAAAAATATATATACCTACCACTAAAATTACATAAATACCTCTCTAATATGAAATTACTTTTGTACCCCTATTAAATGGGTCAACCTGTTACTCATTTAAGAAAACACGAACCCGACACGATTAGTAAACGGGTTGGACGGATTGATTCATTTATTTATCAAACTCATTTATGCTCAACCCTAACCCGTACTAATCGTGTCGGTTTCATGTCGACCCATCATGTCGGGTTTTAAATTGTCAACCCTACCTGAAAGTGATTTGCAGAAACCAACTTTGTGAATAACCAACATGGTTTTCCCTCTAACTAGAACAAGAACAACATGTCTATACTAAGGGCGCCGAATAGAACAAATTTGCATTTTTTTTTTAACACCAACATGTGGCACTCGTTCACTAGAGCCGGCCTTTCCTCTCCTTACTTAAAATACACCCACCTAACCATTTTCTTAACTTTCATGGGTTTTGGCTCTCCTTTAAAACCCACCAACAACACCTTCAATTAACCTGGAAAAGTACAAAATTTCACGAAACACAATAATGTTGAACATCCTTTTGATCATCAAGTATAAAAAGATTGAACAAAAAAAGTTTGTCTACAAGATGGATAAGCTTATTAGTTTGGAGCTGTCAAATTTGGTTGCAGTGGGGATCGAACCAGGTCACCCAATATATATTAAGAAATTTTTAATATGTTAAGAGATTTTTCAAATTTATAACAAAGCTCACCTAAACTAGAAATTACAAACTAGCCCCAATACTACCATACATGTATTTACTTTGAGACATGAAAAAACCTGTTCACTATACACTACCAAATTTTTGCAACTAATACAACAATTCAAATTGCTCTAATAGTTTGTTAACGGTATGACATAAGAGAAATTGCTGTTGTCATAACATAATAGAAATGTATTATAACAGATTAACCATCTATAAGAACATAAACACATAAGCAATAAAAGAATAAAAAGAAGATAGCTACATTTTAATATGGTTCAGTTTCACCTTACATGAGGTCTTACTTAGAGTAATCAACTTATTAATGAACTTTCAAATAGGACAATCACTTATTGACTTAACCTAAAACTCCCTCCTAAAGTTAACATAAGACATGTACAATTTCATCAATCAAGTTGATGCAAGCTCCTCTTGCCTTTAATGGTTTTCAGCTACTTGAACTTCCTTCAATAGCTGCAAACCTATCTTCTCCCAAAAATCTAATTGCTTGTTATCCCAACAAGCTTTGAGTGTTAGTCATAACTTAGTAAGTTCACACTTCCTAAGTCTTAGAAAAACAATCTAGAGAACAAGCTCTTTAAGATTACACAAACACTCACACCAGTGCTTATCTACTCTATCATGCTTGCTTTTGTTTTTGTGCTGTGATACTCTGCACTTATCCTAGATACTACAACTTTTTTTCTTTCACAACTTTTTTTCTCTGTGAAAGAAAAAAAAAATCACCTAAAAATTAGATAATGTTCAGTAGATAAATGTCACAAAAACAGAAAAATAAAATCAGCTAAAAAATTGTGAGATAAATCCTATTTTTTAGCTTTGACCATATCCTCTTGACTTTAAACTTCTTGCTCATTCGAACTTGGGCAAGAAGCTATTTTGATTCATGCTACACTTGTAAATTAGCTGATCAATTTATATTTTACAAAAAATAATCAAAGATTAACTTCAATTGAAGAAGATTATTGCCTGCTAGGATAAAGATAAAAATATTTTATTCTAAAAATATATCTCATTAATTCCAAATAGATATATGATCAAAATAATCATTTATCCTTGGCAAATAATTAGAGAAATAATTAGGCAAATCTCGTAATACATGAAACATTTATCCTGCAGACATGATTGTTGTAACAACTCTCAGCTATTGTAACAACTACTAAAGTAGTTGTCGAAGCATTAGTAGTCACAATCTTTGCTTTGGTCAACCAAATTATAAACCATGAGTTTGCTACTTTAATGACATACGATGCCAACACATGTACATTAATAATTTCTCTATGATATGACATAACTAATTTATTTATTATTTGGATTATAAAGGGTCCAAACCCATTAACCCATTAACCAGTCAGACTATTGATTCGTTTACTCATTTAACTCTTTTAACTTGTTATCCCATTTAACATAACCTAAATAATATTGTGACCCTATTAATATTTTAATATTAACTCTATAAAATATAAATATTACAATTGACACTATTAATTGTGTTGATCCACTAATACGTTAAGCAAACCTGGTTTGATTCATTTAATATATCATTAAGTGGGTGGACATGACTATGACATGAATTCATTTAAATCAAACCCACAACCATTTATTTTTTACAAATTCGTATTGACTCGTCGCGTCATAACCCAAATTGCCACCCTAATCATTGCTATTTTTTTAATCTTTATCACTTCAAGTGGTGTTCATTGCCTTGGATTTTCTTTTTATGGTATTGGCACACTTAGCTTGTATATGACCAAATTCTTCACATTCCCTACATTGAATTCATTTTTTCTTGTTAGAATCCATGTTTTTTGAAAAATTACTACCTTTTGATGATTTGGAAGTAGCTTTTGAATTTCTTCCAATCTTCTTGAGATACTTTTGAAAATTCTTTGTTAGCAAGGATAACTCAAAATCTTCATCGGTTTATGAGATTTTGGAGTTCTCATTCTCCTCTTGAGCTAATTTTAGTGCAATGGTGTTCCTTTGTTTTCTCTACTATAAATTTAATTCAAAGGCTTGAAGTGATCCTATTAATTCATCCATTCACATTATTTCCATATTTTTGTATTTTTCAATTGCTGCGACTTTTGCTTGAAATTTATCTAGGAGTGATCTTAGAACTTTCATTAGAAAAGTCACTCAATTTAACATAAAAATCGACAAGTAGCCCATCTTCAAGCATTTTCATATTTTCAAATCTAAATGTAAGCATTTGTAATTTAGAGCATTTCACATCATCTGTTCCTTCATGAGTATTTTAAAGGATATCCCATGCTTCCTTTGTTGTGATGCAATTGGAAATCAATTTGAATTGATTTACATATATATACTCTATTGAAGATAGTATATAAGTTCTTACTGTTGTAATTTGTCAATCGATCTTCTTCTACAGTTCATTATACTTCAAGCTTTGGAATTCTTCTTTGCTAAGCATCTATTCTAGTTGGGTGAGTCTACCCTATCAAGACTAATTTCTAAGCTCTTTCATCAATTGATTTGATAAATACACTCATCTTAGCTTTCCAATATGGATAATTGGATCCATCAAGTAAAAGAGGTCATGAAATTAAAGCACCTTCTACTAAAGCTACTGTGCTATAAAGAAAATAGATTAAAATTTCTTAAATATCTCACTAAATAATGTCTAGTAATTTGCTTTGATATCAATTAAGAAAACAGGTTCACTATGCATTATTTAATGGAAAAATTTTAATTTAGTCCTTCACATTTAGTAAAATATTACTTTTTTACTAACGTTTGCATTTTGAATTTCCGTTATCCCTAACAATTTAGTCCTTCTGACATTTTACTAACGTTTGCATTTTAAAAATATATCAATTTAGTCCCTTTGACAAAAAAATAATAGTCAAATGTGACAGAAGTGTCAAAAAAATAGATTTAGCCTTGATATAATTTAAAATAGTTAAAATGACTTAATTACTCTTTTAAAAATTAATAATTACAAAATAACTATCTCTATTATTACAAAATTGCCATTAGCCACCTTTAATTAAATTGTGACACATCATCGAATCAATTTTTTTAATTCAATTTATAATTAATAAATATTTTAATTAAAAAATAATATTTTAATATTAAAAAAGAATCTCCTTCATCTCTTACCTCTCATCATCTTCCTCATCTCCAATTCATCTTCTACATTCATCAAAATCATTATCTCCATCATTTTCATCAAACCAACATCACCTAAATTAAACATCAACATCAAACCAAACATCTCCCAAATCTTAAAAAAAAAAATGTTTATGCAAATTAAAAAAAAAAATGTTTGTGCAAATTGAAGAAAAATTGGAGATCGCTCCAATCAGTCTCCATCATCAGAGACTAGTCTCCGACGGTAGAGACCCTCTAGTCTCCATCGCTGGAGACCAGTGTTGGTCTCCATCGCTAGAGACCTAGCGAGACTAGGTCTCTAGCGATGGAGACCAATAGGTATCCATCATCGGAAACGTGATGGCGATGAAGACTAATTGGTCTCCATCGTTGGAGACCTAGTCTCGAGCTGAAAGGTCAAGTCTCTAGTTTGCATCTTCGATGATAGATACTAATTAGTCTCCATCATTGGAGACCTGGTCTCCAACGTGGAGACTAGGCCGGAGACCAGACTGGTCTTTGACTTGGTCTCCGTTCTAGCAATAAAGACCAGTTTTTTGGTCTCTTTCACTGGATTGAGAGGTCTCTATGGAAGACCCCAGTCTCCCATGGAGATTTGGTTTTTTTTTTTTAATTAATTTAAAAATATTTTTTATTTATTAAATTAAAAATATAGAAATATATATTATATATATATATATATATATTAAAAGTATATAAATAGATTCAACTTCAAATGACCAAACTAACCATTTTCATGTTAAGGTTGACTAATATTTGACTAACAGAATGATTAAATTGATATATTTTTAAAACTTTAGGGATGACGAGAATTTAAAATACAAACATTAGTAAAAAAATAATATTTTACTAAACGTTAGAGACTAAATTAAAATTTTCCCTTATTTAATTTTTGCAACTGTTACAACAATTCAAACTGTTGTGATAGTTTGTTAATAATTACAATATTAGAGAAATTGTTGTTATCACACCAAAATGGAAAGATGTTATAATAGATTAATCATGTCATAATAATATAAACACAAAAGCAGTAACAAAATAAAAAGAAGATAGCTATATTTTTAACATGGTTAAGTTTTATTCTATATCCATGAGACCTTATTAAGAGTAATCAGCTTATTAATGAACTTTCAAACTATACAATCACTTCTTGACTTACTCAACCTAAGACTCCCTCTTAAAGATGACACAAGACATGTACAAGTTCATCAATTAAGTTGATGCAAGCTTCCCTTGCCTTCAATGGTCTTTAGCTACTTGAACTCTCTTCAACAGTTGCAAACCTATCTTCTCCCGAAGATCTAATTGTTTGTTATCCTAACAAGCTTCTAGTATAAATCATGACCTAGTAAGCTCACTTTCTAAGTTTAGAAAAACAATTTAGAGAACAGGCTCTCTAAAATTACAAAGCACTCACACTATCGCTCATCAACTCTATCCTGCTTGCTTGTCTTTCTACACTGTATTGCTCTGCATTTATTCTAGATACGTGCATCCTTTTTTTTTTTTTTCCCTTTTTTTTGTAAAAGAAAAAATAAATAAATCAACTAAAAATTAGATAATGCTCAGCAGATAAATGTCATGAAAAAAGAAAAATAAAATTAGCTAAAACGAGTGAGATAAATCTTTGTTTTTAGCTTTGACATATCCTCTTGACTCCAAATCTTTTGCTCATTCGAACTTGGTCAAGAAGTTGTTTTGTTTCAAGCTACACTGGTAGATTCACTGACCAATTTATATTTCAAAAAAAAAAAAAAAATCAGTGATTAATTTTAATTGAAGAAGATTATTGTCAACTAGAGATAAAAATATTTTATTCTAAAAATATATCTCATTAATTCCAAATAGATGTATGATGAAAATAATAATTTATCCTTGGCAAATCATCACAAAAATAATTAGTCAAATCTCATAATTCACAAAACATTTATCCTACAGACATCCTTGTTGTAATAGCTCTTGACGTAGTTGTAACAACTCCTAAAGTAGTTGTAACAGCTAAGCATTAGTAGTCACAATCCTTGCTTTGGTCAATCAAATTATAAACCATGAGTTTGTTGCCTTAATGCCTAATGATGTCAACACTTGTGCACTAACATGACATACATCAACAGCAACAGGTTTCATCAGGGAATATAAGCATGGAGTTTGTTTGTTTGTTTGTTTGTTTTTGTTTTTTTTTTTTAAATTTATTCGAAGAGGAGAGGCTTGAACTTTGACCTCTACTTTCTAGTTTTTATAATTAAATTTTTCAATTTACCTTTATTATATAAATTTAATTTAAAACTACATAAGTGGAAAAGTGACCAATCCACTATTAATTTTAGTCAATCGAACCTCTCAAAGAAGTGTCTTATTATTTTGAGGAAACTAAAAAGAAAACTGAAAGTTAGTCTCTTGTATGTAAGCCCTGCAAAATTTAGGTGGATATTGTAAAAGCTAAAGTAATGGTGATCAGTGCAAAAGCTTTTGCTGAAATTCTTTTCCCAAACCATTAAGAAATTTGTAACACAACATGAATAATATGGTAACACAAATCATTGATTTGGAATAGATTAGGGACAATATCTAGATCGATTAGTATTAAGAATATTATAAATTTTATAGGATCTATTATTGGTTTATTTAAAATTATTTGAATATTTGTTTTGGTCTATATACATATCCTGGTCAAATGGGAAAGTCCTTGTTTCTTTTATCTACCTTTTGTATTATCATGTAATGTAATTTCAACTATTTCCAGTATTATTCCTTTGTATAAAATAACCATCACCTAAGCTTGTATAGGAATTACTTATATTTAGGATGTTACTTGATATATTACTTGGTAAGTTGGTATCATTAAATATTCACCATTCAAATATAAAATATAACAGGATTGTGAAAAGTTATTTGATTTCCAAATAAACTGTCTGTCTCTTCATAATTTATGAAAACTTACTAATGATTGTTTTGCATATTTGTCAGCTCTGAGTCACTACTTATTGAGGAAATTGTGAAAGATATCTTGAAGAAGCTATATAACATGTCCACAAGTAGGCCTGAGAATGCACACTTTATAGATATCAAAGAACAAGATAGAGGCGATGAAGATAACAGAGTGATTCATAAGGTAGATCAATCAACTCGAAAATTTAGAACCTAGAATGGATAGTATCCTATATATTAATCTCTCTATTGTGAAAAGTCTTGAATAATTTTTGAATATCTTTCTCAGAGTTTTGAAAGTCTTGATAGGGTTGTTACATAATCAAGATCTGTCAAGGTTTTCAAAATTTTGATCAATGTCCTTAAAGTTTCAATTGAGAATCCTACACATGACTTATATGAATTAGCTTACACATGAAAATGACAAGTTATATATAATCAATTCATAATTCTATTCCAATAAAAGCTAGTAAGGATAAAATTTCAATGAAATGACTACTTAATCTCTTCTTTTTGTAACGTACGTATTAATTCATTTTGGTTTCTAATCTAACTAGCAAGACTATAAATTGTTAAACAGATTACAGCAGAGCGGATGTTTGTAGCTGCCAACTTTATACTTGAGGTTCCATCAGCTGTTTTTGATCAGCTTTCTTCCTTGCATAAACCTCAATATGCACTTCTAAGTATGTTAATGTCATTTACGACCATGCTAATTTGCATAATTGAGCTTGTTTACAAGGGTGGAGAGGGAAGAGTTGGTTGGAGGTGGAGGGAGAAAATACCTTGGCTTTATTATCCAACTCCAAGTCATAGGCCCTTTGGTACGGTCACTGATTTTATTGGATTACTCTGTGCTATCTTCCAGTGTATATTTGTAGCAGTTGACTATGCTTTTTTTCTTCAAAACATTAATAATCCTATCAAACTATCTATTTGGCCTTTCATCTTCGCATTTTGTCTATTGTGTTCTAATTTGTTGAAAAATCCCCATAGGAAGACACTCTAATGTAGGCTTAATAATGAAGGATATTTTTGTTTTTTCGTGTAGTGATCCTTTGTATGTATTTAATAGCTTTATCCTACAATTTGAGTCCTGATTTGAATTGTTTCCTTTACAAAAGCTAGTAATAAATTCTACTTAGTTGATTGTGTTGCACATTCCTTTGTTTTTATTTATTTATTTATTTTTGAAATATCCCTTGTGTTTATTTTGTGTCTTTCATTTTCAATCTTTTAATTGCTTTACTTTCTTTTAGATATTTATGATCTAGGAAAACAGAGTAATTTAAAAACTGTGTCTGTGCCTGCAATACCAGAAGAAATTTGTAGAGATCTTAAAGATAAAAACTTTGAGCTAGATAGAGAGTGTGATGAATTAAGAAGTGAGAACATTAGAACGATTCCTAAACCCTTAGATCTAGAAAAATTTTATGCAGACATGTAGAAGAAAACAAATTCAAAAAGTAGTTCTCTACAAGACAAAGTAAAATTGTTAGAACATACCTTACAACAACTAGAACATGTCGGAAAGTACAATAATAAAGATGGGGAACTTATGGTTGAACTAGAAAGAACCAAGGCTAACCTTATGGAGAAAAAAGAAAACTCTAAAATGAAGACCCAAAACTAATGATAAGTCCTAAATTGTATATTATGATAAGTTCTTAATTGTCAATCTAATGATGTTCCCAACAACCTTGAATAATCAAAAGGTTTTGAGATTCAAAGATGATAAGTCCTTAATTGTCAGACTGTTGTTCATCTGTCCTGCAATACTCAACATGAACAATACCTTCATTCACAAGCTTTCTCAAGAAATGGTACTAGATTTGAATATGATTTGTTTTTCCATTAAGAACTGGATCCTTCAAAATTGAAATGGTTGAACTACTGTCACAAAACAAGGTTATTAGACCTATTTGAACATGTTTGAGATTCTCCAAAATATCACGTAACCAAATTAGATGACATCCTACCAAAAACATAACTTGAAGTGCTTTGAACACCATGATATTGCTCCACTTCTAATATAAAAAACATAACCTAAACTGCTTTTGCTATCATCAACACTACCTACTAAGTCACTGTCAGTATAACCAACAAGATTAACCGGCACATTGTTTGATCAGGAGTTTCTTTCACATATCTCAAGATTCTTTTTGCTGCCTCATAATGACTGAAGAATGATTTTCCCATAAACCTGCTTACCAACTTACAACATACATAATATTAAGCTTTGTTGCTGTTGAATACGTTAAGTTTCTAATCAAGCTTTGAAACATAGTTGAATTAACCAGCTTCCCCTCACCATGTTTGCTCAATTTCAATACTATAATACAAGGAATCCAAACAGGATTTGCATCTCTATTCTCAATATATTTTAAATTCTCTTTTGCGCAACTGTCTTGAGTGATTAAAATTCCATGCTTTGATCCAAGAACTTCAATTCCAAGAAAATGATGTAATTCACCCAAATAAGTCATTTCAAATTCCTTCTTCATTGAGAGCTTAAAACCATTTAATAGCTTTATCAGTAAAAATAAGGTCATTAACATAAAGACTTACAAATATGAAGCAAATACGTGGACTGATTTTGGTGTAGAAAGTGTGATAATGGACATTTCTGAAAATCATTCTTCTTGAAGTAAGAATTGATGTAGTTGTACCAAATTCTTGGCGATTGCTTTGGCCCATATAAAACTTTTCTCAACTTGTAGGCTTTATCTTCTTCTCTTTTTTTCATAAAACTAGAGGATTGTTCAAGATAAGACTTCTTTCTTAAGTATACCATCATGTCCATTTGAAAAATCCAATTGTTTTGAGCTGTAAGAGAGATCAACTATTGAACTGTATCAAGCCTTGACACAGGAGCAAATATTTATATAAAATCTTTTCATTCTTTTTGCTTATATCCCTTTGCCATAATTCCAGCTTTATGCTTATTAATAGAGCCAGCGGCATTCATTTTTGTTTTGTATACTCATTTAACATCAATGGTTTTTTATGTTGAGGAAGAGTGTTGAGCTCCCAAATTCCCTTTTTTTCAACAGCTGTTATTTCCTTTTTCATGGCTCTTTTCATACTTTTTCCTTATTTGCATTATCAAGGAGATTGGATCTTCCCCTGCAAAGAAAGAAAAAAATACAAATCATCATATTCAATAAGCTCAGTTGAATCTAAGAGTTCCTGCACACTTCTCATTCTTCTTGGAGGATGACTTGGAGAAGATATTGGTGTAGGCTCTGATGAACAACTTGAAAAAGGTGATGAAGAACCTGCTGCCACCAAGAGATTCATTTAGCATTTTTCTACAAAGATCGGAACAAGTTCCAGTGGCCTTTTTGTTCTCTAGCATTATCGTTGTAGGAAGGGATCTTTGTATTGCCTTCCAAGTTGACATGCTTCACAAATCTCTTCAACTTGGTCGATTTTAGGCAGTCTTCTAATCATCTTCTTTGTTGACAACAGCTTCAAACTTCCATAATTTGAGTGCCCAAACCTTTCATGCCACAGCTTGGGAACATTTTTATCAACTACAGCAAAACATGATGAATTTGTGGTCTCAAGTTTAAGAGGAAATAAGTTGTTAAAGGCTACACCAATTTTTGCAATAACTTGATCTCCTTTTGATATATATAGTACAAGCATTATCATGCATATGCAAATCATACCCTTTTTTTTTTCATAAGATGACTAGCACTAAACAAGTTACTTTTCAAACCAGGAACAAAATAAACTTCAAACATTTTCTCAAAATTAATTAATTAAATATTCTCAAACATTTTAAAAATAAATATTTTACATTTTTTGAGGAAACTGAAACAAAACTGGAAGTTAGTCTCTTGTACGTAAGCCTAACGAAATTTAGGTGGATATTATTGAATTTAAAGTAATTATAATCAATGCAAAAGCTTTTGCTGAAAATATTTTCCCAAATCACTAGGATATTTGTAACACAACATGATCATATGGCAGCACAAATCATTGATATGGAATAGATTTGGGACGAAATCTAGATGGATTAGTATTGAGAATATTATAAATTTTGTAGGATCTATTGTTGGTTTATTTAAAATTATTTAAATATTTGTTTTGATTTATCCTGGTTAAATGGGAAAGTCCTTGTTTGTCTTATCTGTTTTTTATATTATCATGTAATGTAATTTCAAGTATTTCCAGTATCGATTCCTTTGTATCAACCAACTACCTGAGCTTGTATAGGAATTATTTTAATTGGGATGTTACTTGATATTACTTGGTAAGTTGGTATCATTCAATATTCGTCATTCAAATAAAATATATAACGTGATTGTGAAAAGTTATTTGATTATCAAAGAAACTGTGTCTGTTTCTTTGTAATTTACAACAACTTATTAAAGATTTTTTTGCATATTTGCTTAGCCTGAGTTACTACTTATTGAGATAATTATCAAAGATATATTGAACAAGCTAGATAACATGTCCTCAAGTAGGCCTGAGAATGCACACTTTATAGATATCAAAGAACAAGATAGAGGTGACGAAGATAACAGGGTGATTCATAAGGTGGATCTATCAATTCAAAAATTAAGAAACTAGAATGGATAGTATATTATATATTAATGTCTCTGGTGTGAAAAGTCTTGAATAAATTTTGAATATCTTTTCAAAGTTTTGAAAGTCTTGACAGGGTTGTTACATGATCAAGATCTGTCAAGATCTTCAAAGTTTTGATTAATGTCCTTAAAGTTCCAATTGAGAATCCCACATATGACTTCTATGATTTAGCTTACACATGAAGATGAAAAGTTATGTATAATCAATATATTCACTATTCCAGTGAAAGCTAGTAGGGATAAAATGTCAATGAAAAGACTACTTGGTCTCTTCTTTTTGTAACTTATTGATTCAGTTTGGTTTCGGATCAAACTTGCAAGACTATAAATCGTTAAACAGATTACAGCAGGGCGGATGTTTGCGGCCTCCAACTTTATATTTGATGTTCCATCAGCTGTTTTTAATAAGCCTTCTTCCTTGCACCAACCTCAATATGCATTTCTAAGTATGTTAATGTCATTTACGACCATGCAAATTTGCATAATTGAGCTTGTTTACAAGGGTGGAGAGGGAAGAGTTGGTTGGAGGTGGAGGGAAAAAATACCTTGGTTTTATTATCCAAATCCAAGTCATAGGCGCTTTGCTATCTTCCAGTTTATGTTTGTAGCAGCTGACCATGCTTTTTATCTTCAAAACATTAATGATCCGATCAAACTATCTATTTCGCCTTTCATCTTCACATTTTGTTTGTTGTGTTCTAATTTGTCCAAAAATCCCCATAAGAAGACGTTTTAATAGAGGCTTAATAATGAAGCATATTTTTGTTTTTCCATGCAATGATCCTTTGTATGCATTTAATTGCTTATGCTACAATTTGAGTCCCGATTAGAATTGTGTTTCCTTCACAAAAGCTAGTAATAAATTCAACTTGGTTGATTGTGCTGCATATTCCTTTGTGTTTATTTTGTGTCTTTAATTTTTAATTCTTTTAATTGCTTTACTCTCTTTAGATATTAATGATCTAGGAAAAGCAAGTAATTTAGAAACTGTGAGTGAGCTTGTAATAAGAGAAAAAATTTGTAGAAATCTTAAAGATAGGAACTTTGAGCATTTTTTAATATAAAGTTGTTGGTCAAAACCAGAGACATAGCTAGGATTTCATACCAAAGTGGACTAAAATAAATTTTTTAAATACACTTCGACAGCATGAAAATATTTTATAGATTAAAAAATATAAGCATACTTAATTAAATGAGATATAATAAGTTTCATCTTTTAAAACTCAAATTGTAAATAAATATATTAATAAAAATAAAAGTAAAAAACTAAACAAATTATTTAAATAATCAAAATTATCAAATATGAATTATAGTTAATGTTATGACATCAACAATCATTTTTTAAACATAGAAAATTCACATTCTGATAATTATAATTTATAATTATTATTTTTTAATAAAAATAATAAGAAGAAGACCCAAACCAAATTGATGGCTCAAGAGAAAATGAGAATGATACAGGCCTGATAGACTGCCCATTAAGTGAGTATAGTTTTGAGTAAACCCCAAACGTGAGCCCAAGCCCAATGATAATGGTTTGTTTGTCAGTTAAAGCAATAAAGGAAGTAACTGTCATGTTTGGCAGTTAAACGGAAAAGAAGGAAATGGATGAAAGTGAGGGACGGGCAAGTACAAACGTGAGGCGTGGTGGCGCGTCAGGTGGTAGAGAGGTCAAACAGATCTGGAACTAACAAGAAGGATGGTCTATATAAAGGAACTTCATGGAAGACTAAAGGGAATGTCAAAAAAATACGTACTGAAACTCTGCCAAACTGCTCTGAGAAAAATTTATCAATTCCAAGCAGGGGCAGATCCACATAGGGGCCAGAGGGCACGTGCTCTTTCAAAATTTTTTCAAAATCGATTAAATTAATAATATTAGTTGTTAAATATTTTAATATGTATATATTATATATAATTTGAAGCAGATAAACTGCAAAGACAAGGTAGTGTTGTTGGTGTGAGTCGTGTCTTTTCAACTCCTTGATCCCGTGTTCAATCTCCTATCATAACATAAATATTTTTCTCTTTTTTTTCAAAAGAAGCATGTTATGTTATATATAATAGGGGAAAAATCATTTTAATCCTTAACTTTTAGAAAAAGATCAAATTTTTAACTATATTTCAAAAAAGGACAAAATGGACCCTAACTTTTCGAAAAAGTGTCAAATTAGTCCTTCTCGTTAGTCAACTAACGGTCAAACTTAACGGATGATATGATATACAAGAGTAATTTTATCATTTTAGGGATTAAAATGATCTAATCCCTTAAACTTTTTTCTTAATTTTTTTTTCAGATCATTTTAATCCCTAAAATGACAAAATTACCCTTGTACATTATATCATCCGTTAAGTTTGACCGTTAGTTGACTAACGAGAATGACTAATTTGATATTTTTTCGAAAAGTTAGGGTTCATTTTGTCATTTTTTAAAATATAGTTAAAAATTTGATCATTTCCCAAAAATTAGGGACTAAAATAATCTTTCCCCTATATAATATTATAATACTTAAACTAAAGCGGCTTGATGCAAGATGGTGCAGCGGGTTTGCGGCCTGTCTTCTTTGCACTTGTTACGGGTTCAATTCCGGTACAATAAAAATTTTTCTCATTTTTTAGTTAAAAATGCACCATATTATTTATATATAATTGTTAAAGTAAATTATATAATAAATATAAAAAGGTGTCGATCCAAGAGGTTTGGTCTTTTTATTTATATAACATTATGGTTCAATTTCCCACAATAATACATTTTTTTTCTTTATTTTTTTCAAAATTAAAATAATAAATAATTTTTTTCTCTTTTTTTATTTTTCAAAAAATGCATCGTCTATGAGTTTCAACCTTAAAAAAAGATGATAAAAATGTATCATGAATTATTTTTCTTCTATATAAACTACTTTACATAAAAAAACTCATGTAAACTATAATTACTTTTATCTTTAATTTTGAATTTATTTTGATTTACTATAAAGTGCCTCCCTTAAAATAAATGTTTGGGTCCGCCACTGATTCCAAGAGCTTTTAGAGGCTGTTTGACACCTTGTTGAAAACTTAATTTCCGCATTAAGAACTGTAATTCCAACTATTACACTATCACACTTCAAATTAAAAAATATATTAGGAGAAACACTAAAAATTTTAAATTTAAACAATACATTATTTAACTTACAATTAACAAAAAAAAAAAAAGAGCAAAATATGGAAAATTTAAGTAAAATTTTACATTTAATACATGAAACAAGTTATGATATGTACAATAGTTGAATAGAAATATAAATATAAATAAGAAAATACACCAAATAAATTTGGAATAAATATGTATTTTTTAATCACAAAAATTAATAAATAAAATATATATTTATAAAATTTAATATAAATATAATATAATTTTTTTATAGGGGCTCGGGTTGGCTCAAATGCTACATTCCGGGTCAAAACCAACATTTTATTTAAAAAAAAAAAAAGAAAAAAGAAGGAAACACACAAAGAAAGGGCAAAATGCCAAAACAAAATGAAGTTCAATCTCTAAAAGATTAAAAACAGATCATGAGAAGCGAAAGACAACAAAAGATTTAATCAAAACCAAACATTGCAAATCAAACTCTATAGTAGACCTTATTAAAAACCTTATCGAAAAAACCCTATGAGAATAACCCATCAAGAGTGTTCAACCCCTATACCCAAAACTGAGTAAATTAATAACAGTATTTGCCAAGTAAATCATCAAAAAGAAGGGAACCTAAAAAAGCCAGAGCTGTCTACTATCAAGTGGAACAAACAAACGAAGGGTAATGAAAAGCTAAAGCATTTGCAATCAAATTTCTCTCATGATAAATATAAGTCATCATGAAATTCATATCTTACAAATAAGAAAGATATATGAGCTAGACACCAATGCCAACGAACCTTAGATAAGTGAGCTAGAAGAAGTGAAACCACATAAACAAAATCATTCTCCAACCAGAGTTTCATCCAAAGATAATTTTAAATATACTGAATAACATGAACAGCAATTGCCAACTTTGTCTTAAAAATATAATCAAAACAAGAACATTAGAATGAGCGAAACCACATAAACAAAATCACTCTCCAACCAGAGTTTCATCCAAAGATAATTTTAAATATACTGAATAACATGAACAGCAGTTGCGAACTCTGTCTTAAAAATATAATCAAAACAAGAACATTAGAATGAGTGAAACCACATAAACAAAATCACTCTCCAACCAAAGTTTCATTCAAAGATAATTTTAAATATACTGAATAGCATGAATAGCAGTTGCCAACTCTGTCTTAAAAATATAATCAAAATAAGAACCTTAGAATGATTCTTAAACTTTAGATTAAAAAAAACTAACTTTTATGTAGACATCTAGAAGAAAACAAATTCAAAAATTAGTTCTTTTCAAGACATAGTAAAATTTTTAGAACATACCTTACAAGAACAACTTGAACTTGTAAGAAACTACTTTTAAAAGAAGGGCAACTCATTGTTGAATTAGAAAGAACCAAGGCTAACCTTATTGAGTTAATGAAAAAAGAAAAATCTAAAATGAAAACTCAAAACCTCATGGGTTCGACATGCTATTGTTGGATAAGTCCTTAATTGTCAATCTAATGATGTTCCTAGCAATCTTGAACAATTCAAAGGTTTTGAGATTCAAATTATTGCTTAAATTGTCACGCATATGAAGCATGAAGTAAACATGAAAGGATATATATATATTTTTATAAAGTTATTAGTCAAAGTCAACTTATTGTTAAAAAAGAAAAAATATATATAAAAAGAGAGAAAGCAAAAAGCCAAAATAGAAATGAAAACCATCTTAAGAAGAATAGAAACCGACAATAGGAAAAGAAAGATAACAAAAGATTTAACCTAAACTAAATTTTTGTAAACCAATCCTTATAGTGGACCTCATTAAAAACCTAATTGAAAAAACCCAATAGGGAAAACCTGATCAACAAAAAAGAGTGTCCATCCTCCAAAGTCAAAACTAACAAAACTAATATCAATATATGCCACATAGATCATTAGAAAGAAAAAGACCTAAAAAGTTAGAAGCCATCCACCACCAAGCGGAATGAACTCAAGATGGAGAACAAGAAGCTAGCCCATCCACAACAAAATTTCCTTCAAGATAAATATGTGTCACTATAAAATCCATTTCTTGCAAATAGTGAAAACACTTCTCCTAAGCTAGTCCCAATGCTAGAGAACTTTAGAAGAACAAGCAAGAAGAAGAGAAACCACGTAGCTAGAAATGTCCAATGATAATCTCAAGCATAGTGAATGAGATGAATAGCTACTGCTAATTCTGTCTTAAAATCATATCCTACTCCTAGCAAAATAGCAAAGGCACTCCTGAAGAACCCATAGGAAGTCTGAAAAATACTAACATAACTAACTAATCCAAAAGCTCCAAAAGTAGAACAGTTAGTATTAACCTTGATCCATTCGGGAGGAATGAGAGATCAAACTATCTCTACGATACGAGGAACCTTAAGAGGCCGACCTGAAACATAGAGTTTATATAGGGCTAATAAATTATCTACTGAATTTTGCATAACCCTAGAATTAAGAGAATCTACCTCTTGAATTGAACTTCAAACAAAAGAAAGAGCCTCATGAAAAGAAAAATACTTACCCTTAAAAGTAATAGAATTTCGAGTGACCCAAATAATCTAAAAAACTACAATGATATCAGCTTTTTAAAGATTTTGAAGTTGAGAACAAAAGGTAGTAGATATAGTAGTTTGCCACAAATCTCTAATGGTTCTTGATAAAGAGATTATATGACCAAATGCTGAAGACAAAGAGTGCCAAAGACCTATGATAAGAGGGCATTTGAGAAATAGATGCTCCAAACTCTCATTCATAGTCCGACACAACCTACAACAGGAAGGTAATATAAACCATAGTGCTATAAAAACAAATCAGTGAACAATCTATCATGCATAATTCGCTAAACCAGTATAGATCTTGAAGAAATAATAAAATGGCCCAAATATGTCTTGCCTAACAAAGGTAACGATGCAACAAGGATAGGAAATTATATGCACTCGTAATAGTCACTTCCCCATCAAGAGAGAGAGTCTAGACTCTTGAATCATTAGAAATAGTAACCACCTACTGAATGTTGTTAACTAAATTTGGATGAGACTGGCACGTAGAAGGAAAATACCAACTATTGTCATTGAAAACATTCTCAATACAAGTTGAGAGACACAATTTTGAAAGAGTGAACTTAGAAATCCTATCTATAAGAGGTCCGAATTCAATTGTCTAACTATAAAAGCACTTTTGAATAGAAAAGCACATGAGAAAGAAATTTAGCACGAAAAAACTTGAAAATAGTTGAATCCTTAGTAATAAATCTCTAAATAAATTTCTTAAGTAAAGTAGCATTGAAACAAGTAAATCTCCCAAACCAAGATCGCCTTCAAGCTTTGATCGATAGCAAACTTTCTAAGAAACATGAATCAATTTTCTTTTATCAATAAAGTCTATCCAATAGAAATTTCTGATTGATGAAGTGAGAAAATGTAATATAGACAAGGGTCATTGATAAATCTAGAATAAATGAAGAAACAAGCCATAGATAATTGACTAAAGAAGACATAGCCTATCCATCATAGAAAGAGTAGATCCTGCATAAGAAAGAAGATTCAGTTGAATTTCATCCACCAAAGACAAAAACGCTTATCCTTAAAAGTAGACTTATTACGTGCAAAACAGATGATCCAAAAAATTACGATTATACCTGTCTTTCAAAGATTTTAAAGTTGAAAGCAAAAATTAGCAAATATAGCAGTATGTCATAATTCAATAACAGACCTAGACAAAGAAATAGAATGACCAAAAACATACAACAAAGAATGTCAAAGACCTATTGTAAAAGGGTAGAACATAAATAAATGATTTAAACTCTCCTAAGTAAATCAACATAAATGGCAGTAAGAAGGAAAAATAAAATCACGATGCTATAGAGATAGATCAGTAGGTAATCTATTATGCATGACTCTCAAAATTAGCATAAATTAGAAAGAATGAAAGCAACACAAATATATCATGCCTAATGAAGATAAACATGTGGCGTAGTCAAAGAAGTATAAGTAGTAGTTGTAAAGCCCCGAATTTTCTCTATTTAAGAGAAACAAAAATATATCCGGATAATGATATTTTCGAAATGAATAGTATTTTTCAGATAAAAGTGTTTTCAAGTGAATAGTGATTTTTGAAAATTGGACATTTTCTCAACTTTCATGAGATAAAATTTTTTTTATGAATAGTATTTTTGGACAGAAAGTGTCCGTATGAATAGTAATTTTTGAAAAACGGATCTTGTATATTAAAAGTTTTGAAAATTATATTAGAATTAACAGAAACTGAAGCAGAGCGAAGATAAGTCTATTCAAAGAAATTTTAAGTGATTCGAAGTATATGAGATGAAAGTACTTTATTCGATTAATGTCTCGTATATAGTATTTAGAGAGAAATGAAATAATTTTTAATATCGGATGTGTAAATAGAATTTCAGTAGAATTCCCAGATAGGATCGAGAATGATTTTAATTGTGAAATAATGAAATGATTTGTAAAGTGCCCATAGGTGAAAATCGAATTTTAATAGAATTTTCGGATGTATTAATTTAACTTTCGTATAATTTTCAAATGAACCGGAAATGATTTCGAGTGCAAAAACGTAAAAGAATAAAAATAATGCATGGAATGGTGAAGAGGACACTTGACATTCAAAGAGAGGAGGAATGATTAGATTAGTGACAAGTGGCAAAGAGGATGTATTGATGCTTGACAAGTGGCATGATTTTGTGGTTGATAGATGAAAAATTGAAAAAAAAAAAAAAAAAAGTGAAAAAGACAAAGAAGAAAAGGTTGACGGTCAAACAAGTAAGTTAGATAAAGTTGAGAAAAAAAAATGAAATGGAAGAGATAAAATATGATTCACGATCAACAAGAAAGACAAAATTAATAATAATAATAACAAAAGGTAACAAAAAGTAAGAAGCCATCACATTCGGTCATTAAAGGGTGTGGAATTGAGGCAAAATAAGAATAGCTCATTTAGTCAATTAAAGGGGTGTTGAACCGAGAGAAAGCAAAAGAGGGAGAGAGTAGAATCAATCAACAAAGAGATAAAGGGCAACAAAAATAAGAGAAGAAAAACAAGGCAGTTGCTTGAGGGGTGTAATTAGACCGAGAGAGAAAGAAAAAATGAGAGAGAGCTGCTCTGTTTTTCTTTGCCATGAATCAACCAAGAAAGAGTTATACTTTTGCCATGAGAGAAACAAGATATGCAGCAACTATTTTTTATGTTTTGAGAGTTGTTTTGATTTTGCCAAGAGATAGACTTTGGTTCAGCAACTGGTTTGAGTGATTTTGAGTGCAATTTTTGAAAGATTTCAGCCTATAGAAGGGATCGGAACAAGAAGTAAGAGTGCAACTCGGTTGGAGAGGAAGAAAGAGCTGTGTTCGGTCAAGAAAGAAAGAGTGTTCTACCGTGAGAACAACAAGGAGTGCAGCAATTGTTTTGAGCTGTTTGGGAGTCTTTTCAAGTGATTTCCAAGTTTATCAAGTTTGCATAAAAGCCTTGGAACAAAACCCATTCAATTAAAGTTAAATTGGAAAGGTAATAAACTAGTTTTCATGGTTTAAATTTTGTAATAGATTGATTGTGTAAAATTATATTTGGGTTTGAATGATTAATGTCTTAAAGTAATAAATGATAGATTTCGTGTGAATTGGAAGCAAGAATTGAAGAAAATTTTGATGATAGATGCTTATAATGATTTGGCTGAAAGTGGATTTATAAGATATAAGTTTTGTTTGATTGTTTTGTTTTGATATATGATGAATTAGGATGTATTTTAATGGTTTAAAGTGCAGAAAAGTTAGTGTTAGAGGCTATCTTGATGTTAAAATTAATAAAGAAATTATTTTAGATATTTTGAATGACATTAGGAGTCGTTTGGTGTTGGAAATTTGAAGTAAAAGTCCTAGAATGTAAGCTGCCATGAACTATTATTGGGTGTATTAAAGTTTTATACAATTATTTTTGGATAATTTGAATGATTTCAGAGGTTATATTGATGATAAGGTTAACTTGGAATGGAAAGGAATTGCATTGAATGTTAAATAGTCGTTTCGTGACAAAATATTTTTGTAATTGCACCAATGTGATGTTTGATGGATTTAAATTGAAATTATATCATATTATATATGTTCGAATGTGTTCTAGATTAGAAAAATCGAATAGGATTGATAGTGTGAAAATTAATAGTCATTCGACTATCATAGACCAAGTTGATTCTAGAATGCGTTTAATGCGTTAGAATGAGATTAGTTTGGAATTGGGGGGTTCGCATGCTTCAGCATTAGGAATTTTGAATGGAATTTGTGTGTAAATGATTGAAGTTATTTCGACTTGAAAAAGGGTATTTCGATACTCTCGAATAATTAGAAGTTATCGTTTATGCATGTGTAAGTGTTAATCGAAAAATTCGCTCGTGTTAAAATATAGGTGAAACGGTGACCGGAAGGAAAGCATAAAGGAGTGGGTTGTTAATTTGGAAACAAGTTGTGAGTGTAATTAAATTTTAAAGTTTTTACAGGTTTATAAAGTGATTTTAGATATTTATACATTGTTTATTTTATTATACAAATTACTAAATTGATTGAGTATTTTAGCATGTCTTTATTTTAAATTGATATTATGAATGTTTACACACGTTAGAAATGAAGCAATTTATTTATATTCACCTACATGCCAATAATAGACATGCTAGAGAATAATTTTTGAGATAAATCAATGTGTTCATGAGATAAAGAGAAAATAAAGTTTTGAGTAGCTTGAAAAGATTTTTAAGGTAAGGTTTACCTTAATCCCTAGTATATCCGGTCGAAATACCATAGCGTGTACGACAAGATAGTTGAAAGAGTCACTAATTGGGGGGTTGAGTTAGTGAGTCACCCTTTGTATGTGTGGGATAGTGTAGATTTGCCTAATGTTGGGAAGGGATTGTGACCCTAAAGTTTTCCCACATCTGAGACTATACATGTTAGCATCCCTGAGCTCTAGTGGCGATGAGAAATTCCATCACAATAGAGCTAAGCTTCCCTTGGTTGCTTTAGTGAGTTTTCGAAAGAAAAACATATCTATAGGCGCGAAGTTTGGAAATAAAAGAATTTTATAAAGTAAAGCATTTTATACTTTATTAAAGTTATTAATATATATTTAGAGTAAAACTATAAATAGTTAGTTATATAAATTTTCAGTTTTATAAATTTTGGTTAGAAATTATAAGTTTTCAAAAACTATTTTGGGAGGATAGATATAGTTTGAAAATGAAATTCAAAGTCTAAAAATATACCCACTCACTGAGTTTATACTCATTACTCGTTTTCATGTTTTATAAAAATCCTCCTCTGGTGCAAGTACAAGCCATCTAGTGAAAAGAACTCCGTCGGACGCGTAGGCTGACTAAAGACTTGATCCTATTGCACTAGCCTCTATTTTTTGAAATATCATGTATATGCATATCTTTTAAGTTTTGTGCACGTTTGTAAATATTGTTTTGGAAAATCTTATACATGTATATTTTGTATAATGTTTCATAATTTTGCATGCATAATTGTTTTAAGTCAAATTGATGATTTTGAATTATCTTTTAAACTAGAGCTGTAATTGTGTTTGGGTGTAAAATTAAAGGAGGACCTGAGGCTTGGAAGTTGAAAAAATGTGATTTTAAGAAGTGTACATGTATTTTTCTTGTTTTTACAGGGTGAGATTTTCAGAAAAACAAACGTTGTGCGACCGAATTTTTATTAAAAATCTAATTTGTAAAAGTATTTAAAAAAAAAAATTTCCTACCAATTTCTATTAGAAAAGATATTCAGGAGTTTTGAAAAGGTTTTTAGAAAAAAAAAACAAAACTTAACTTTACGGGGACCTTTCAACCGATACAGATCTCGTCTGAAAGGTCACCGTGGGATTGCTAGTCGGGCTGCTTAATGTGTAAGGAATATGGGCCCGATAGCAGCAGTGGTCACTCTCTCATCCATAAAGAGAGTTTATGCTCCTGAATAAGAAAAAGTACTAACAACTACTCGTTTTATATCCTCAACTAGATATGAATAAGTTATACAGATAAAAGGCGGAAAATACCAACTATCATCATAGTAAATTTCACCAATGTTAATATTTAGAGAAAGCTTAAGAGAGGCAACTCAGAAGTCTTATATATAAGAGGCCCCTCCATCCAATTATCCAACCAAAAATAGACATTTTAATGACACCCGCTAACCATTTAGACTCAAACATCAAGGACAGATAATGTTGTTTCATACTAGCCCAAATAGAAGAAGAAAGGTTTCTCACATTGGGAAGAAACATAGAAGAGAGACATCTGACGTGGAGAAACTTAAAAACCATTAAATCTTTATTCATAAACCTCCAAATAAATTTTTAAAGGGAGTTTTATTATGAACACGTAGATTTCGCAAAGCCAAATACCCTTTAAGTTTTGAACAACAGCAAACAGTCTAGGAAACTTAGATGGGCTTTCTCTTATTAACAGAGTCTATCTAATAAAAATTTCTAATTGAAAAGATGAGAGATCACATGATAGATGATGACCAACGATAGATTCGAAGACCTTTGATCGAATGAGACACAACCTACCAACCATAAAAAGTGTAGAACCCACCCATAATTAAAGTTTTAGATGAATTCTATCAGCTAGAGACAAAAACCATCATCTACGAGGAACACCTCGAAAGATAGGAACACCAAGATATGTTATAAAATAACTTTTCCTTTTCATAGTACTGAGTGATAGGATATCATTAAGAGTGGAAGGTCGAACATTATTTCCAAAATAAATACAAAATTTCTACCAATTAATGCATTGACCAGGCAAATCTATATAAACCTTGAAAGCCTCTATAATAACCTTAATATTTGATATTGAAGTGTGACAAAACAAGAGGATATTATTAGCATATGAAAATTGAGAAGGAGGTTGCACAGCTCTTGGACTAAAAATATCGAGAACCATAACAAAAGAAATTAAATATGTAATATATATGCTCAAAAATTCTTTAGAAAGGCAAAAAAGAAGAGGAGATAGATGATCTCCCTACCTAACTTCACAAGAACATAGAAAATAATCTTCTGGAGAATCATCAATAAGAGCTGAGATGTTGACCCAAAAATACACAAAATTAATCCAATCAATAAAAACATAAGAAAATCCAAAGTAATGCAACACTTTTAAAATGAAAAATCAACTGATTGAATTAAAAGTCTTTCGAATGTCAATCTTCAAAGCCATGTGACCCCTCGACTAGTATTAAAAAAGACATTAAAACATTCTGAAGCCCTTTCAATACAATCTTCAATCTATTTCTTATCCAAAAAGACAAACTGATTCGGAGAGATGTTACAAGCACAAATAGAGCTAAGACGATTTATCAAGATTTGAGTGATAGCCTTGAAAATAAAATTGCCAAGAGCAATAGGACGAAATTGATCCACCAATATAGCCTCTGGGTCTTAGGAATCAAAACAATAAAATTTGAATTCATCCTAGGAAAAACAACACTAGTGCAAAAAAAATCCTGAATGGTAACAACAACATCTTTATCGATTATGTCCCAACAATAAATATAAAATCTTTTTGTAAAACTGTCCGGACCAGGGGTACTTAATAAATCCATATCAAAGATATGATCTCTCACCTCTTGAGCAAAAGGAACATAAATAAGAAATGAGTTTTTTTCCACCAAAACAAGGGAAAGAACATACTTATGAATTATATATAAATTAAGGTTTAAATCATTTAATTGTTGAAAAAGATTTTGATAGCAAGAAACCACAGGATCAGTAATGCGACGCCAATCCGAGACAATATCATCTCTAATATGATGAACTAATAAAGATTTCATCCCTTATCTCATTTTTAAGAGAGAATGAAAATAATTTTTGTTATGATCTCCATGATGTAGCCACTTTACATGACTTTTCTCATGGAGATAATATCCTATGCTTTAAAACAATATTTAACTCAGATAAAACATTGATTTCCATGCAAAAAGAGTATCAGAAAACCTCCAGACTAATATGCTTCTGGATATGTGTAACTTTAATTGTAGCTTTAGAAATGCAAAGAGAAAGATCTTTGAAAGCCTCCCAATTCCAATGCTTCAAAGCAACCTTGACCAACTTTAGCTTTCAAATGACAATGCTCATAAGAGAGTTGCTTAAAGAGACATTCCAAGAAGCTCTAATTGTGATCCCCTCTCTCGAGGATATTACTGTAGATATGTACAGAAAATGTTTTGTACTGGTATATATTCTATTTTTGAAATAATAAAAGGATTTTAAAGTGTTCGAAAGTGAAATTTAATTTTTATAGAGCTTCCGAAAGGATTGGGATAAATTTAAATTATAAAAGTTGAGGGATAATTGGCGAAAATAAAATATTTTTATTAAGAATGGCATAATCATAAATAAAAGGAAAGGACAAGGATATGATGGAAAACAAAAGAATTCTCTAGAGACTGGTGGAATCGTAATTTTAAGAAAATTTAAGGGTAAAAAGCGAGCTTGACCTATGCTTATAAATATGTGAGTGAGTGAGTGTGTCAGCAGAAGAGAGAAAAACCTAAAATAGAGAGAGAGTGATCGGTAGAGACGGGGAAGATAGATTTTCAATTGTTTAAGCTAGATCTCTGCTATTCTCAGAGGAAATCAAGCTGTTGGAAGGTGAAGGACTGATTTAGGAACCAGATCTAGTAAGAGTATAACGGTAAGATCAAAATTTCATGGTTTCCTTTTTGTATGAAATCTGTCAAGTGCTGTCAATAGCTTTGCATCTATTCTAATGATATTTTTATAAATAGATCTAATGATTTGAAACAGCAAGTGAGTGAGAAATCAAGGCAAGAGACTGAGGAAATATCTGGTAAGTAATGTAGCTGAGAAATGATGATTGATCTGTGGTAGTTTGATTGTGGTTTAGAATGATTGAGTTCCATCGTACAACTTGTTGTGGTGTTACGACCTGATTTGAGTAAATGAAGCTAATAAAATATTGATTGAAGTAGTTTGATTATTGCTTAGGACGTTAAGTTTTCAGTTGTGAAATTGTTGAAGTCGCGACCTGGGTTAATGGGAAGAGTCTGGTGAAATATGGTTGAATAAATGTATGTGAAGTGAGGTTGGAGTGTGTTATTAATTGTATAAGAATGTAAAATCTAGAAAAATGGAGTGTTAGAAATGAGTTCGCATGAATCTAAATAGGAGCTCGCTAGGTGTGAGCTAGATGATACCAACAGCTCTAGTCAGTGCTGGTCGACTAGGGAGTGAGCTCGCAAGGAGCAAGCTGGGCAATACCTGTTGCTCTTCATTACACTAGTTCGAGCTGGACTAAAGCTTTACGAGCTGAGCAGGGCCCGTGGACCGGGCTGGGCTAGAAGAAGGTAGCAGCTCATTGAGAGAGTGAGCTAAGGGAGCTTGCTGAGATGAATGCCCGCAATTCAAGTAGAGCTGGTTGAAGCGAGAGCTTGTTGAAAGTGATGAGCTAGGCGAGCTAAGGTGTGAGATCACAGCTCGAGCTAGACTAGCAGTGTAATGCAGTCCGTGACATTTTGGTTCAGATTATAAGTCATAGAGGTAATAAAGGTTGCAGTGTTCTACAAGCTAAATTGATGTTTCATTTGTGATTAAGTGTAGGTAAAGAAGTGAGCTGAGGAGATCGCTGAAGTAGACGTGATTCAAGAAGATTTGGAAGCAAGCAATGAGTGTGAAAACAGTTCATTTCTATTAAATATTATTCTATTTCTTTCAACTTATTATGCAAATGCTTTTTCAATTTTTATTAATTATTCTAGTTTATAGATGTTTTTATATTCTTGCATGAAAAGAAATAGTTTACATATGAGATGGTATGCAATTTATTAATATATTTTATGAAAAAGAATTTGATTTGAACTATAGAAAGAAAAAAAAGATTTTCAAAAGACTAGTGGATTACCCAGGATTTATAGAGATCCAATTCATAGCTTTATAGATTCAGACTCGGCTAATATATCTCGCAGTGTATGGCAAGTATTAGGAGGGTTAGTCCTACTAACTCTGGGGTGATAAAGTTTGTTGTGTCGCGCTCTATACTTGCGAGGTGTTATCTCGCTATGCAGTGAGCGATGGTAATTCCACCATGTAATAACGGGATGTCTTTATAGCATGGTCACGGTGTGCGCTACTGACATGTACACCATGTGACTAATATCTCACATTGTGTGGCATTGAGTCGGTCGCCATGTGATTATAGCATTCCCTCGGGTTCCCCATTAGTACGTTTTAGAACGAGAAAGTATACCATTAAGAGCGGAGTTTTAAAAAGAATATGTTTTGGAAATATTTTAGAAAATTATAAAATACTTTAACACTTTATGAAACCAATTTAGTAAAAGCTTTTGAAACTTTCAAGTAAAAACCATGAAACCCCAGTTTTTAGAAATAAATGGTTTTAAAGAAAAATGTTTTCAAAAGCATTTTTTGGGAGGTATTATACAAAACTTAACTTAAATAAAAAACTTCACACTCACTAGGCTCTGTAGCTTATAACATTTTGGTGTTATGTTTCAAAAACCTCCCAGGTGTAGGAACGAAAGATCGGGATACCAGTCCGTTGCATTCAGACTATGTGGGCCAGATTTCTGACGATACTATATAGTAACTTTCGTAAATATTATGATTTGAACATTAATCATGTGTTGCACATATTTTTGATTCTTGATAAACTCTGTAGAACTTTTATTTTAATGATAATGCCTACATGTGTCTGATATTTGAATATTTGAGATAATGATGATTATGTTTTTAAAGAAATTGCTTTGAAATTGAACATGAGATTTTAAAATAAATGATTTTTTGTTAGGGTTCGCTTTATAGCATCCTTTTAAATCTTATTAATTAGACTTCAAAATGGTCTCATGGGGTGCCTGTCACTAACCAAATGCATAAAAAAAGCATGAGAATTTTAAATACTCTAAAATCTGAAAGACTAAGGGTGCTGAGAATCAAGACCACTACAAACAACCAAGATAAGATGATGATCCGAATGCAATCTAGATAGAGTAATGCTTGAGACAGTTGTCCAGGAATCAAGAAGAGAAGATAAACAAAATGATCTATCCAATTTAGAAAGAGAAATGCCACGTGCTGAGGACCCCACTCTAGTGTAGAAAGCGCCCCCATTTAAATTTCTTGAAGATCATAAGCTACAATAGTAGTCATAAAATCTTCCGAAGAACATTTATTAACTACTCCTATAATAACATTGAAATCGCCAACTACTAGCCAAGTAACATCAATCATGTTAAGTAAAAAGTTCCAAAGGTAGTGATGAGTAACATAGTTTACACTACCATCGATAAAGGTGAGGATATGCAAAGACCCACTAAAACCCTCCTGAGATTAAGCTTAGAACAGGCACGTAAACATTTACATTTTTGTAACACTATACCCCCTAGTTAATAGTCAACGACTGTTAAATGTGACGTTTGAAAAGCTTTTTCAGTGAAATGACTACAATGTCCTGTCTTTGTAATTTTTACTTTTTAAAATAAATTTATTTTTTTTAATTAAATCTTGGTCTATCTTAAGATGAATAGTAGAGATTAATTTGAAAAAAGATTAAAAAATTAAATAAAAATCAGAAATTAAATGAATTTTTTTTATTATATCACCACTGTCTATCTAGAGATTATTTAAAAAAAATAAATACAAGATTTAAAAATTATATATTAATAGTTTTCTTAAAAACGAAAAAGAGAATTAAAAAGTTTCTAAAAATTGAAAACTGAATACAAGAATTGATTCAATATCGAATTGACTTTTTTAAATAAACTCAATAAACTTTCTCAAATGAGTGTGAACAGGAAGAACATAAATTTTCTTGCCGGAGAAGCTTTGCAGAGTCCAGAACAACTTTTTGCTTTTCTCAACCCTCTCCCCCATCGCCACAAGTGTACTCTCCCCCTCCTCCTCGTCATTTGGAACGACTTTTTCTTTTTTTCTTTTTTTATTTTTTCAATTTTTTTAGATTTGAAAGTGTCTTGGAGTGGAAAGATGCCCTTCTTGAAAGTTGCAGAAGATATCTACGGAACTTACTGGACTGTCTGGCATCAAGTGTAATGTACCGGCACTACGAAACTTATTAATTTTAATAAAATATTTATTGATTAAAAATGATTATTTTTTCATCTAGACATTTTCTAGATTTCTTATTCAACCGATGTAATCTTGAATCAAAATTAATAACAATTAATTAAAAAGTAATTAATTAATGAGAAGTCAAACAAAACTAGACTTTCGAAAACCATGTTAAAATCAATTGACTAAATATTTAAGAATAAATATATATTTTTTTAAAAATAACTAATTAAATATTTAAGAAATGAAAAAATAAGTATTAAGGGTGAACTTATCTCTGGAGCATAAGAGTAAATATATTTTAATCATTAAATTTAACAGTGGTCAACTGTTAGTCAATGGTTTAATCAAAAGTGTCAACGATTTGATTGAAAGTTAGTTTAATTAACCTTAGGATGGAGTGTAATTTCATATAAAATAAGGAGGTTAATATAATTTACTCAAATAAAAATTTGCCCATAACCTGTTAGTGTAGATTAGGGTATAATCATTTATTCTCAAAAGAAATGATAGTCTCTTGGACCTTGTTGAAAGTCGGAAGAGATATCTATGATTCTTTTATAGTGAGTTTACTTCAACTGCAAAATGAAAATAGAAATTAGAATGATCTAAAATTAGAATGCTTTGGAATCGGAATGATGCATCGGAATCGGAATAAGTTGTTTATTTTGATTGCAAGAATTAGAATCGAAGTAATTTACTTTGTTTTGAAATCGAAATTGATTAATTATAAGTTATAAAAATGTTCTTGATTAATAATATTTTATACTTAGAAAAAAAAAAAATTCTTAACAATATTATTGTAAACATATTTTGTATCTATATTTTACTTTTTATTATTTTTTTAATGTTAATGAATTCTAAACTATCCATAATAGATGAAATCACATTATAATTTTTTTTTAATTGTTTTCAAACAAAAATGATATAATATTATATTCTTTCTCAAATAAGAATATGGTGGTCATTTATATATGAAAAACAAAAATGACCATTATACTCTTATTTGAGAAAGAATATAATATTATATCATTTTTGTTTAAAAGCAATGAAAAAAGTAAAAAATAATGTGATTTCAAATTATACATTAATTTTAGTGGAAATTGTAGAAAATACCCATTTAAAAAGGGTAAAATTTGTTTTTACCCATTATTTTTAAAAAAATTGTTTTTAACCCCTCAAACAAATATATTGCCTGATATACCCAAATTGTCCAAAATACCCCTGGACATTTTTACAAAAAAACTTTGAACAGTTTAAAATTTACGAAAAACCGAATGGTGAAATTACGAATAAGCCCCCCCATATATATACCTCAAAACCGATGGACTACAGCCACAGTCCATCGATTTCTCACTCAAAATCAACCGGTTTTTGCGGAACCCTAACCCGATCTAGACCCGACTTCCCCGCGACGTTTCCGGCCACCACCGCGACGTTGCCGACCTTCCCCGAGCAGCTCCTACCGCCGGCGAACCTGCAGAAAGTGTGAAGGTTAGATTTTGATATGTTTGTTGTATGTTTTGATTGAGATTTGGTATTTTGATATGTGTGTTTGTGTTATGGATGTTAGTTTAGGATTATTAGGTTTAGAATAGGTTGGATTTAGTGTGTTTGGTCGTGTTTGTGTTGAAAATGGCCGATTCCGACGAGAGAAGAGTTGTCGGCATCGGATCGGTTTTTGAGATCGGTTTTCCACGATCGGTTTTCGAGATCGATTTTTGAGATCGGTTTTCACATCGGTTTTCAATCGGTTATTCATTTCGGTTTTTCACGATCGGTTTTCGACGATCGGTTTTCCACAATCGGTTATTCATTTCGGTAACAAATGAAAAACCGAAGTGGAAAACTGATGGTGGAAAACCGAAGTGGAAAACCGAAATAAATAACCGATGGTGGAAAACTGAAATGAATAACCGATGGTGGAAAACCGAAATGAATAACCGATGGTGGAAAATCGAAGTGGAAAACCGATCTAAAACCGAAAAAACCGATCGTGAAAAACCGAAGTGAAAAACCGATGGATTTCATTAACCGGTTTTTCAGATGCCTTCAAAAACCGATCAATTTCATTAACCGGTTTTTCAGATGCCTTCAAAAACCGATTCATTTCAAAAACCGATTCTGCTACTGATGATTTCTTTCCTGTTTTTCTTTCCTACAGATGGATTTCGACTATAAATATAGTTCACACACAATTGACAGACATACGAGCGGGAACACACACATTGGTCAAAGATTGGTTATTAGGCTAATTGCCGTTATTAAAAGAAGAAACCTATACGATCGGTTCATAGCAGAATGTCCGTTCGGACATATTTTGAGGAAACTAATCATACGGCTGCTGGTTCTGTGATTTTGTGGGTGCTTGCTAGAGAGATAAATGTAGTGGATGCACGCCGTGATGAGAGGTGGTTTGAAATTGGGGAGAGAAGCTATAGGTTTGGGAAACAAGAGTTTCTATTGGTGACCGGACTTCCTTTTGGGGGCATCGACAGTAAAATCTTCAAAATAGCTCCAAATGAGCCAAACGGTCTCCTAGGGCGAATGTTTAATGGAGTGTCGCCGGAGGTGAAGGAGTTGGTCAGATTTCTTGAGGCAAGAAGTGATAGAGGGGAGGGAGACCGTGCAGGGTAGGATCCGATAGATGATGATGATCTGTTAAAGTTGGCGAATGTAGGGATTGCTTTCCATCTATTTATGGGACTGGATGATAGAGCTAGCATTTATCCATTTATGTGGGTCCTCATTGAGAGTACAGAGAGATGGAAGACATTCCCTTGGGGCACATTATGCTATAGTGTCTTGTTATACTGTCTCGACAAGGCACTTAATGAAGAGCGGGTCAGAAATCCCCAAAGACCATTAATATTTATGGCTATGTGTTAGCATTTCAGGTATAACTAATACTTTCAATATTTATTGCTTCCTTCTATTACATTAACTATATATGGTTATATGTATGTTTTAATCAATTTTGCATTATATATTATCTGACCATTACTAACTATATGTATGTTTTTTGTTTAATCATTGTTACATTATAGTGGTGGTTAGTGGAGTTGTTCCCAGTGTTACGGGAGAAGATATCAAAAACGATCAAGAACCCGAAAAGCGATCTACCAAGATGTATGAGACGATCACTGAAGAGAACACCCACAAATATACATAGCCTAGATGATTTCCCCCCCGTAAGTGGCAAACATAACCTAAATTTGTGTCAATTATTTGTTTGTTTGTTATTTATATTAAGTATATAATTGTAGTATAACTAAATATATTGATATAATGCAGATAGTTGGCATTCAGCAAACCTTGGAGCCTACTGATGCCGAGAGGGAGATGGATTATTGGAAATCATTTAATCTGAATCATATAGTTCATGATGAAGTACATAAATATGGCGGCGGGGGGAGTGATGATGATGATGATGATGATGATGACGATGATGATGACCATGATGATGGTGTAGGGGATGAGGTTGAGATAGAGGTGATGATGAGGAGGTGGAGGGAGAGGATGATGATGAGGTGGAGGGAGAGGATGATGATGAGGAGGTGGAGGGAGAGGATGATGATGAGGTGGAGGGTGACGATCAGCCACTTAAAGACGTCCGAAGCGTGCAATCAGAATCATCGGATACCTTATCAGAGTTTCGGACAAAGAAGACACATGATGTACAGCACGTAGATTATGAGGTACAAATATTCTATTTATATAATAAAATTATTTAATCAATTTCAATTGTAGTAAATGCAAAAGATGTGGACATGTTATGTAGTAGTACGGAGTGTGAAAAAGAGACGGAGTCTCTAAATATGATAGACGAAGTGTAATTTGTTTAAATATGCAGGTTGTATTTTCTTGGATACTCAAAAAACAGGGGAAACTCTGTCAATTTTTTTTTTTAAATTAAGGGTAGTATGTAAAATGATATATATTTATGATTCTATGAAACAGGTGAAGCGGTTGTTTGAGTTTATTGTGGATTTACAGAAGACAACCCATAAGAAGTTAAGTAAAATGGATAGGAGGCAAAAGGCAACCTTTCAAATGGTAAAGGAGATAGATAGTAGGCTGAGACGGGTGGAAGAGCATTTACATATTCCCAGGCCTCCGGTTGCTAGGCATGATCCAGACGACGACGATGACGATAATGATGATGATGGTAGGAGCTTTCACATGTATTACCCATCACCACCACCACCACAGCAGGGCGAGGGTGTCCGTCAGTCGCCTATTGATGTAGGCCAGTCAGCCATCCATGAGGAGGATGAGGGTGATCAGCAGCCACCTCATCGATCACCCCAGCAGGAGGAGGAGCAGGGTGACCAGCAGCCACCTCATCGGTCACCCCAACAGGAGGAGGAGCAGGGTGACCAGCAGCCACCTCAGCAGTCACCCCAGCAGGAGGAGGAGCAGGGTGATCATCAGCCACCTCATCGGTCACCCTATCAGGAGGAGGAGCAGGGTGACCAGCAGCCACCTCATCGGTCACCCCAGCAGGAGGAGGAGCAGGGTGACCAGCAGCCACCTCATCGGTCACCCCAGCAGGAGGAGGAGCAGGGTGACCAGCAGCCACCTCATCGGTCACCCCAGCAGGAGGAGGAGCAGGGTGACCACTCCCACATGATCTTAGGAGGTGTATCAGCTGCAGACACTGATCGTGAGCATGACCAGGTAGACTTTGTATCCCTATTGTGTTGCATTCTGAAATATAATTGGTTATATTAAATTTATACATGTGTTGAATTTACTTACAACTGCAGGACGAAAGGGGCAAACGAAAGACAAAGCCAGCAGCACCTCTACGGACACCATACACGGATCCGGGGCCAGCGAAAAAGAAAAAGAAAGTGGTCCAACAGCAGCAGGAGGAGGTGGTAGAGTCTATAGACCCTGTAGAAGTGGTCTATAATGAATATAAAGCGGCAACCACATTGGATCTCAGGTATATTTAAACAAAAAAAAAAAACGTTTCTAATTTTTGTATCCTTATTGATAATGTAAGAAAATATATAATAATGTTTAATACTTTTTTTTTGAATTGTAGGCGTTCGATTGATCGTTTGCCATATGCTGTGATACCAACCACATTGGTCACCCTCGAGGATGTGAACGAGTGGTTGACGAATGAGCACATCGATTCTTATTTGCTGTGCCTAAGAAAAAAAGGGTGGAATGAGATGGAAGATCAGACATACGCTGTCCATGGCAGTTCTTTGTTTGTAAGTATTTACATTTAAGTTAGTTATGCATTTATAATTTCATATTACGTTCGGTTGATTGGATTTAACATTTTTTATATATATTATTGCAGGCAATGATGATAGCGCATTATAGGGCGCATTACACCAGCAAACAAAGAACATTTGATCCAATTACAGCTGATGTACCCCCAGATATGCTTGCGTACGGTCGTGGGCTTATAGACGCAGCAGTCCCGTGGTGGAAGATTGATAGTGTAAGTGTAGTTCGAACGTTAATATTTATTATATGAATATCCCTTCTAGTCCTATAATACTAACGTTTTGAAATGCAGGTGTTGCTACCGTGTAGCTTGAATCAACAACACTGGGTCCTTTGTGATGTGCGCATTAGAGAGGAAAGAATCATAATATATGATCCCTTGGCAAGGGTTGACATAGCCTATCGACGAGAGCCACTTGAGCCGCTGGTATGTTTGATGCCTATTTTATTGCGTCTCCTGGGATTTTATGAGCAGACACCGGTACGTATGCCACCCGTGGATCGCCGGTGGAGACTTCAGCGTCTTAAACAAGCAACTGTGCCTCAGCAACCTAATGGGTGAGTAAGTTTATATATATTATGTTTATGTTAATATATTAATTATCTTTATGTTAATATATTAACATAAACATAAATTAATATAATGTTAATATATGGTTATGATTAACATTAATATATAATTATAGCTTAATTATTATATATAGTTTATATATTATGATATTTAATAATGTTAATGTTAATATATGTTTATATTATTATCTTGATGTATATAGTTTATATATTATGATATATACAGGACCAGCTGCGGAGCATATGTGGCCATGTACATACGTGACATTGTGCAGCGGAGAACGAGTACATGGAAATCAAGAAAACATGAGACCGTTGCAGATGTCATCGCACTAAGGTCCGAGATGGCCAGAGACATATATATGTGCTCAAAGCCTATGTATAAAGTTAATAATTTTGGAAAATGGTTTGTAGACACTGATGGAGATGTGGTATATAAATAAATTTAATTATTCTTTTATTAGTATTCATTATTTATTTGATGGTATTACATTCTATATTTTTAAATTGCCAACAAAACATTATAATTAAACATTATAGTTAATAACATAATGTTAATATAATATAATATGTTAATATAATGTTAATATATGTTAATAATATAATGTTAATATAATGTTAATATATGTTATTATAATGTTAATATATGTTAATATATGTTAATATATGTTAATATATGTTAATATAATATTAATATAATGTTAATATATGTTAATAAAATATTAATATAATATAAAATGTTAATATAATGTTAATATATGTTAATAATCTAATATTAATATATGTTAATAATCTA
>CM034465.1:14176727-14241639 GCA_019925255.1 Litchi chinensis | reverse complement strand
CTAAGCTTGTATTGGAATTACTAATAATTAGCATGTTACTTGATGTTATTACTTGGTAAGTTGGTATCATTAAATATTCATCATTCAAATAGAAAATATAACATGATTGTGAAAAGTTATTTGATTATCAAATAAACTGTGTCTGTCTCTTTGTAATTTACAACTTACTAAAGATTGTTTTGCATATTTGTTAGGCCTGAGTCACAGCTTATTTATAAAATTGTGAAAGATATCTTGAAGAAGCTAGATGACATGCGCCCAAGTAGGCCTCAGAAAGCACATGTTATAGATATCAAAGAACAAGATAGAGGCGATGAAGATAACAAAGTGATTCATAAGGTATATATATATATATATATATTTTTTTTTTTTTGGGAAAAGGGATTCATAAGGTATATCTATCAATTCGAAAATTAAGAACCCAGAATGAATAGTATATTATATACTAATGTCTCTGGTGTGAAATGTCTAGAATAAATTTTGTATATCTTTCTCAAATTTTGAAAGTCTTGATGGGTTGTTACATGATCAAAGATCTATCAAATTTTTCAAAGTTTTGATTAATGTCCTCAGAGAATTTCAATTGAGAATCTATGACTTATATGAATTAGCTTACACATGAAGATGACAAGTTATGTATAATCAATTCATAATTCTTTTCCAATAAAAGCTAGTAGGGATAAAATGTCAATGAAATGACTACTTTATCTCTTCTTCCTGTAACGTATTGATTCATTTTGGTTTCGGATCTAACTAGCAAGTATCTAAATTGTTAAACAGATTACAGCAGAGCGGATGTTTGTAGCTGCCAACTTTATACTTGAGGTTCGATCAGCTGTTTTTGATCAGCTTTCTTCCTCGCATAAACCTCAATATGCACTTCTAAGTATGTTAATGTCATTTACGACCATGCTAATTTGCAAAATTGAGCTTGTTTACAAGGGTGGAGAGGGAAGAGTTGGTTGGAGGTGGAGGGAAAAAATACCTTGGTTTTATTATCCAACTCCAAGTCATAGGCCCTTCGGTACCGTCACTGATTTTATTGGATTATTTTGTGCTATATTCCAATGTGTATTCGTAACAGCTAACTATGCTTTTTATCTTCAACACACTAACGATCCTATCAAAATATCATTTTGGCCCCTCATCTTCGCATTTTGTTTGTTGTGTTCTAATTTGTCGAAAAATCCCCATAAGAAGATGCCTTAATAGAGGCTTAATAATTAAGAATATTTTTGTTTTTTCATGTAGTGATCCTTTGTATGCATTTAATTGCTTATCCTACACAATTTGAGTCCTGATTTGTATTGTGTTTCCTTTACAAACGGTGGTAATAAATTCAACTTGAGTTGATTGTGCTGCATACTGCCTTATGTTCATTGTTTATTTTTGAAATATCACTTGTGTTTATTTTGTGTCTTTAATTTTTAATTCTTTTAATTGCTTTACCTTCTTTTAGATATTGATGAGCTAGGAAAAGAGAGTAATTTAGAAACTGTGAGTGAACCTGTAATACTAGAAGAAATTTGTTGAGATCTTAAAGATAGAAACTTTGAGTTAGATAAAAAGTATGATGAATTAACAAGTGAGAACATTAGAATGATTCCTAGATAAACCTTTAGATTTAGAAAAACTTTTATGTAGAGATGTAGAAGAAAACAAATTCAAAAAGTAGTTCTCTTCAAGACAAAGTAAAATTGTTAGAACATACCTTACAAGAACAACTAGAACTTGTAGGAAAGAACAATAATAAAGAAGGCAATTCATGGTTGAATTAGAAAGAAACAACGCTAGCCTTATTGAGTTAACGAAAAAGAAAATTTTGAAACGATTGTTCTTACATAATCAAAAGCTTCAAAATTGGAAATAGTTTCTAATAAAAGCCTAAATAATTAAAAGCTTCAAAATTGGAAATAGTTTCTAATACATCAGCAAGATACACAACAATTTATTCCTAAATGTTAATATTGCGGAATAAGGTCAGACAAAGTCTATAAGTGCAATAATTTGGGGAAAAAAAGGTTGTGTAAGAAAGTTGTTCTTAGGATTAAGGAACAAAGATTTTCCAGGAAGAATACTAAAATCCTTAACAAGCTGAAGCCGACTGGAAAAAAGAAAAATAACCCCTTGAACTTTCCAACCAAATCTCCATAAGATATATTAATTAGAAAAGGATATTATTAAAATTCATCCCGTTTCATATAATATAAATCAAAATCCACCCTATAGTTTCATAAGTAGCCAAAATCCACCCAATTTCATAAAGTATTGGTCAAAATCCACCACTAGTTTTATAAATATCCGAAATCCACCTTATCGTTTTTATTATTAAAATTCACCCTACCATTAAACATCTCTTAAACATCATAAGGGTAAATGTGTAAATGCAATATCAAATCATAAATAAATCAATTAAAAACTAATTTAGCTTAAAATAATAAAAACCCCCTAAAATTGTATTTACAATTAATTATAAATAATTTTGTTTTATTTTTAAGAAACAAATTTATAAAATATATTTTGTTGAAAATGTACTTAAATAAAATTTTAGTCCAATTTAATTTATGATATTTTATTTTTGAAAAAATTTATGTAAATCACTTTTATTTAATATTAATTTAATTTAATATGAGAAGAACTATTTTTAATAATATCAAACATATAATGTAATTTTTTTTTTATCAATTCTCATACAACATCAAACAAGATACAATACTATTTTTAGTCCAATCTAATATAATTTATAATATTTATTTTCTTAGTTTTTAATCAAATTAAAATTAAGACATTCAATTTAAAAATAAAATAAAATATTATAAATTAAATTGGATAAAAATTTTATTTAAATATATTTTTTGAATAAAATAAGTTTATTAACTTATTTCTTGCAAACAAATAAAATTATTTACAATTAGTTTTAATATAATTTCTAGGATTTTTTTTTTTTTGCTAGGATTTAATTTTACATTTACATATTTGCCCTTATGATATTTAAGGGATGTTTGATGGTGGGGTGGATTTTAGAGAATAATAAAAATATTGAGGTGGATTTTGGCCACTTATGAAACTAAGGGTGGATTTTGATCAACATTTTATGAAATGGGTGAGTTTTGGTCATTTATAGACCTATGGGGCAAATCTTATCCAATATTTTATGAAATGAGGTGGATTTTAATGATATCTCTAAATTAAAACTAGACAGACCATAAGAGATAAAAGCTATAAGAGAATCATTGCACAAGAAAAAAAGAAAAAAAATGCTATAAGAGAATATTAAATAAAATAGATAAAAGAAAAAGTATTTCTAGGCAGACCATAAGAGACAAGGTCTAACGAAATCTACATCACTAGAAGCAATCTCCAAGTTGCAGGTTTCACCTTTTTTCTTTTCTTCTTTTTTTAGATGAAACAAACATTCATTGAAGCATCTAACATGAGGGAAAATAACATTTACGTGAACATCCTGCTAGAACAAATCAATACAAGAGGAAAGGGCCAAGGTTGATAAATTATATATGGGCCAAGCCATTTCCAGGCCTGGGGATTGCTTGACAACTCTCAACTCCCACCAACCTACTAAGCTCTTTGATATCTTCAACTAACAAATTAGCATCATCAAGAAAAGAGTGGCAAGAATTTAACCTCATAGCCACATTAGCAGCGTCCATTTCCTATTCATTAATATGCATGCAGCTGAAGTCTTTGGGCCAAAATCAGGCCTTCCCTTAACGCGAGTAGCTCTCCAATTTCTGGAGAGAATTTGCCTTTAACAAACTTGGAAACAGCCCTTCGAACGAACCCTTCATGATCTCGAATAGCGACTCCTATTCCCACAAAATCCTTGTCATTTTTAACAGCAACATCTGAGTTTAATTTCAAGTTACCTGGTGCTTGTGGTTTCCAAGAAGTCTGAAACTGTCTAGACTGGTTCAAGCAATCAACAACAGAAGCTTGAACGACCTGCTGGTATTCATCCGAAAAATTAATAGCCCCAGTAACAAGATCATTCAAATTTGTAAAATGCCCTGAAAAAACTCTTGAGTTTCTTCTTCTCCAAACATTCCTTTAGATCAAACAAACACATTGAAGAGATTTCTTATTTGAGAGACTCAGGAAACCCTTGACGAGCCAGCCTATAGGCACTCTTCACTGAAAACACACCTCTTTTATCGAAGTGCCAGCACCAGCGATCTTCCTTCTTCTTAATACTAATGGGAATAGCTGATACAGATCTTTATCTGTTGGAAGCAGGATTTCATGGAGCTTCTTCCAGTCCCAGTAGTGAAGTGTTTGATCAATCAAATCCACTACTCTTATATCTTGATTTGACGAGTTGCTAAGGGAGATCATTTTAAAAGAGGAGGAACGAGGGAAGCAGGGATCGTGAAAAACTTTAATCTTTTCCCCATTCCCAACTTGGAGGCGTAATCCCTTTTTAAGGAGTTCTTTACCACCACAGAAGGCTCCTCTATAAATGAGAACATCCTTTCTTTAAACAAATTAAGCGGGCAATTCCTCGTTGATCTTCCACTACGTTGCCGTGCTTAACTTTAAGCTTCAAAATCATATTCTTCCTCTTCCGATTAATTTGTAGCTTGAAGATGGAAGAACGTTGTGTTCCTCTTCCCGCTGCGAGCCAATCAACCCTAGCCTGCTGCTTCCAGTACATTTCTTCTTGAAATAATAGATGTTCCAATTTCTCCTCCTTTTTACTTTCCTGCATAACCCCTGGTTGGCTTGCTTCACTATAAAGTATCGCAATTTGTTGCTGTTTTTCTTCAATATATTTTCTAAGGAACTGAAACGTTCCCGACTCCACTTTGAAAGCCTGAAAAGTACACCTGGAAAGTTTCTCCTTTAAACCATTCACCAAATCAGACCTGCCCCCTCCTGCCCAAGCCCCATTCACTACCTCAATGCAAGCCTCCTCCTGGAGCCTAAAGGGTTCAAATTTGAAACTCCTTTTTGCCTGAGTTTCAAACCTGAACACGCTTTCATGAATTTCAGAAGGATTGGCCGATGATCAGAATTATTGAATCCCATATGTTCGACCTTTGCATCAGGGAAGCAATCTGTCCACCCATGATTTGCTATAACACCTATCAAGTCTCTCTTGAATATGTTCCCTTCCAGCTCTCCTGTTGTTCGAAGTATACGGCCCAGAATAACCTAAATCTCCAAGGCCACACTCATCAATAACATCTTGAAATGCAAGCAACCCCGTGGACTGACTTGTCTGATCCACCATTCTTTTCATCCACTTTAAGAAGCTCATTAAAATCCCCACCAACTAGCCAAGGAAGAATGCTACTGAAATGGAGCCATTTAAGCAACTTCCATGAATCAATCCTTTGCGAAGCATTCGGGTTCCCGTAAAAGCAAGTAAATCTCCAAACCCGCCCATCTTCCATTAAAATTTTAACATCTATGTGACCCACATATCTAAGACAATACTGAAACCTCTAACTCATGGCTCCACAAAACCCCAAGCAACCACCTTTATCGTGACTTTGAACAAAAAATGCCCCTTCAAAGTTCAACGCATTTTTAATACTACACAAATTTCTACCAGATAGCTTGGCCTCATTGAGAAAGACCAAGGTTGGGGAACTTCTTCGAATGACCCTTTGGAGGGCTGCGAACGTGCGATGGCTCCCTAAACCTTGCACGTCCAACATAATGCTCTCATTTTTCTCAGCAGGCCTGCGGAGCAGGTATCGCTGTTTCAATAACTATATTATCTGTTAAGTTAGGTGAAGCTATATTATTTTACGGCGGTGGAGCACAATTTTTGACTTGGTAAAGTATGAAAATTTATGAAGGCAAGTGAGGTAATCGGAAGATAGTGAAGCAAATTGCTTCACTATCATTGACTTTTTATATTAATTGCTTCAATGTGAAACATTTATGTGTTGATAACCGCCATTATTTGCCTATATATAAGTATGATATTGGTTCATTTCTATCATCCCATATCTCAAAATCTCAATTACATTTGAGAGTTCTTTTTTTTCTAATTCTTTCCTAAAAAATTTAGAAAGAAGTTATTTTGTAGCTATTGATTTAATAAAATTCTTTTAATTTTGATAAGTGGATGTTTTCCTCAAATCGAAAGTTTTATCACGTAAATCTTATGTTCACTATTTTATTTTATTTATTTCATTTTCTTTCAATATTATTCTCAGTTTCAAATTTACTGTGGGATTAAAATAGTATCAGATTGTCATAATATTATCCACCATCATTGGATCTTCTTGATTTTCTTTCTATCCCCTTGCTCATCACCTGTAGCACCCTTTCTCTAACTGTTTTGATTGGCATCACCCATTGTCTTATCTTCCTTCCCCAGCTTATACTGATCCTGAGTTTAAGGTACTCCTATACCTGCTTCAGCATGTGATTTGGAGGATTCCCTTGCCACCTTTTTCCATTTTTTAAGCCCCTTATTTCCAGAACTCGAGCTTGATAATACTTCAACATTCCCAGCCCTATTAGTGTGTCCTGTATAATGTTCCCTTCATTCACATGGACGTGCATGGCTTCACGACCCTAATTAATGAAGTCTGATTCCACTTTGTCCTGTTTTGCAAGAGTGGTCCCTGCCTTTTCAGAAATATCTCCCTCAATAAATACCCTTGTTTGATTATTATAGTACTTGGAACAACCTTTGTCACTTTTTTCAGATCGTGGTCCCAACTTTTCCTTCTTTTTAGCATCTTTACCCACTATAAAGCAGATCTTTGCTTAACAGACTCAGTTTTCTTCCTTTTCCACTATGAGAGCTGGTCCTCGAAATCCCTTCCACTTTCTTTCCCTTCCCAGCAGAGCTATTAGGATCCTCTTCTTCCTCCGACATCTTGCGTAACTTAACCTCTGATTTGTAGATTCTTCGAAGAGAATCTGGGGATTTTGAAGACCAATCCTGAGCTTTAGAGCTTTCAGCATAACCAGCCTTAAGCCAGGATCAATACGGTGCTGACACCCCCGTTAAAGCTCCCTTTCGTGCCCGTTCATCTGGACAATCCTTACTGCTGTGTCCCACCATTCCACAAGCATAACAATATTCTGGAAGGCGTTCATATTGTAGAAAAGCCATCACCAACTTCCCTGACTCATCTAGTTTAAGTCGAACACACCTTTTTAAAGGTTTGGTTATGCCAATCACCACCCTTACCCAAAGGAACTTCCCACGACACTTTTTTGATTCTGAAGGGATTTCTATGACCTCCTCTATCTGACTAGCAATTATTTTCGCCACTCTTCGATTAACTTATTGGTTTGAGAGTTCACCAATACCCTCTGGCTTTTTTAACTCAATCAGATTTCTATTTCCTTTATTCTCAAAGTAAAACATCAAATATTATCACCAATCGCTTCAATCTCCACTTCTCCAATCGTACTCCGTAATTGTTCTATCATCCCCCTAAAAACTGATCGATGGACTCTTTTCCCCGTCAAGACTTTTCCCACGAGGCAATGAGATACATATTCTAAACCCTTTTGCTGCTCCTCACTTCTAATGTCGCAAATCTGGCCCTACTCATCAGATAAAGATAAAGATTGGCATAAATTCACTATCTCTTCCGGATCCATCTTAATCAACTGGCTGTTTCAAAGAAATGGAAAGCAAAACGCAGAGAAAAGACAAAGAAACCAGCATCTCTCAATGACAGAGACTTTACCCTCCTCTGGGGACCAAGCTTCTACAGTATTGTTTCTCTCTAGAATGCTCTCTAGAAAGAGTACATGAGAAGACTTCTTTTGGACGGATAGCCTGTTGGAGGTCACACTTGATAATGGAGTCCCAGTCATTTTGATAATGGTGGAATCCTTGTCATTTCCAGAGGAGTTTTTAATTTGATTTATTAGTGTTATTATATATATATATATATATATTTATGTTTGTTCCACTTTGCCTTGTTCTATTAATTTTTCTTTCAAATGTTTTTCATTCTCGGGTCTTATTTGATGGACGAAATTATATAGGATGAGATATGATGATATTGGATGGAATTGAACCTGATAGAATTGTATAAGATTAAATTAATACCATAACTTATTTGATGTGGTTTGGATTTGATAGAATTGTATTTAACTATATTTATTTACTTTTAATTGATCCTAAAATTATAAACTTGATAAAACTATTTTTAAGAAAATTTATTTTTATTATAATATTACAATAAATTGTTATATTTTTAATAAATAGAAGGGATATTATCAAATTGGCCCCTAGAATACGGGCTAATACCTGTCAATGCCTTTTTTTTTTTTAATGTTATCCAAAAGCTTTTCTGTCGTTGGTGGAACGTTGGTTTCATCCACACGAAAAGTTGTATTGGACCAAATTAGGAAAATACAAAAAAAAAAAAAAAAAAAAAAAACCTTACATATTAAAAATAATATTATAATGTATTCTTAAAAAAATTAAATTAAAAAATAAAATAAAAAAAAAAAAAAAAAAAAAAAAAAAAAAAAAAAAAAAAAAAAAAAAAAAAAAAAAAATATAATTTTTTTTTAAAAAATTCAAAAATTAATGGATTGATCTCCATTATCCACCAAGAGTTTAGGGGTGGCAAAACGGGTTGATAAATCGGGTTGAGCTGAATTCAATTTGATTCGCTTATGAATTCGACCAATTCAACAAGAATTTGTTTAAGAAATGGGTAGATATTTTTGGATTCGACATAAATTTATTTATAAATGAATTATTCGTGTTGACGAATTAATTTGCTTAGTAATTGGATCATAGAAAATTCAAACTTATTAATCCGCCAACTCATTAATTCGTTTAACTTGTTTTTAACCCGTTTAACCCATTTAACCTATTTAATTTGTTTAACCCATTTAATTTATTTAATTCGTTTAACCTAAATTATATTTTAACACAAATATAATTAATAATTCACAATTAAACATTTAAACACCTAATTCAACACATAAAAACCAACCCATTAAATCAACTACATAAAATCCCATATCATCCACACCTAATTCAATATATAAAAACCAATACATTAAATTAACTATATAAAATTCCATATCATCTACACCTAATTCAACACATAAATCTTGTGGTGGAAATGGTGGTGGAGATAGTGGATCTAGTGGTGGAGATAGTGGATTTGGTGGTGGAACCGTGGAAAAGGGTCGGTGACCTTGATGGAAAATGGAGAATGGGTGGCGACCATGAGGGATGAGAGAAGAACGGACGATAACCATGAAGAAGGAAGGAAGAACCGGATCTGGTGGTGGAACTGTGGAAAAGGGTCGATGACCTTGACGAAAAATGGAGAATGGGTGGCAACCATCAGGGATGAGAGGAGAACGGATGATGATTGTGAGGGAGGAAGGAAGAACCGACGGTAACCATAAGGAAGAAGATGGTGACCGGACAGCGACTGAGACTTAGAAGATGGTGATCGTGATTCGTGAGCGATAAGGTGGCGACCGTGAGGGAGGAGTGATTGGACGACGACCGAGAGTAAGAAGATGGTGACCGTAAGGGAAAAGATGGCGATCGTGAGGGAGATGGTTACTGGATGGCGAGTTGGCGATTGAAAGAGAGATGGTGGTGACTGTAAGGGAGAAGGTGATGACTGACTGATGACTGTGAGGGGAAGGTGGTGACCATGACCATGACCGTGACTGTGATCGTGAGGGAAAAGGGGATAATTTGGTGAAATAGGTGGTATGGGTAACTAGTTGTTGAAATGAGAAGTGGGTTTGAAAATTGAAATGGCCACCAAATGTGTTAGGTTTAGGGATTTGTTAAGTGTGTGTATTTATATAAATGCATAATTACATATTAACCCCTTTAATATGTTAAATTATAATTTAACCCCTATTTTAATCATGTTAACCCTTATTTTAATCATGTCAACCCACGATTCATTTAAATAAACCTGATTCAATTCGTTTAATAAATGAGTTCAGTAGGTTGACACGATTATGATATGAATTCGTTTAATTCTAACTCATATCCATTTATTTTTTGCGAATTCGTATCGACCCGTCATGTTGTAACTTATATTGCCACCCCTAAATAAGATTGATGAATGGCAGAGATCAATTTATATAAAAGGATAAGAAAAAGTAAGAATTAAAATTTAAAATTAACAACAAAAATAAACATAAATATAATAAATTGAAAATTGGCAAAAGGGGTATGGTTTTAATCACAAATCATCATCCATCAAAACCTTTTTCTTTTATTTTTTTTTTTACATAATCAAAAGCATTTTTCATCATCCATTTAAATTTTTTTTTAAAAAAAGAAGTTAAAGGTTTTCAATAATCACAGATCATCATTCATCAAAGCCATTTTTTATCATCCACCACAGTCGTCCATCATATCCATTCATCACCTCTATCACCACACACCCCCATCATCCTCTAGTATCAATCATCACCAGCTCGCCATCACCCTTATCGCCTCCATCACCACACACAGTCATCATCCTTCAACACCCATCATCACTAGTTCAACACAACCTCCATTATGGCCATTCATCATCTCCATCACCATGCACCCCCTTTATCCCCCATCACCCATCATCACCAGTTCACCACTGTTATATGTATTTTTCGGACTCATTAAATGAGCTGGTAAAAGTCCAGTTTAGGCCTGATAAGAAGGCCCAATAAGGTCAACCCAGTCAAACCCCATCAGACGAGGCCTAGTATCGATTCTAAGCCCAGCGAGCTCTTCAGCTCGCTTAGGTAAATTCTGTAGCTAGTATCAACAAACCTGTAAACACAGCTGGCCTTTACACAGCTCGTCTCCTAGCGAGCTCGAGCTCGGAATCGTCATAGTAAGCAGCTCGCTCAGAAGCGCAATAAAAGCGGTATCTTCCAGAAATAGTCAGTTGCCTAATCCGATCATGATTCTCTCACCTAATAAGGCAGTTACCCAGTCAAATCGTGATTTCCTCATCAGATATGGAAGTCTATTCAAATTCAAATTCAAGTCAACAATATCTCGGAATTAAAGGAGCAATTTTCTGATATTATTCAACCAAATAGGAAGTGTAATTAATTTATAATTCTTTTCCTTATTTTTCCTGATTAATTGGGAAGTGTAATTAATTCGGGATTCTTTTCCTGTTTTATTGCAACCAGAATTGTAACACCTTTTCCCCTATAAATAGGGGTTAAAACCATTGTAATCGATATATAATATTTTGAATAATATATTGTCACTCTGCAGAGATTAAGAGAGACAGTCGTGGACGTAGGCTTAATATTGTTGAACCACGTAAAACGCTCGGTGTTCCCTCATCTCGTTAGGTTCTTTGCTATGTTATTATCTTGGATTTCTGTGCTTTCTTACATTGATTGCAGGTATTGGGTATTGATTACTCGTCGACCGAAATTCAACGTCGACAACCACATTACAACTACAAGTGATAGAGAAGAGAGACTTATGATCGCCATCACCATCAATATACGATCTTGTTCCAATGGAGGAGATCGTTGCTCGAACGAGATCCGATAGCCAAGAAGGAAAGGAGAGAAGGGATGTGTGGTTGATAAAAAAATGGGAAAAAAGAAAAAAAAGACAACTCCGGCGTCGAATAGAGGAGTTTCCGCACCAGGTCTCGTCCATTAGCGTTGAACGGATGTCATGAGTGCCGCTCCTTGCCGACTCCATTTTCACTATGAAGTTCTTTATCGCCTAGATCCCTACAACCTGGTGGAGATCCATGGCGGATTTTGCTGCCCATCACACGGTAAAGATTGATTACCACGCACACCTACAACCACCTCCACTGATCTTCACAACTTTTATTTTCTTATAATTTATTTCAATTAATATTATTTTTTTTTAAATATTTATTTAATTTTTTAAAAAACAAAACATCTATGTGCATAAAATGTGGTGTGTAATCATGTACAGGTCACAAATTTAGTTGCACGTGTGTCAAGTCATAAGATTTCAATTTAATTGGGCAACTTTGCTCTTGAATTCGTTAAAATTGACTAACCTCCATTAGTCAAAGACCAATTTGGCACTTAATAAAAATATAGGGACTAATTAGGTCAATAAATTAAGTTAAAAACTACTTCAAATTAAGAAAAAGAACTAGTACTTAACTAGCAATGGTCCTATTTTATATGATATCGAAATTTGGTTTGATCTCATAAACAACCTCCAATATAACCATTAATTGTTGCCCGAGATGGCATATGGCATCACGATTTGTTTTTTATTGGCTTCTACTAATCAATCGTCATTACATTATACCTCGGCTTTCATTTTAAAAATGAATATCTTTATTTTGACTCCTATATTTTTGAAAAACTTTTCATTTTAAATACAAATCCGTTTATAATGTTCATGGTTCCTTATTGTTCAAAAATTTATCAAATTAGTCTATATCGTTAATTAACAGATAATCAAATGTTATACATGTGAGGATAATTTTATCTTTTAACACTAATTAATGGGGTTAATTTTATCTTTTAACACTAATTAATAATATAAGGATATATGTTAGATAGAGGAAAAAAAAAATAAAAAGTTAAATAAAAATAATAATTAAAAGTGTATATAAAGTTGTTGACGTCCGGAAACGGTCAACCAGAGATTCTGGGGCCCAGACGGCGGACTTGGTAATTAAGGATCGGTTTGTACTGGTCGAAGGGTAGTAAATGGTCTATTAATGGGATGCTAGGTTGGTGGTAATTAATTCAGGCGAAGGAATGTCGTTCCTGGTGGTTGGTCGGAGTTAATAAAATGATGAACAAGTAATTAAAGAGAAAGAGGGAAAGAAGGAGAGAAAACACAGGGGTTTTTACGTGGTTCGGTGACTGCACCTACATCCACGGCCACTCTGGGGTAATTCCGGCGGAGTGAGAGTTCTCTAGTATCTTCAACTTGTTTGTACAGTAAAAATGTCTCCCCTCTTTATAGAGGAAGGGAGCTCACAATAAAATAATACAAAGGAAAAGTCTACACGTTATAGGCAACGGCTGGTTTCAACTAATCCTGACATTGCCATGCTGCATTAATTGTAAAGGTAATGATGATTTCCTCTCTGCACAAGTCTGCATTAATTACCCCTGAAGAGGTCTTCACTTCATTAAATGCTTCTGGGTAATTGTGTAGGCAGTTTCCGGCGGGAAATCATGGGAGTTGGTAACTCTGACAGCTTGCCATGCACGGTACCTTCTGAGGAAAACTTTGGGTCAGACAGGGGGTGCGCCTTGGAGGAAAGAGAAGGCGGCCTGGAGGTGGACGCGAGCTCGCGAGCTCCTCGAGCTGAAAGCAGTGGCAGGAAGTCATGTTGGAGAACTGTTGCTGACTCGCGATTTGGACGACCTCGCGGGCTGGGCTTGCAGTTGCTGGTCTCGTCTTTGGGCTTTCTGGGCCCTTGCTTCTGTTCAAACTAAATGAGTCGTGCACTGGCCTATTTGGGCCGAACCAGAAAATGGGCATAACATCAAGCCCCCCAGCTCTCTGTGCGTTTTGCGGACTGGGAGCTGAACCAAACACGCGATTGGCGCCCGTTTTCAAATCTTCTGGCTCCGTTTCAATTTTCGTACTGTAACTGCTGACACGCGGCGTCCATTCAGGCGTTGGAGCCGAAAAAACGTGTCTCGGGACCGTACGCATTAAATGCGCACGTCTTGTAACTGACAGACGTGATGGCGTGTGGCGGAGATCGATGCCCAACCGTTGGATCTTTGACGGTTATACCTTTAAGCTGGATCGGACGGCTAGGGGCGGACGAGCTGGCCTATATAATCCACAGGTCTCCTCATCTTCTTCTTTTTGCATCCCTGGTACGACTACAGCTCCATTTCTTCCCAACTTTTCTTCGTTTCTGCTTCTTCTGTTTTACTGTTCATTGTCGACCACCCTCTTCGGACCCCATCACTGCAAGAATCAGCCATCGTGCTCAGCAAGCCGTACCTAGTTTGAACAAGGTAATCCTTATCTTGCTTTGCCCTTTTTTTTTTTTTTTTTTTTTTTTTTTTTGTGTTGTGGCACGATTTGTCTCTGGTTAGGATTGTTGTTTTCCGCCTCTGTACCACACCTGTTGGTCCCAGTGGGCTTATTTGGCCCTTGGGGGGTTGCTGTGTTGGTTGCCTGAGTACCTGTGTACGCTAGGGGCGACATGTAAACATAGGATTAGCAATCATGTAAATTTAAGGTGATATAGTACCTGGCGGATTCGTGTCTCCGGGCCTTTTCCGGTCCTTAGAGACTAGGCGCGCGACCTGACAAATAGGACAGTAGCCTTAGGAGTTCTTTTTCTGTGTCTTGTTAGGATCAGTATGCTGTAGGCGTTTTGACGTCATTCCTTCTGTGCTGTAGATGTCAGGTCGTTCGCGCACAGGTCGGGGCAGGGTTGCTGCTCCCAGGAGGAAGGCAGGACGCCAGGGTAGCGAGGCTGAGGCTACGACCTCGCGAGCTGGTCTGTCAAGCGAGGAGATCGCAGGAGGGGACGAGGTCGCTGAGGAAATAGACCCCCTTCCCTTTAAACCCATGTTCTCGCTGCTCACCTTTGAAAAGTTGGAGGCTTGGGCCCAGGAAATAACCATCCCCTTGGGGTGCAGGGCTAACGTTCCCGCGGACACTGATCAAGCCGCTTATCCCCCTACGGGCTTTATTGCGATTAGCAAAGAGCATATGGAGCTCGGCTTCAGGTTCCCTATCCCTGGTTACCTCAGGGATCTGCTAAACAACCTCAAGCTCGCACCGTTCCAACTGACCCCAAACTCATACGCCCACTTGACCACCCTGGCTGCGGCGTTCCGTAAGTACGGACTAGGATTTCCCACACCCCGCATCATCCGCAGCCTTTTCAGCTTCAAAGCGATCTCTGGAAAGGAAGGGCTGTACTACGTCACTCCTCGCCAGTCTTCTGACTATAGGGAGTTCCTGCCTCAGAGCTGTACTAAGTCAAACGTAGGGGAGTACAAGTCCAACTGGGCCTTGTTCACGTGCCCCTCGATTGCTGGACTGAATAACAGGAGTTTCGTGGAGGAACCTAGTAGGGACATGAGTACTCAAAACAACATCAGTACACTATTCATATGCACAAACATGCATAATGTTTATTTATTATTTATTTATTTACGAGCTGACTTTTACTGTGCAGGCGTCGCAGCTCCTAGGTATAAACCCAGGCAGGACGAGCTCGCTATTCTGAACTCTTTCAAAGCTGCCAAGAAGCCAGAGGAGGACCATTTCCCTTCCGACAGCGAGCTGGTAGATCGGGGTCTAGCACCATCTGCTTCAAACCCTCTGTTGAACATAGCCCGGGACTTGGGAATAAGGGGGAGAACGAACGAGGTCGCTTCCGCCCTTATTGATCCTACCCAATCAGAGTCAGAACCACAACCTCTGCAACAAAGATCACCGAGCACGAGCTTCACCACCAGCACTTCTTCGGATAATATGGGAAGAAGCTCACCATGTCCGTCCCTCCCCTCAGGTCAGTTCCACCTGCTGAGCCGGCCGAGGTCGTCAACGTGGACGACACCTCCTCAGAACGCTCTCAAAGAGCACCCTCACAAGCTGCTGCAGTTGCCCCCTCTCCGACCAGGGCAGCTGCAGCTCCTCAAAAACGGGCTGCCCCACCCGCAGGACGGAGTTCTCCTCCAACCAAGAGGGCCACAGTTTCTGCCGGGGGGGATTTACCTTCGGGGCCAGAGTTTGAGGCCTTGACCAGGAAGAGGAAAGGAAGGCCATAGCTCCACCACCACCTCCAAAGCAGAAGGGCTTCGTTGCCGTCACTTCGGTCGGTGGGGTCGTCATCGGACGGGAGCCAGGTACTGGAATGCCAGCACGACCGGCGAGGTCTGCAACAGTTGGACAGGCAGATTCTGGCCCTCCTCCTGATGCAGTCAAGGAGATGGAATTTTTCAACAGCTTCGTGGAGCTCGTGCCTGATGTGATGGGAGAACGCAGCCCGCAGCTACAGAAAGAAGAGCTTACAGGCCGTACTTTAGCGACCTATATAGCTCGCCAAGTTGCGCTGGTAAGGTTCATATCCTGTCATACTTCGATTCTGATTTTCCTCTTCCTTTTTAAAAGGATCTTGTACCATTTCTTTCGTTGTTTCAGCTCGGTATGGCGTCTGCAAAGTTAGTAAGGGAGGCAGACATTCACATTAATGAGAAAGAGGCCTTCAGGATTTCTCAGGTACAGTTTGATGAGGAGAAGAAGTTCCTGCAGGAAGAAATCAATCTCCTTCAGAAGAACCACAGTGAGCTTTCTGCCAAGCTCAAAGATGCTGACGCGGCCTTGTCGCAGGAGACTGCTCGCAGGGAAACTGAAGTCAGCAAGGCCCAAACAGAAATAAATCAGCTGAAGGGCGAGCTTGCTGATGCAAAGGTAAAGCTGCAGGTTGCTGAAGACAAGATAAGTCAGCACAGCTGGGATTTGGGAGCGGCCAGAGGGAAGCTCATTAGGTCCGAGGAGATGCGGGCTAAAGCAGAGGCGAGTCTGGCTCAGACGAGGGAGAAGCTGACTCAGACCGTAGAGAGTATTGAGGCCAGGGTAGCTCGGGAGCGGGATAAGATCGAAGAAGAGGTCGAAAGGGAGATTTTGTACAGCATGTGGGAGCACTATCCGAACTTGGACTATTCTTTCTTTGGGTCAGAAGGGGTCCAAATGATTCGAGAGTTCGTGGAGCTGACTGCAAGTGCTCGGAGCACGCGACATGCTGATACTTCCTCTGCTCCTCCAGATGATCCACCTGCTGACCCAGCCCCCTTGCCGGAGCAGGTCCCTGAGGTACCTTCAGATAATCCACCTGCTGACCCAGCCCCTTTGCCAGAGCAGGTCCTTGAGGTACCTCCAGCCTTAGAGGGTCCTCCCTTGTCCGAGCTTCCAGCACAAGCCCCTTCTGATTTGCCAGCTCCTGAGTCCGTCCCTGAGGCAGAGCCCCCAGTAACTACAGTTGATCCTGCTCCATCAGACGAACCTGCTGATATCTAGAGCATTTTTTATTTTATTTGCTCCTTTAAATTCTTGTAATTTTCTTTCATTTGTTGGAACTCATAGACGAGCTCGGAGCTCGGATTTATAAGATTGAATTCCCTGCACAATTTCATTATTTTGCGCAAGTATGGATATGCATATGATAGGCAGTTAGCAGACAATAATCACACCATTACAAGTGTTAAAATGTTGTTAAGTAAATCACAATCGTGAAAATTATACTCAGTTTCGAACTGGCTAACTGCAATCAGTAATCATACTAATGTACCAGCTCGTAAGGGCTTGGACTCAGCGAATAACTTGGTTAAACAAGGCGTCTTATAAGCCTTAGAAGATTGGCAAGAACTTACTGTTAGTGAGGAGCTCGGAATTTACTTGTCCTCTCGGTTTTAATAATATCGAGTGTGCTTGTCAGCAGCATTTTCCCAAACTTTGAGATTTTAACTCGTGGGTTCATTCGTAGTTTAGGAATGAGCTAATTTGGTGAGTCCGCGGGCATTTTATATATGAGAGGCGTAGCCTTACCCCCTCCCGTGAGGTCGCGGGGCAATGAATACGCGAGTCCGCGGGCATCTTTATATATGAGAGGCGTAGCCTTACCCCCTCCCGCGAGGTCGCGGGGCAATGAATACGCGAGTCCGCGGGCATCTTTATATATGAGAGGCGTAGCCTTACCCCCTCCCGCGAGGTCGCGGGGCAATGAATACGCGAGTCCGCGAGCATCTTTATATATGAGAGGCGTAGCCTTACCCCCTCCCGCGAGGTCGCGGGGCAATGAATACGCGAGTCCGCGGGCATCTTTATATATGAGAGGCGTAGCCTTACCCCCTCCCGCGAGGTCGCGGGGCAATGACGGCTGCGAGCTAATAAATAAACTGAATGCTTGATGTAAGCCTCCGTTAGTGAGGATGATATGGATGAATTAAGCATCAGTTGACGAGGCGTTCTCGATTGAGGCCTTTTGTGGAGACTTTTACCAGAACATGGTCGTGGCTTTGGCCAGCCATTTCATGTGAGAGTTCTGGTCTGCGGAAGATTCCTTGGAATTTGTACAGATATCTTCAAGGAATAAAAATATGTATGTAAACATATATGACAATAGATCGCAGCTTGATCATTCTAAGAAAGAAATCTCATTAGCTTTGCTCTTTTTAACATGTACATTTGCTGGCTTATCCAGCCTGCTTTCTGCATCACATATGACATATACAACAGAAAACAGGTGAAAGCATGTTTACAGACAATCGTCAAAAAAGAATCATGTACAAGGTTAGAGCGAGCTGACAGTTCTTAGGTGTAATATGGCCGCAAGTGTTCAGCATTCCAGGCTCGAGGTAACTCAATCCCATCCATGCTGGCTAAATGATAGGCTCCATTCCTCAGATCCTGCTTGATGAAGTATGGTCCCTCCCAGTTGGGCCCGAGTACTCCCTCGCTTGCCTTGCGAGCTCCAGGAAGGACTAACCTGAGCACGAGGTCTCCGGCTTTGTAGCTTCGAGCTCGCACCTTCTTGTTGTAATACCTGGCAACTCTTTGCTGGTATACTGCTACCCTTAGGCGAGCTGTCTCCCTTGCTTCCTCGGCTAAGTCCAGACTGGTCGCGAGTAGCTGGTCATTGTCCCCAGGTCGGAACGAGGCCCTTCGCTGGCTGGTCACTTCAAATTCTGCCGGTATCATGGCCTCCGTTCCATAGACCATAGAAAATGGGGTCTCACCTGTGGAGTTGCGGACTGTCGTCCTATAAGCCCAGAGGACTTTCTGTAGCTCATCAGCCCAAGCCCCTTTTCTTGCTTCTAACCTGGTCTTCAGATTCTGTTTGATGATCTTGTTCACGGCCTCGACCTGACCATTGGCTTGAGGATGGTCCACAGCCGAGAAGCTCTTCACGATTTCGAGCTCATTGCAGAAACCTATGAACTGATCGCTGGTGAATTGAGTCCCATTGTCCGTGACGAGCTGCTGAGGGACCCCGAACCTGCAGATGATATTGTCCCACACAAACTTTTCTATCTTCGTTGTGGAGATCTCTGCTAGTTCCTTAGCCTCGGCCCATTTGGTAAAGTAGTCCACAGCGACCACCGCGTGCTTGCAGTTTCCTCGAGCTGTGGGCAAAGGCCCGATGAGGTCCATCCCCCAGATTGCGAAAGGCCATGGACTTACCATCTGCTGGAGGTAGGCTGGTGGAGCTCGTGGGACCTTAGCAAACCTCTGGCACTTTTCACACCTCTTCACCAGATCTAAGGCATCTTGCTTCATGGTTGGCCAGTAGAATCCCTGTCTGAGAGCTTTCTGGGCCAAGGACAATGCTCCTGCGTGGTTCCCACAATGACCTGCATGGATATCGTTTAGCACTACCTTACAGTCTTCATCATCTATACATCGCAGCAGCGGGGTTGAGAATCCTTTCTTATATAGCCTGTCGTCATAAATGCAGTACCAGGCTGCTCTAGCTCGGATGCGGCGAGCTTCCAGTTTGTCTCCTGGCAGCTTCCCTTCCTGCAAGTAATTGATTAACGAGCTCATCCAGGAGTTAGGCCGAACCTGTATGATCATCGTTGCACCTTCGCCCTCGATGCTTGGAGCTGGTAGGAATTCCACAGGGAAAGACTCAAGGAGATCTGCGTCTTGGGAGGTCGCTAAGCGGGCGAGGGCGTCCGCATTGAAGTTCTGCGCCCTGGGAATTTGGTTCACTTCAAACCTCTGGAAAGCCCCCAGTAACTCCTTGACCTTTTGGAAATACTTTGACATCCTTTTCCCCTTGGTCTGATATTCTCCCCTGACATGGCAAACGATAAGTTGAGAATCGCTGAAAATCTTTACCTGTTCAGCTCGCACCTCCTTTGCCAGGCGAAGCCCGGCGAGCAATGCTTCGTACTCGGCCTCGTTATTGGTAGCTCGAAATTCAAACCTTTTGGCACTCAGGATCTTATGGCCTTCTGGGCTGATCAGCATTATTCCAGCCCCCGAGCTTTGCTCGTTAGAGGATCCGTCTACATAAAGCTCCCAAACTCGGTCACCTGTTAGCTCCTCATACTCTGGTACTGGCCCCGTGAATTCCACAATGAAGTCTGCAAGAACTTGGGCCTTGAACGCCGTTCTAGGCTTGAACTCCACGTCGAACTGAGCTAGCTCGATGGCCCACTTGAGGAGTCTGCCAGAAGTATCTGCTTTCTGAAGGACTTGCCTGAGAGGGTACTGCGTGAGGACCTCAATCTGATGAGCTTGGAAGTAGGGACGTAGCTTCCTGGAGGCAGTTACCAGACAGTACGTGAGCTTCTCCATTTGTGAATACCTGGTCTCCGCGTCAACCAGCCTTTTACTGATATAATATACGGGCAGCTGCATCTTATCCTCTTCTCTTACCAAGGCCGCGCTTAGTGCGTGCTCAGAGACTCCCAAATACAAGAATAGTTTCTCCCCCTCCTTTGGTTTGGATAGGAGAGGGGCTTGGCCCATATACTCCTTCAGCTTTTGAAAAGCTTCTTCACAATGCTCGCTCGATTCAAAATTCCTGGCTTTCTTTATGGCTTCAAAGAATGGTACGCACTTGTTAGTGGCTTTTGAGATGAAGCGGCTGAGAGCCGCGACTTGGCCAGTAAGGCTCTGCACGTCCTTGATTCTGGAGGGGGACCTCATTTCCACGAGCGCCCTGATCTTCTCTGGATTGGCCTCTATCCCTCTGCTGTTCACCATAAAACCAAGGAACTTACCAGATGCTACCCCAAATGCACACTTCAGCGGGTTTAACTTCATCCGGTAACTTCTGAGGACTCTGAATGTCTCATCCAGATCGCGGACATGATCTACTGCTTTGGGACTTCACCAGCATATCATCTACGTACACCTCCATAGTTTTCCCAATCAGGTCCTGAAACATGGCGTTGACTAGACGCTGGTAGGTTGCTCCTGCATTCTTCAGTCCGAATGGCATCACCCTGTAACAGTATAAGCCCCTATCGGTGACAAAAGAGGTGTGTTCCTCGTTCTGCGGGCTCATGGGAATTTGGTTGTATCCTGAGTATGCGTCCATGAAACTTAGGAGTTGATGTCCCGACGTTGCATCTACCAGCTGGTCAATCCTGGGTAATGGGAAACTGTCCTTCGGGCAGGCCTTGTTCAGGTCGGTGAAGTCAATACAAGTCCTCCACCTTCCGGTCTTCTTCTTCACGAGAACTGGATTGGCGACCCAAACAGGATAACGAGCTTCCCTAACGAACCCGTTAGCTAGCAACTTCTCAACCTCCTCCTTCAGAGCTGCATAGCGTTCTGGTGTCATTGGCCTCCTCTTCTGTCGGACTGGCCTGTGCTGGGGATCTATATTCAGTCGGTGACACATAATACCAGGGTCTATCCCCACCATATCCTCATGGTTCCAGGCAAAGACATCGAGGTTTCTCTTCAGGAATTCTACGAGCTCGGTCTTCACTTCTGGTAGCAGATCTTTTCCTATCTTCACATATCTTTCTGAGTCCTCCTCACTGACTCGCACATCCTCTAACTCCTCAACGGGTCCTGTGGCCCTGTCTGCATCCACCTCGCGAGGGTCGAGGTCGTTACTTACCCCACTTTCAGAGGTAGCTCGCGGTTGGCCACCCGAGACCACATTCACTTTCCTTCCCCGAACTCCCATCTTTACTGCATCCTCATAACATCTCCTGGCTAATTGCTGCTCGCCCTTGACACAGCCTACTCCATTGGGAGTCGGGAACTTGACTGTCAGCGTTCTGGTTGAGGTGACCATGTCTAGCTCATTCATCGAAGGTCGCCCCAATACCACGTTGTATGCTGAAGGGCTACTGATAATAAGGAAGTCTGCGAGAACTGTAGCTTGTCGTCCTGGCTCCCCGAGGGTGAGGGGTAACTTGATCTGGCCGATTGGTACCACTGCATCTCCCGTGAATCCATAGAGGGGCTCTGGCGAGGGTATCAACTGCTCAGCTCCTAAACCCATCTGGTCATAGCAGTCCTTATACATGACGTTGACTGAGCTGCCAGTGTCGATCATTATCCTCCGCACCTCGACATTACTGATCTGAGCTCTGATTACAATGGCATCGTTATGGGGCCAGCGTACTCCCCTCTCGTCCTCCTCCGTGAACACAATGCTGTCTGAGGACGCCTTTGCCCTTTTGGTGGGTCCCTCGACTCCTCCATATTCTGCCAGTAGGGTATGGTTGGCTTCCCGGACATACCTCTGGTGTGACCTGTTAGATGTACCTGCCACATGAGGTCCACCGTAAATGGTAAAGATCGTTCTTACAGCAGGCTCGCGTTCTGGTTCTTGAGCTCGCTGAGGCTGCTGTTGCTCGGGCTGCTGGTCTTGTCTCTGAGGTCGTTGATGCTGAGGTCGCCTGTCAGCGGGCTGTACTACATATTCTCCCAGGCGGCCTCGTCTTATGAGCTCTTCGATGGCATCCTTCAACCGCCAGCAGTCTGAGGTATTGTGCCCGTTCTCGTTATGGTAGGCACAGTATTTCTTCGGGTCCCGATGTCGGTTAGGGGGCCCAGTCGGAGGTGGCTTCCCAAAGTTCTCCCTGTTTCTTTCCGCGGCGAAGATCCTGTCTTGCCTGTCCGATAACAGACTATAGCTGTCATAACGGTTCTGGCGTCGGGGCCTCTCCATCCTCGGCCCTGGCCTAGCTCGCTTTGCCACAACGTTGGCTGACTGGTTCCTCGGTTCCCCTGGCCTATCACCACCAGGATTCTTCCTTTTCTCACGATGGGAACCACTTGCTTCACCCCGCTGACCACTGGGTTTCTTAGCCCCAAAGGCTTCTTCCCATCTGACTTCTTTAGCTGCCCTTTCGTAGAACTCCCCCAGATCCTTCACAGGGGACTTGTATATGCTTTCATACAGCTTCCCATCTTTCCTGAGCCCTGCAGAGATAGCTGTTAAAATACTCTCGTCAGAGGGTGTTTCCACATTACTCACCTCCTCTCTGAATCGAGTAATATAGTCCTTAAGGGATTCATTTTGTCTCTGGAAAATGGTTGCGAGGTGGCAGGCTGGCGCGAGCTGTTTCCTTAATGCCTTATACTGGTCCAGAAACCTCTTCTGACATTCTCTCCAGCTTCCGATGCTGCGGGCTGGGAGGCGATTGAACCAAGCTCGCGGGGCGTCCCCTAGAGTAGCTGGGAATACTCGGCATTTGACCAGCGGGTCATCTGTCTGAAGATCCATTTGCACATTGAAAGCATCCAAATGGTCATAGGGGTCCGTTCTGCCGTCATATTGAGGGATACTGGGGAGCTTGAACTTTGCTGGTAAAGGCACTGTCTCGATCTCCCGAGTGAATGGTGCTCGGCGGTTGTCCCGCTCTTCCCCAGTCTGGCCTCCAGGTCGGGCTTCCAACTGCTGGACCCTTTGCAACAACTCTTCGACTACTGGGTCCTGGGTCACTGATCGCCGACTGGGGTTCCATCTGCTGGTACTTTCCTGCTCCCCAAAGTAATGATTCTGCGACCTGCCTTCTTCACCGAGCGCTTCTGCTTGTCTGGCAGCCCTCCTCGGCTCGGGCTCATAACCTGCACGATGTCCACGTACTCGTGCTGGCCCACGACTGCCTTCCTCGCGCCTGGCGCCCTCCATACTCGCCCTCGCTCTTATCTCGTTTTGGCGAGGTGGGATCTCCCGCTCTTGGTTCCGGCCTCTGGCTCTCCTTGGGTGCAGGTTCGAGGAGCGGGCTGATCCTTCGGTAAGCGACCTCTCCCTTATGGCTACCCCTTCTGGAGTTGGTATTTCTTCTGAAGGTCGGCGGCGAGCTCTGCCTGGAGGTGCTGCATTTGCCTGCCTCGGCGCCACGTGGGCTTGGACTTCCACCAACGCCCTCACTGTTGTTGTCAACTCCCTCACTGCATCCTCCAGAGCTTGCTGGCGCTGCTGCCATTCCTGAGCGACCTCGTTTCCTGAAGGTGAAGCGCTCTGTTCTTCTTGGATTTCACGTCGCTCCCCTGCTACTCCAACACTCCTCGTTGCTTTGATCCTAGCCATGGCAGACAAGTACAGATGAAAATGACGTAGTAACTAACTGGAGATTACCAGGTCGCTGTTGGGCCCTCCTTCTAGCGCCAAAAGATGTTGACGTCCGGAAACGGTCAACCAGAGATTCTGGGGCCCAGACGGCGGACTTGGTAATTAAGGATCGGTTTGTACTGGTCGAAGGGTAGTAAATGGTCTATTAATGGGATGCTAGGTTGGTGGTAATTAATTCAGGCGAAGGAATGTCGTTCCTGGTGGTTGGTCGGAGTTAATAAAATGATGAACAAGTAATTAAAGAGAAAGAGGGAAAGAAGGAGAGAAAACACAGGGGTTTTTACGTGGTTCGGTGACTGCACCTACATCCACGGCCACTCTGGGGTAATTCCGGCGGAGTGAGAGTTCTCTAGTATCTTCAACTTGTTTGTACAGTAAAAATGTCTCCCCTCTTTATAGAGGAAGGGAGCTCACAATAAATAATACAAAGGAAAAGTCTACACGTTATAGGCAACGGCTGGTTTCAACTAATCCTGACATTGTCATGCTGCATTAATTGTAAAGGTAATGATGATTTCCTCCCTGCACAAGTCTGCATTAATTACCCCTGAAGAGGTCTTCACTTCATTAAATGCTTCTGGGTAATTGTGTAGCCAGTTTCCGGCGGGAAATCATGGGAGTTGGTAACTCTGACAGCTTGCCATGCACGGTACCTTCTGAGGAAAACTTTGGGTCAGATAGGGGGTGCGCCCTGGAGGAAAGAGAAGGCGGCCTGGAGGTGGACGCGAGCTCGCGAGCTCCTCGAGCTGAAAGCAGTGGCAGGAAGTCATGTTGGAGAACTGTTGCTGACTCGCGATTTGGACGACCTCGCGGGCTGGGCTTGCAGTTGCTGGTCTCGTCTTTGGGCTTTCTGGGCCCTTGCTTCTGTTCAAACTAAATGAGTCGTGCACTGGCCCATTTGGGCCGAACCAGAAAATGGGCATAACAAAAGTTAAAGGTAAAACAGTCTTTTATCATTTTTATTGATATTAATTGTAGAAAATCATATTAGATGGATTAATTTGTTGAGTTATTGAAATGTAAGGGATCATAAATATTATAAATGGATTTACGTTTAAAAACAAGAAATTTTTCAAAATCATAAGAAAAAATTGAAGTTCTCCCTTTTAAAAAACATAAAAACACAAAAGAAAGAAAAACATGCCTACTTCTACTTGCTTTGAATTTTCGAGGAGACATCCAGCAAAGGTAACATGTAACTCATGATTCGCTATTAGCTTTCGGTAAAAGAAAGAAAAAGAAATGCTACTTCCCTGAAATTTCGTGGAGATATCTGCGACACTTACTGCCCCCTACTTCACTGCCTGGCACTACAAAAAGAGATATGTAGAGCTACTTGATCCATCTCCGATCCTCATCATCTCTAGAACTGAGTGAAACCTTTTCATGTCTTTCTCTTCCTCTGTAACTTTTCCCTCCTTCAACCATCATGTTTTCCTCAGTTCAGGAGCTGAGGACACCCTCCACAATTTTACCAGCCATCTGCACGGTGCTCTGCTTGGCAAACGAATTGAAGTTTTTTTCGATGACCAACTCAGTAGAGGAGATGAGATCTCTCCAGCTGTTTACAAAGCAATCCAAGAATCAAGGATCTCGGTCATCGTTTTCTCAAAAAGATATGCCAATTCTAAATGGTGCTTTGATGAACTTGTTCACGTCCTTGAATGCAGGAAAAAGTACAACCAGATTGTAGTAACGATTTATTATGATATAGATCCGTTAGATGTGAAGAATCAGACGGGGACTTTCGCAGATGCTTTTAAGGAGCACGAATATCGTTGTGAGAAAAAGTTGGTGCAGAGATGGAGGAGTGCTCTGACGGAAGCTACATATCTATCAGGTTACCATTTAACGGTTATCAAGTAAGTGTTATATTTCTTTGTTAATGTAACTATGGAGATAAAAATTGAAGAATATTTAATGGGTTGATTTATGATCAACACACCCAGATCAAGAAATGTTAGATTTTGAGTAAAGAAGTCGCTACCTATTATTTGGTTTATAGTTTTTTCCAAATGTGTAACGATTGGAGGTCAAAGAAAGATACATTTCTCTTAGTCTTTTCAAGTCTACACATTTAGCACCCAATTTCTAATATATATTGTTGAGAGAATTATGCAGAGGGATTTGAAATAGAGTAAAAGGCTTCAGCAGGGAGATAAATATGAATTTTAATTTTCTTTTCGTACTTGATATCATAAAAGTTTATCATTCTAGTGAATATACACTTCTCAATTAAGTTGAGGTATTCTAGTCAGAAACAAAAAGAAAAAAAGAAATCACTTGAAGAAAATTAAATGTTTATAAGATTAGTTGCTATAATTGTTGGAATTCCTTCTTTTTTACAAAAAAAAAAAAAAAAAATTCGTCTGGCTGTCTGTTTGAAATTTACCATAACTTAATACGGATTGTTTTGCATGTTTGTTATAAGGCTTGAGTCTCAGCTTATCAATAAAATTGTCGAAGATATTTTGGAGAGACTAAATGATCACATGTCCCTAAATTTGCTTGAGAATTCACACTCTATAGATATTGGAGAACAAGAGAGTGGCGATAAAGACAAAGAGGCAATTCAGAAGGTAAAAATCTATCAATTTGAAAATAAAAATCTATTATGATGATTCCATCACATATTAATTTTTCTTATGTGTGAGAAGACTTGATTCAACCTTTGAATATCTTTATAGACGTTTTTTTATCACAGGTGATGTGATAAAAATCTGTCCAAACTAATTTTGTTTTGATTTAATTTGTATGAAAGATTTTTCATATTTTGCTTCTCTCATTGTGATCCAATCTTGTGACAAATCATTAAGCGTGTGACATAGGTTAATGGAAGATTGATTTATCTAGAGCTTGTGAATAAGGTTTTTTTTTTTTTTTCCTGAATTATTTGGTGAGCAGGCTTTGATAAAAAAAGGTAAGAGGGAAATGATAGACGAAAAGATGAATGCAATCATAGATTTGGTGCCTGGTGTTAACAAGGTATGGATTTGAATTTTGGATTTCAGTACCAAATGAATCTGTATGAGAACAAATTTATTGAATGTTTCACGTCCTATGACTTGATTATGATTCAGTTGGCACTTGTTAGCATCCATTGTAAACCGGCAGCGTTTAGATTTTTCTTCAATTTCCATTTAATATATTATATCTGCAAAACCTTTCTAGCTAAGTTGGATCTCCAATTCAGGTTAGTCGCAAAGTTATGGTCCTTGATGAAATCAGTAAATTATATCCAGGCGTTACAGCGGCAGGTTGAGGTGCGAAATCCTTGCTTTTGAACATGGATCATTAAATGTACCTTTTGTTCATAGATTTTCTTTTTATCAATCTCAATTCTCAAATTGAGCCAAAAAATTTAATAAACATTGCAGTTTCTGTCAATGAAGCTAGCAACTACTGCCAATTCAAGTTTGACCCCTAGCATTTAAGTATATCCTACCAAATATGTAAGTCCTATAGCAGTATAGCACTAAGAATTTTGAAGTCAATTTGGTTGTTCTATAACATTTCTCTTGGCAAGCTATCTATATTGTACTCCATTTTAGTATTACAGGGATGATTCATATTATATTATAATGCAAGGCAGAGAACTTAAACCTTTTCATCCTCCTTGTTTGATGTAGGCGATTCACTTCTTAAAAGCAGTTTGACTTCATAAAATGAGGGTTGGTAAATTTGGTTACGCGCTTTAAATTTTAATAAGACAAACTATGAATGAGCTGGCTTCAGGTCTGCCAAAAATACATATTTTTCATTTAACTGGCAATGTTTTCATTTTAGTTATATGAAAGTCAACTTATAAAGCTAACTTCAAAATTTCAATTGAGACTGCCGCATATAACTTATATGAAAGATCTCACACAAGAGAAGTTAATAGGGATATAATATCAATAATATAACTCAATTAATATCTATTTTTTGCAATGTATTTATCTTGGCTTCGGATATATATAACTAGCAAGAATGTACAACTGTTCTACAGATTATAAAAGAGCGGATGTTTGTTGCCACCAACTTTATACTAGAGATTCCATCGGCTATTTTCGAGCAGCTTTCTTCCAAGCACAAACCTCAATATGCACTTGTCGGTATGTTAATGTCATTTACGGCCATGCTTATTTGCATAATGGAGCTTGTTTACAAGGGTGGAGAGGAAAGAGTTCGTTGGAGATGGAAGGAGAAGATACCTTGGTTTTATTATTCAAATTCAAATCAAGAACCTTTTGGTACTGTTACTGATTTTATTGGATTAATATGCGCTATCTTCCACTGCATATTCGCATCTGTTGACTATGCTTTTTATCTTAGAAACAATAATGTCCCAATCAAAATATCCGTTTGGCCTCTCGTCTTTGCCTTTTGTCTATTGTGTTCTAAATTGTCAAAGTGTCCTCATAATAAGATGCTTTAACAGAGTTTTTCGTTTTCAATGTAATGATCCTCTGTGTGCATCTAAATGATTATCCTACAATTTGAGTCCTGGTTTTGAATTTTATCTACTTTCCAAAAGCTAATAATGCTTGCAATTGGTGATTAATGATATTTAAATGAGATTTCAATATATATCTGGATTAACAATAATGTCAGGCATGCATCTTGGTCCCAACTTGTATCTTAACATTTATTGTGACAATTTAATTCATAAGTATGCAACAGATAAATGGGAAAATCCCAAAAAACAACCTGATATATGCAACGATATTCATTTACAACCCACTATTTCATTTTTATCCATTTTACCATGAATGTTATAATTTAACAAAAAAGTTTGATAAAAGTTGAAAAGATAATTTTAACCCTGAAATTTTTATTAAAAAAATAATGATCATAAAATAATATTTTAAAAAATTTTTAAAAAAAAAAGTGGAGATCTAATTTAGATTCCTACCAGCAAACACCAACTAGAACACCATCAACACCATCCAATGGCATCTATCACCCACAATTCATCAACAATAAACGACCATCAAACACCATCCAGAACACCATCAATAAACACCATGATCAGTGAACACCATCTCATAATCACCATCCACTAGTAAACACTACTGATTTCTCTTCATTTTTTTTTTCCCAAAAAGACCAATAGTCTCCACCATTGAAGACCATCATGGTCTTTAATGGTGGAGGCCTGCGTCTCAGGTCTCCACTATCGGAGACCTAGGTGGGTTTCAAATGGTGGAAACTTGGGTTTCCATGGTGTTGGGTCTCCACGATGGTCTCTACCATCGAAGACCTAAGTCTTTGATGGTGGAGACCATTATGGAGACCCAACACCATGGAGACCACATCGTCGCCGTTGTTGGAGATAGAGAAAGGGAAAGAGAAAAAGAGACAAAGAGCAAGAGAAGAATCTCAACTACCTCTAGTGCTATTGTCGATCCCCATCACCATCATCTCCGATTGGAGATAAAGAAAGAGAGAGAAGAGAATCGATTGAATAGAGAGAGGGAGGAGTAAAAGAAGGGAGAGAGAGAGTTGAGAGAAAAAAAACAATCTTTATATATAAAATAGAAATATCTAATTTTTTTAATGATTTTATTTTAATATATATATATTTTTATAGTTTAATTGATATTATTTTAATTAAATTTTCATTGTCTTTTCCTTTTTGCCCTTGAAGTCAAATGATCAACGATATCAATCTAATAGAATCCATGATGGTAAGGGATATTGTTGTTCGTTCATATACTTCCAGGGGTATTTTGGATATTTATATTAATGTCTTTGGATATTTATGTTAATATCAAGTTATATTTTGGATAAATATAAAATAATGGGTTACAAAATAGACATATTATCATATGTCAGATTGTTTTTTAAGATTTTCCTTGATAAAATTATAAAGTTGTAAGCTCAATAGTTGGATTAGAGATAAAAGTCCAAATATTGGGCCAACATCAAGTCCAACCCATTTGAAGCCTAAATGTCGCACAATCCAAGTATAACGTTTAGACCAATTGAAAGTGGGGGCTAAAATCAAGGGATTCGATCCCTTGATCTTAGGAGCTATTATAGTGCCATCCCCCTCCAACCGTCAATTTGCTCCTTTTAAAATGGAAGCAACTACAGAGAAATGGGATGATTCGTGGGCTATACAGCTAATCTGCTAAATTTTCTACCAAACTCTGCCAAAGCTTTACTGATTACAACTACTGCCTTCTACTTAGCTTCTACTGTCTATCATTGCATGAGTATTAACTCTTGTTCTTTACATTTTCTTTTATTCTTCTACCACAATATGAACTTAGACATCAGAGTGTTTTTGGTTGACACCAACCTAGTGTTGAGGTAATTCATCCGTCTTTTTTTCTTTTTTTTGGGTAAGTTGCTAGTGCCTAAGAAATTTATAGTAGCTCATATGTCAAAAACTGAAGAAAGTAACCCACTACAGTTTGGTGCTGTCTGTTGGAACTAAGCAATCATAGTTTAATTAAGAAGTCAAACAAACATGCAACATAGACGTAATGACGAAACAACAGCACCAGATAGCGATCAAAGCACAGGTTGCTGCCTTAATTGCACAAATGAGTAGCTACAACAACTCGAAGTAGAAAACCAAGATGCTAAGGCAGAGAATGTGGAGCTGCAAACATGAGTGGAACAACTGACCACTACAATCGCTCCCTCACCAAGGCCCAACTAGTGGAATGGAACAGGCCAGTAGTCGAAGAGGGTAGAATGCCAATAGTGGCTAGTGGATCGACTATTAGGCAACAAATTTTCCAGCTTCGTCAACCAGCCAACCAAACAGTAGCCTTCAACATCACTGGATCCATTGAAGATCAGGCAGGGAATTCGATGCTCGATGGTGAACCTCCAGAATGTAATGGACAAAGATTGTTGGGTGCTTAACTACACAATGTGATGCCTGAAGTTAACGAGCAGGTTGAACCAATTCAAGCTACACAACTAGGAGCAACAATCGAAGCAGCAGCATCAAGTGATGTAGAGGAAGCTGGGAATCTAAGACTGACCCCCAGGTATCGAACAAACTCATGAGAAGACTTGCGAAAATTTAAGCTTTAATAAATAGGATCCCTGGTATACCGGTTCCAATAAGAAAGAGCGTTGCGACAAGCTTTGCAGACTCACCCTTTGTTGATTCGATTGCATTGCTGTAGATATCGAAGAAATTTAGCTTGCCCAACATGAAGATGTATGACGGGACGATCGACCTTGATGATCACATCGCCCAACACAAGCAGCATATGTTTACGATAGCCATTCAACGTGACCTCAGAAAAGCCGTCATGTGTGGTTTGGGTCGAGTTTAATGAGACCAGTGTTGCGGTGGTTCACGACTTGGGTGTTTAGGTCATGTGTAAAGGATTTGAAGAATGAAGATGAAGTTGGGTGTTTGGGTGTCGAAGATGAAATGAGTATTCGGATGATGAAGAAGTTGGGGGTTGAACTTTGGTTTTTGTTTCTCCTCAATAATAATATATATATATATATATAACCTACTTAAAAAAATAAAATACATAAAACCATTTATTCACTACAATACAGCGGATGCAGGATCGTCCCATAGAGAGGTTACACACTACTTCTTTTAACTTTTAATGTGATTAAATTGTAGAAAATAACAAGACAATTGTTGCTGAAAATCAATTAAAACTGTGAAAACAATGAAAATAAAGAACAACCACTAGCCAAATTAATTCAAGAAACAGTAACAATGAATGATAAATATCAGATAACCGGTATTATACAACATTGACCATTAAACCCATAATTCGTTATTTCAATTAAATTTAATTGATGATAATACCCAAGCTGGTACCAAGAGAACACAAAATCATGCAAAATCGAAAACCAATCAAAATTACAATTGTGGATCAATAGTGAATTCTACTTGTTCGGTCACAGATATCATTCCAAATCCTAATTAAACATACATAACTTGGTCATTCAGTGCATCTAATTAAGAAATCCATTAATCTCATAAATAACTCAATTCCATAATATTATGATAATCAAGCTATTATTTATTTGAGTTATTAGCATACAAACAAGGCGTCTCCTTTTAACATATTACAACCAATCAATCAAATATTCCATAAAAACATGTAAATAAATAAATAACTGAATTATATATAAAAGATATCGAAGTCTACATAACACTGGATTTCTAATAATAGATTTAGTTACACATGATCAAATTCAATAAATAATAAAGAAAACAAGAATAAAAACACCCATAAATTCCATCAAAAGATCTCCGGATGATCTTTTACGGTCTCATTCGTCAAGACTCTTGTGTTCTGCATGAATCCTTGATGAAAACTTAATCGAATCTATGTGAACATGAAAATTATGAGGTGAAAGTGTGCCTTGAAGAGAATGGAGGCTAGGGTTCTTTTGCTCTGTTATGGATATACAAAGTGGTGTTTATATAGAGTTGAAGCCCTTGGATTTCATACAGTCGGATTTGCCCTTAAAAGGTCTGCTGAAACCCGAATCTGTTCCCTGGCACTGCATCTCGCGCCTCGTCTCCAAGTGACGCCAAATGTGGCGTCCTACGACAGAATGTTTGATGGCGTTCTGTTAACTGGTGCCTCTTTCAGCTCCTCTGTCTGTAGGTGGCGCCCGTGGTGGCACCAGAGACTAGATCGCTCCTAACTGCTCTAATTTGTTATTCAACTTGGCAACTTTTGCAACTCTAAAATAAGCTCAAAATACATCTAAACCGTACCAAAATGCATCAAAATCACATCTTTTCTCATTAGAACCCCTAACATCAATATAAAAACCTGAAATACTCACAAATGGTGTCAAAAACAACTAAAATCTTGGGAATCAAGTGAAAATAAAGGGAATTTAAGGTTGTAAAATGGGTACAAAAATATCTTCTTCAGGCTTGAAATTGAAATATGAAATGTTTAAGTGAAGAAGATGGGGTTAAATTTATTTATATTAAATTTAATAATCTTTTATTTTAATTAATTTGAAATCTTTTATCATTGATGTGGCAATATATGATCGGTTAAATTATTTTTCTTTTTTATTTATGAAGCTTACTAAACAAAAAGATAAATTTGTGGCTATTATTCTCTAACAGTGTTAAGAAAAAAAATGAGAAATATTGTTTTTACCAATTTTCACAAAGAGGTTTTAGTCGTAAACTTTTTATTCAATATTACATCTTATACATATATTTGGAAGACCTGTTAAAGGAAATCGTAAAATTAATATTTGGTTTTGGTCAAACCACAAGAGTATGGGTTATGTAAATAATCTAACAACATCTAAATGTGAATACAAGCTGTATAAGATCACAAAGCGAAGTGGTCTATGCCATAACATAAAAATAAAATAAAATAAAATAATTTGACATGCTTCATGGTCAAAAAGCTAAACAAACCTTACCAGTTCGAATTAAATAATTAGATGACATGCATCCCATGTGCTACGATGGTCCATGTGATGAGCACTTCCATTCCAATAAACAAAACAACATCAAATAGCAATACATCACACGTTATATATATGGCTTTCCTGATTGCTAATCCGAACACTTCAGAAAAACGATATTTCCTCTTCAAATTGCTTTTCATATAAAGATGAAACCAAACTCAGTAGCAACCACTTTGTTGTTCATTTCACTGCTTTTGTTATTGTTCCCCTTGATAATCATGAGTAGCAACCAACCGCTAGCTCCTGCATTGTACGTTTTTGGAGATTCGCTCTTGGACAGTGGCAATAACAACGATTTGCCAACCTTGGCAAAGGCCAATTATTTATCATACGGTTCCAATTTTGTCAAAGCATCTGGAAGATTTACTAATGGAAAAACAGTTGCTGATTTTATAGGTAAGCTACCTCAATTTTTTTCTCAAAGCATGTGCAAGTAATAGCATCAATTCATATATTTAAACTAAATCATTCATGTATTGTTTTTAGCTGAATTTCTTGGTCTACCGTATTCTCCACCATATCGGAAGAGTAAACCGGACTCTGTGATACTTACTGGATTGAATTATGCATCTGGAGCATGCGGCATCCTCCCGGAAACCGGACTCTCATAGGTAAGAATTCTATTTCCTTTGACTAATTTTTTATTATTTGTTCTTTTAAACTATACTTTTTTTTATGTCAAATATACAAACACAAAAGCACAGGTAAATATAAATGCCTTTTCAAAAAGACATTTGTGTTCCTTTGAAAAGCTAAGGATATTTCTCAAAATTTATGGGTGTGCCTATCTTATTGTTTGGGTAAACTTACACATTAATAACAATTTTTTGATATTTTTCAATAATCACCTTTAAAATCAATTTAAGAATTGTTATTGATGAGTAAATTTATTGAATTAATAAAATAGTCAAACAGTGAATTTATTCATTTTGAATGGTTTTAAGCTTTTACCTAGGATAAAAATACCCACCAACTACCTTCAAAATTATACTCATAATTATAATTAAAAAGTTTAAAATAATAACCAAATTTTGCCACTTGTGGACTCGATCAGGGGTGGAGGATCTACTCCTCAAAGAGCATATCGCTCCTATGGGAGGAGCACTACTCCATGTACAGGAGTTGGAGAGATAAAGGTCGCATGACCTCCATCATTGGAGGTCAAGCGCCCTCCTTTAGGGGGCTTCACAGCTTCACTCATGCTCTCCCCTGAAAGTGGGCATGATTCACGCTCTCCTTGAGGGGGCATGAATCACTCTCAGATATACTTATGTTAGCAAGGAGTTAATTATTTATTTTTATATATTCATTTATTTATTTATTTATTTTTAATATTATAGTATTATAGAGGTATTTTGGCTTTTCTATTGCCAATAATTGATAAATATTGAAAACTATTATAGATAGGTAAAAATTAAAACTGCGTTTTTTAAAAGGCTATTTATAGATATCTTGTAAACTAGTAATTAACCAACGTTTCTATTTAACCCATATACAAATATATTCTCAACAGCTAAATCCATAGCAAACATATAGGTATATATCTAAATTTTGATGACAGGCTTAAATGTGAACAAATACAAGCTTGTGATTATCGTAAGACAAATCTAATCATGCAATAACGATAATGTGTGACACTAAATATTCAAAAGCTCGCGAAAGGAGTAGGAGATATCTTCTTCAATTTTTAATTGTATCTGAATTCGAACACAATGCTAATTAGGGGCAATTTAAGTTGACTAATCCCAAGTATAGATACTATGATAATCTGTAATAATTTTTTGCTCCAATTTTAATCTAACTATTAAGTTTTTTATTCTGTATGGACTGTACGTGATCTTAGAAAATCATATTTTCTTGTTAAAAAAATAAAATTATGTCAACAGTTGATTCAGGATCATGTGTCCCATTATTAATACAATACTTCCTCCCAGTTAAATTAATAAAATTTTAGACCAGATCATCAGACTAAAGGATCTTGTAAATTGTAATCAAGACGTTAATATAAGCTAATGTTGATTTCCAGATATGAATAACATCATATACATTATATATATACAAGTCAACATATATACAGAAATATTTTATGTGAATTAAGTGGGGAACATGTCATTATATCTAGGATAGGAGCATGAGTGCATCTATCGTGGTTGCATATCTCGAAAAGTTGCATGAAATTAGTACAACTATATCTTAGTTGCCTTCCCAAGATTATTTTAATATTTTTTATTTCTTTAAAATGTATTTAATTACTACAAATTAAATGTTACGAATGTGTTGTCTCTTTGACAACGCCTTCAATTAATTAAACACCCCTTCACTACGCATTTGAGGGGAACATTTGCGAAAGCAATAGCTAGCCCTCAATTTATTGCTTTTGCTTTAAAATTCTTCAATTCTACTTAAAATGTTATGATATTGTCAGGCTTATTCTGGTGACATGTATGCTAGAATTAATTAAGCAATTAGAAAAAAATTCTAGTAAGTCTTGAAGTTGACTAATTCTAAAAATAATCATGAATTTCCGAATTAAATTAGAAGATATTAATCATTTTTTTGATACGTGCAAATTGTGCATGGCTTGCATGTTTGCTTGATTAAGTCTGATGCTCTGTTTTTAGTCTTTGTGTTCTATTTTTAGTGAATTAAGAAGTGGCTCCAAAGTAGGGATTGTTGTGCTTACGTGTTCCACAAAAGTAGCTTGAATTTCTGTTGGTTTCATTTGTTTTCGGTAGTTGTTTGTTGTGGGGTTATCCACTCGTTATTTCCTTGTAATTCGTTGGCTTATAAATGGCCAAAACTTGGGTTGAATATAAGTATGACATATTACTCCAATATCTTCTCCCAAACTCTCTCTTCTATCTTTCTTCACTTCTGGTGTTCTTAAATTAAAAAACAAATTCACTTATTAGTGGTATCAGAGTCAGGTTCGCCATGAATACCCGAAGTCTATCCAATGCAGAGTTCCGTAATGAAGTTAGTGAGGTATTAGGATGTCATGAAACTAGTATCGACGAGGTACACACTACCATGCAAACCATACTCACTGAGCTACAAGCTCTTCGAGTCTCACATAATCAATCCCATAACCACACCACTGAAGTCAACCCCTTTGCCCATATTGAGTCTTCCTAACCAGTCAATCACCCAACCACCAATCAACCCTAATCTTCTACCGATCGTAACCATCATCATCTCAAGCTAAATTTTCCTAAGTTTAATGGTGAAGACCTACAAGGTTGGATTTATAAGATAGAACAATATTTTGATTTCAAAGACGTGGCTGTTGATCAGCAAGTTCAATTGGCATCTTTTCATCTCGAGGGAATAGCGCTTCAATGGCATAGGTGGCTCGCCAAGTTCCGAGGGCCAGTAACTTGGATAGAATTCACCAAGGCCCTAATGCTCTGTTTCAATCCCACAGATTACGAGGATCCCTTGGAAGTGCTTACAAGGCTTAAGCAAATCTCAACTGTGTCCGCATATCAAGAAGAATTTGAGAAGCTTTTCCACTGTGTCGATGACTTACCATAAAATTTTTTAATTGGTTGTTTTGTCGCAGGTCTCAAGGATGACATCAGGTTGGATGTGAAGATCAAACAGCCCCGTTCATTAGCCGATGCAATTAGAGTGGCACGTCTGGTGGAAGAATGAAATGGCTTGTAAAAGAAAGGGGTCAGTTCCTTTAGGACCTCTAGTCTCGATGCCAACCCAGACTAGGAAATAACAACCCAGCTGGAATTTTGGGTCCACCACCAATCCAGAAATCATCTGTCATGGCTAGCAATAATCCCATTACATTCAAGAGGATCACTAGCCAGGAAGCTTGTGAGCGCAAGGAAAAAGGGTTGTGTTATTATTGTGATGAATTGTTCATTCTCGGACACCGATGTCAGAGACCCCAACTCTTTATGATGGAGGATGTGAACGTTGATGAGGAAGAATCACCTGGTAGCAGACTTGAGCATCACGAGGAAGAAGTGATACCTGAAATCTCTTTCCATGCCATTGCAGGAACCAAACATCCACAAACCATACATCTCCAAGGCCGGATGAAAGGGAAGAAGTCACGGTGTTGGTGGACAGTGGGAGCACACATAATTTTATGGATCAATCTTTGGTGAACAAATGTGGTTTAACGGTAACCAATGACCATACTTTTCAGGTAATGGTAGCAAACAAGGAAAAAATAGATTGTATGGGAAGATGCTTGGCATTACCATTGGATATTCAAGGGTATCAAATGAAGGTCAATTTCTATGTTCTACCAGTTGCAGCTTGTCCTCTAGTTTTAGGAGTTCAATGGCTGGCGACTTTGGGACCAGTGGAGACCAATTATCAGCGCTTGACTGTGACTTTCCAAGATGGGGGAGTAATGCACACTTTTCTGGGTATAAGACAAACCGAGTTGGAAGCAGTTAAAGACAAAGACTACTGTCACATTCACGGCTCTAGTCTATTCCTTCAACTAACGCCTACAAGTGGGTTCGAGAAATAGAAGGTACACCCAACTAACCTTGCTCAAATTCTTGAAGAGTTCAAGCAAGTATTTGAACCACCCACCCAACTACCTCCTGTCTGTAGACATGATCACCAAATTCCACTACAACCAAATAATGAGTCAATCAATGTAAGACCTTATCGCTATCCTTACTACCAAAAATCAAAATTGAGAAAATGGTTTAAGAGCTCTTACGCACGGGACTCATCCGTCCAAGTCGCAGCCCTTTTTCCTCCCCAGTTCTGTTGGTAAAAAAATCATATGGTAGTTGGCGATTTTGTGTGGACTACAGAGCTTTAAATTAAATCACGGTGAAAGATAAATACTCCATTCCCGTGATAGATGAACTACTCAATGAACTCTATCGTTCGAGGTATTTTTCGAAATTGGATTTGTGGTCCAGGTATCATCAGATTTGAGTTAAAGATGAGGACATTCCAAAAACAGCCTTCCGTACACATGAGGGGCATTACGAATTCCTGGTGATGCCACTTAGACTCACCAATGCACCATCCACTTTCCAAAGCTTAATGAACGATCTCTTCAGGCCCTATTTGCGTAAGTTCATTTTGGTTTTCTTTGACAACATTTTAGTGTATGGCAAGTCTTGGCAGGAACATCTCTCTCATTTGAAGACAGTGTTGACAATTTTAAGGGAACATCAATTGTTTGCCAAGGAATCAAAATGTCGTTTCGGAGTAGAACAAGTAGATTATTTGGGTCACATTATATCTGAAAAAGGAGTGGCAGTTGATCCCACTAAAATTCAAACAATCAAGGATTGGCCAGTACCAACCATCGCAAAGGGCGTGCGTGGATTCTTGGGTTTGGTAGGTTACTATCGCAAATTTATCAGTGGGTTTGGTAGTGTTGCGGTTCCATTAACTCATTTATTGACTAAAAATGGGTTCTCTTGGACAATAGAAGCAACAAAAGCATTTGACAAATTGAAAGAGGCACTATCTTCACCACCAGTTCTCAGGCTTCCAGACTTTACTCAGCAATTCGTGTTGGAGAGTGATGTATGTGAATTGGCCATCAGAGCCATTTTATCTCAACAGGGACAGCCCATTGCTTTCTTTAGCAAAGCTTTAAAAGGGTCAGCCTTAACTTTGTCCACATACGAAAAAGAAATGCTTGCCATTGTGAAGGCGATTCGTAAGTGGTGACCCTACCTGCTAGGATGACCTTTTGTGGTGAAAACTGATCAAAAAAGTCTAAAGTACCTCTTGGAACAATGAATTACCACTCCTATGCAGGCACGTTGGCTTCCAAAACTTCTTGGATATGACTACATAATTGAGTATAAACGTAGACAAGAAAACCGAGAGGTTGTTGTCTTGTCTCGGATGGTGGAAATTAATTTGATGGTCGTGTCCTTACCACATGCAAATTGGTGGCAGACTGTCCAACAAGAGGTACAAAAGGACCCTTTCTACGTCAACTTGAATAAGAAGAACTCCACCAGACCTGAACCTCTTTACGTCCAACAGTAAAATATATTTGAGTCCTAATTGTTCTCTTCTACCAGCTATATTGGCAGACAATCATTCCTCACCTACTGGAGGTCATTTTGGATATCATAAGACTCTAGCATGAATCCAACATAGTTTCACATGGCCGGGGTTACATGATTCAGTTAAGAAATTTTTACTTCATTGCAACACATGTCAACGCTTCATGACAGATTGTTTGAGTTCGGCCGGCTGGTTGCAACCCCTTCTAATTCCATCCCAAGTGTGGACTGATCTATCAATAGACTTTGTGGAGGGACTCCCACCATCACAAGGCCACACGGTGATCATGGTTGTGGTGGATAGGCTTTTTAAATACAATCATTTTATTTTGTTACGTCATCCATTTACAACAGCGAAAGTGGCCAAAGCATTCATATCCAATATTGTCAAATTGCATGAGATTCCTAATTCCATAATAAGTGATAGGGATAAAATTTTTATGAGTTCTTTTTGGAGCAATCTCTTCAAATTACAAGGCATTGAACTCAAGATGAGCTCTAGTTACCATCCACAAACGGACGGCCAAACTGAAGTTGTCAACCGCATTTTGGAGTAGTATTTGCATTGTTTTATTGGAGATCAACCTCGAAAGTGGCTTGACTGGTTACCTTGGGTAGAATTTAGTTACAATACAAGCCTTCATTCATCCACCAAGATGACTCCTTTCGAAGCTATCTATGGTGTACCACCTCCGAGCTTACCTCCCTATGTTCCAGGTACCACCCGAGTGCAAGCCGTTGATGAATATCTACAAGACCGTGTCACCATTCTCAGGCACCTGAAACACAATTTGACATTGGCTCAAGAGTGCATGAAAAAGCAAGCGGATCGTAACCGACGGGAAGTTCAATTTCAAGTTGGCGATTACATCTATTTGAAGTTACATCCGTATCGCCAAACTTCGGTGGCTTTTCGCAGTTCCATGAAATTGTTTCCACGGTTTTTTGGGCCATTCAAAATACTAGATAAAATCAGACAGGTGGCCTATCGGCTTGCATTACCTCCAGGTGCCCAAATTCATGATGTGTTCCATATGAGTTTACTGAGGAAACACTTGGGTGATCAACCACCAATTCTTCCAATAATTCCTCCTATCTCAAACGATTCCACCATTCTTCCATAACTTGAGAAGGTGCTTGATCACCGCGCTATTCAAAAGGGGAAATACCGTCCAAAAACTGAAATTTTAGTCAAATGGTCAGAGGCGCCAACAGAGGATGTTACATGGGAGAACTTATGGCGTTTTTCACAAACCTACCCTGACTTCATCCTTGCAGACAAGGATACTTTGGGAAGGGAGGAATGATACGTGCAAATTGTGCATGGCTTGCATGGTTGCTTGACTAAGTCTTGATGCTCTGATGCTCTGTTTTTAGTCTTTGTGTTCTGTTTTTAGTGAATTAAGAAGTGGCTCCAAAGTAGGGACTGTTGTGCCTACGTGTTCCACAAAAGTAGCTTGAATTTCTGTTGGTTTCATTTGTTTTCGGTAGTTGTTTGTTGTGGGGTTATCCACTCGTTATTTCCTTGTAATTCGTTGGCTTATAAATGACCAAAACTTGGGTTGAATAAAGTATGGCATATTACTCCAGTATCTTCTCCCAAAATCTCTCTCCTATCTTTCTTCACTTTTGGTGTTCTTAAATTAAAAAACAAATTCACTTATTATTTTTAGAACTGTATTAGACAGCTTACCCCGTGGATTTTGTATTCAACAGTTAATGCTCGTTGTTTGTATTTCATCAATAAATGAGTGTATTAGGTTAGCTTTTAAGGGTCTTAAGGTTAGAGGTGTCAAAAGGGTTGAGCTAGATCGATCCAATCTGAAATTTTAAAACCTAATACACTTTGCACTCAAATTTAGGTTCGAACTAATTACTATGCACACCAAGCCAAGCCAAACTTAGTAAGTGATGATAATTCCACCCCACTAAAATGTATGTACGCTCTTTATGTACACATCCCAATCAAGATGGCTTTCAAAAATGATAAATTATAGGAAAAATTGCACAAATACCCTAAAATTATGTGATATTACACTCATATGAAATGTTTGCTTTTAATTACACTAAATTGCCTTGTCAGTTGTCTATTGACTGACTTACCCAACATGAAATCTAAATTGCTCTTAGTACTTTTTTCTCATCATCTAAAATCAAATTTTAGTAGTTCATGATCAATTTGTCATCCTTCATCAATTGATCATAATTACCAGATCTTTGCTCTTGAAGGTGTTTTTTTTTTTTTTTCCCCACATCCTTTTCCCCTACCTTTTTTTTTCCCCTTAATTTTCTTCTTCTTTTACATGATTACATCAAAATTGATTTTCCCTATATGGTTTTACTCTTCATTGATTTTCTTCTTCTTTCATTAGCTTTTGCTTCTTTTAGTTTTTCCCATCCCCTACATCAATTTTGAAATTAAAAATATTTTAAAAATACAAAAAGAAAAAAGAAATGGAGATTTCTGAAACCATAGGGATTAAATGATGTATTTATTACAAACCGGTGGTATAACGATAAAGTACCTTAAATAAAAACCATATCATTACCAAGAAAAAATATCCTCTTGAGAGTCAGCTCAAAATGCCCCTACCTAATTTCAAAACCACATCGTTGCATATTCAAGTTTTTATTTTTTATTTTTACTTTTATATATAATCTAGTGAAATTAATTGGTACATGTAGTAGTTGAAATACAACTCTCAAGAAAGGGAAGAAAACTCTCCATACTTTATAATTTAATGAGCAAATGTGGAATTTAAACTCTTATCACATTGATGAAGAAGGAAGCGTGCGTGACTACTTTGTTAAGAGTGGATATGTCATTGCTTTTTCAAGTTCAATCAGACTTGAACGGAGTTTATTTATGGATTCTTTCAAATAGTTAAATAAATTTTATATAAGTATGTATAACATTAAGCATGTATCACATTTTGATGGATAGTTTCGGAAATAAACATAGTTCTGCACACACTGTATATGCAGGGTGAATGCTTGCGTTTGAGTAAACAGGTTGATTTGTTCCAAAGTACAATTGAGTCTCAGCTAAAGACACATTACAAAAGCTCACAACACCTTTCAGATTATTTATCAAAGTCGTTATTCTTAATCACAATTGGCAGCAACGACTATATAGGCAATTACCTTATGACAATTTGTTAATTAATCTTATTAGAAAACGTAATTCTCCAGACCAATTCGCTCAACTTCTGATGGATAGACTCTCTAAACAACTAAAGGTAAATAAATTCTCTCTCTCTATTTATTTATTCGTTTACTTATTTGTTAAATGCATGGGGAGGTTGATAAAATTTATTCTTTGAGTTTGAGCAATGTAAGTGCAATCTATGCATTTATTCCATTTGCAGAGATTATACGCTTTGGGCGCTAGGAAGATTGTTGTGTTCGAGCTTGGTCCAATTGGATGCATCCCATCAATTACAAGGAAACAGAAACACAATGGAAAATGTGTCGAAAAAGTGAATGAGGTGATTTCCTTTTTCAACAATAAGCTTCCTGGAATGTTGCGAAATTTGACATCAACTGTCAAGGGTTCCAACTTTGTTCTTGCTTGTACCAATCGGATAGGCTATGATGCTGTCGTAAACCCTTCTAAATATGGTAAAGTTATGGTGTTTTTCACTTGAAGTTGAAGATATAAAATTTATTTCAGAAAATCCTTTTTTTTTTTTTTAATATTTAAATTTTTGCAGGCCTTACGGATTCGAGTAATCCATGTTGCAAAGCATGGTTTAATGGGACATCAGAATGTTTTCCATTTTCAAAGCCTTGCTCAAACCCAGATCAACAGTACTTTTGGGATGGTTATCATCTTACACAAACTATGTACTCAACCATTGCATCTCGTTGTATCAACGATGCATCCATTTGCTTTCCCAACTTGAAGCAGCTTGTTCAAATGTGACCAAGATACGTCAAATTTTCTCATCTTAATTAGTTATGTAAGGTCAATTTTTTTCATTGGATCTCCAAATAAGTTTAATTTGTAAATTAAAGGGCTAGTTACTATTATATTATTCCAATATTTTTTTTGGCCAACAATTCAAATATTTATTTTTAATAAATTTAATCGATGAAGTAACAACATAAGAGAAATTTATTAAAATAAAAAAAGATATACAAAAGAGATGAAAAAATAAATACCAATAATACTAGTTAAATAAGATGATAAAATTGTACATAAACTATATATAGTGCTTGGGAAGTCTCCCCTTACCCAATTGAGGCTTGAGGCCAGCAGCTCTAATAGTTAACTGGTAATTAATGTTTTTATATAAGTACAATTTTCACTCTCAGCAACCCATTACTCTTTGATCCATCTTTGGAATTGGAATTAAATAATAATTAAGATATTGCACTCACAACCTTTGGGGTTTGACATAAAGACAATTAGAAGGAAAAGTTCAATTATTTTATATGTGCACCTCTTAATTGAACAAATATTTGTTGATACATAAGAGCATAGGGTTATTTCTATCTTTTACAAGTCAATGCGTCAACCTTAAGTCTTAAATATTATTATTGGATCATTTTCCATGAATTTATGTTTTTAAATTTGATGGTAACTAACATGATATTGGAGCTTGAAGGTCCTTAATTTTAATCCTCTCTTTTCCCTTTATTTGAAATTTCTATTACACATATTATACCGTAAGACGTGTTTAGCATGTTTACGACATCTGTCAATCAACCTTAAGTCTTAAATAAGTTAAGTCATTTCCTATTACTTTAAGTTTTTGGGTTTAAGGATAACTAACATTAACAAAGAAAAACAAAAACAAAAATAGCTTTGTTAACCGTTTTTCAGCGACCTTCTCCATTGGCATTAGCATCCTTTAGTGTCATGGACTTTCGTATGTACTTGATGATTAAATATGGAATACGTATTAATTCCATAGATTTTATAGATTATGCATGTGGGTGCTGAAGTGGATAGCATTTTGGATTTTGAGTGGAAGAGGCAATTCTCCACTAAACATGTTTGGGGAAGCCAAAAGACCCTTTCATGTGCAAGTAGTAAGTGACATTTTTTTACTTTTTTTTTTCTTTTTTAAAGTACATGTATTAGTTCAAGGGACAATTGAGATTAAGTGGAATCAGATTTTGATGACACACCTTAGAGAACAACTCTTAATATAGGAGGGAGCAATATATATCAAGTGAGGAAAGGGGCAATCCATAGTGGGTAAGGGAGAAACCCTTAAATTATGGGAGAGTGAGGTGTAGAATCAATGACCTTGAGAAGAACGTGGGTGGGCAATACATTACCACTATACTAGTACCCATACCCTAGACATTTTCCGACTTTGGTGATTGAGTTTTTATCAAATTAGCCAAAAGATTCTTTACAAAATATTACTCTTAGAATTTGGATACAAGAGAGACTAGGGAGTTCATCTATCATATTGATGAAATATCGTTGTGGATCCTCTTTTATAAGTTCAAGTTTTTGGTTTTATTGTAACTGATATGGTACTAGAGCATAATTGATTTTAACAGTTTTACATTCGAATCTTGAGAATCTCCATTGCATTAATTAAGTATACAAGAGTAAATTAATTATTGCACTCTACTTCCACTAAGTTTAGGGTAGAAAGACAAAATATGCAAAGTTTGCCCATAATTACAACAGACCCATATATTTAACATTCAACCGTTAAGTTTAATAGTTGATCGTGAAAAGAATGAAAATACACTTTATCTAAAAATTTAAAAAGGATCGATAGGAGATCTTTAATGGATTTTTTTTTCCCCTTTTTTTATGGGGATTATTTATAGTTTTTTTTTTCTAGGTAGATTTGTATTTATTAGCAAGTTTTAAGATTAGTTTAGAATTTTTTTTTTCTTTTGATAGGTAAATGACCATTTACCTTTATTTTTCAAAATCAAGGATTAAGTTTAATTGTTTCTTTTCCCTTTTTTTTTCCTTTGAAAGCTAACACAGAATTATTTAAAAGTCTATCAAAATTGGTTAAGAATGATTATTGCTTAGTCCAAAAATCTATTCTCCCATAATTAGGAGAGAGAACTACCTACGTAAGTTTATCAAATACATTTAGTAGAAATTGAATCTCTATCACTTTGGTGAATAAAGCATACAAAAAAGGTGATGTGTAGGAATTAAATTTTATTAACTGTTAAAGTACATAATAATTATGAATCCTTGTATATTCTATGTTATACCAAAACATTACAAAAGTTTATGCAATTTATCAAATATATAATTACAACATAGGACATTTCTGTATCAATCAATGTGACATATGAAATTGTTGGGCCATTTTTACTAACACCCTAATGCACTTTGCAGTTTAGCTTATGACTTGAAAATTTGATAGTAGAACTCTTTCCAATACATATGTTGGGAATGACACAAAACTTAAAAGGCTAAGTGTTTTTTTAGCACTTAATTATGTTTACCACTTAAAGTATCCTTCTTTAATTCATATTTTCTTTTCTTCTTTCCCTCACCATTTTCCTCACCAGATTCTTTTTTCTTCTTTCTCTCACCATTTCTCCTCACCCAATTATTGATTCTTATCGTTTTCTATCTGGAAATGACATTCTTCTTAGAAAATTACTTCTTTAGTATTCAAATCTAACAATTTATTATTTATTTTTTCTTTGTTGCAATGGATTTAGTTTGTCATTAATTTTTGTAGACTTTACTTGAAAATTTGATAGTGGAAGAGAGATGTGTAAATTTTTTTCTAAAAAAAAAAAAAGTCAAAAAATCTCGATGGAGAAAAATTTTGCCTTCACCAAGATTTGGTGGAAGTCTTCTAGGCCTAAAAATAAAATTAATCAGGAGGCTCATTTTCTTCTCTTCTTTTTCATTTCTAATTTTTTTTTTCTCATTTAAGACTTATTTTCTTCTCTATGTTTTTATATGGAAACAAAGAATGATTAATCTAGCGAAATGGTAATTAGCTTAGGGTGAAAATTCCATTAAATAGAACCAAATAAGTGTAACTCTTCCAATTATCACAATTTCTTTTTAATTTTTAATTTTTTTAGCACTATCCTTTTTTTGCGAACTTAATATTTGTTTGCATCCAAATTATTTTTTTTGTTTACATATTATTTGGCACTAAAATACCTAAGTTTTTTTTTTTTTTTTTTTTTTTTTAGGGGGGGGGGGGGGGGGGGGGGGGGGGGGAGGGGGTGTGGTGTTAAAATCAACTGGTTTCTAAACCCAATACAATTGAGGCTGCATCTAGGAACCTCTTTAATAAAAGGGAAAACTTATAACTTATGATATCATTTGTTGTTATCTTGTCACCAAACTATTAATTTGACTTTTATCTATATATGTGAATTATTGAAAAAATCCTTGGTATATTAAGACACATCCCAACTAACATTTTCTCTCACTTTTCTCTTTTTTTTTTTTTTTTCAACTTTGCCTCACCCATTTGTCCTCATCCAAATATCACAATATTTCTTTACAAATGTCATTTTTCATGGAGGAAGATTTCTTAGGTGCTTTAATTTGTATTAATAGTGAAAATGTGTGTGTGTGTGTGTTTTTTTTTTTTTGGTTTAATTACATACATATTTATTTGAACTTGTTTTTCGATTTATGTTGAATTTGTTGTATTTATGAAATGATATAAATTGAAAGTTGAAAATAAGGAGAAAACTTGAAACTAAGAAAAACTCGAAACAAGTTTAAAAAAAAAAAGAAAAAAAAAGAAAAAAACAAGTTAAAAACTTTAAAATAAAAATAAAAGAAACGAAGTTAGTAAGCCTATAAAAGAGACAATTTTGTCTCCTTTCAAGACTTAATTTTTAAGTCAAAAATAGGCAAAAGTTATCTCCTTTCGAGACTTAAAATTAAGTCTCAATGTGAGGCAATTCCTCTTTTTGAGACTTTAGTTGTAAGTCTTGAAAACAAATCATTTTTGGTTGTTTTTGAGACTTGAGCTATTCCCAGATTTAATATTTTTTTCATCTTCTCAATCTACTTTTTTAACGTTTTTCATATTTTCCTTTTTTTTTTTCTTATTTTAGATATGGTTTTTTCAAGTTTTTATTTATAAATTTTTATTCTAGTTTCGAATTTTATTCTAGACCTTTTTTATCCAAATCTGTTCTCTATCTCTCTTCTTCTGAGTTTCTAGATTTATTTTAAAATGTAGGAATTAATTTGTTCAAAAAAAAAGTTTTGAGAGCTAGTTTTGTCCACAATTTTCTTTTCTTTAATTTTGATTTTTTAATTTAGCTCTTTTATCATTCTTATTTGTTCTTTGTTTTACGTTTTACTTTATATAAGTATATTTGTGAGTGGTCTCTTGGTCTCCACATTCTTAATTTTTTTTCTTTTACCAGGTTTTTAATTTTTAATTTTAAAAAAAAAACAATAAACATTAAATATAATAAAACATAATTAAAGGAAAATGAGTTAAAAAAAAAAAAGAACTAAAGGCCTCCACTTTCATTTTTCTTTTCTTTAATTTTGATTTTTTTAATTTTGTTTTTTTATCATTCTTATTTGTTCTTTGTTTTACCTTTTACTTTTATAAGTGTATTTGTGAGTGGTCTCTTGGTCTCCACATTTGTTTTCTTTTTAATTTTTTTACTAAGTTTTTTATAGTTCTTTTTTATTCAATTATCTATCTTTATTTTTATTTTTAAATGCAAGGGTGTTTTGGACGTGAAAAGGTCAAACTAGTGCAAATCAAAAGAATAACTACCTCTAAAATATAATAATGACACTTCTACATCTAAGCGTCTCAACTTCAAAGCTCATCAGAGGTGTCAGCATGATTTCCCCTTGTATAATATTAGATACAACTCTAGTGAACAATACACTTTGTCAAAAATAACCTCTGCAATTTCTTCTCAACTATAAAAACCCTGTAAACTTTAATAAGAATATTCAAGATAAGGTGGCCCTTCTTTCTTCTTATGGAGATTAAATATTAGATATTTACTTGAGGATGCACATGGTTCGGTTTGTCTACTATAGACGTTGTCGTGCATTGAAGAACGTTGTGATTGTATATTAATTAATTAGAAACATTTGTTCCGTATTTCCTAAGCAAAAGTCAGCATTCAAGTTAGATTATGAAATTAGTGTCTTTTATTTATTTATTTATAGAGATTAAACATTAGATATTTACTTGAGGATGCACAATATGGTTCGGTTTCGTGTACCATATACGTTGTTGTGCATTGAAGAACCTTGTGATTGTGTATTAATTTTTTTTTAGAAAAAAAGTTCCGTTTTTCGCAAGCAAAAGTTAGCTTTCAAGTTAGATTTCGAAATTAGTGTCTTTTTTTATTTATTTATTTATATATACATTTTGGCTTGAGACTTAAATAAGAAAAACAGTTCACTTGTGAAATTTTACTTACATTAATTAAATTTCACATGAAAAAAATACATATATTTTGAAAAGAAAATTTTGAATATATATTCTCAAGACATATATTAAGAACTGTAAAATAATAAATAGGATTTATTTATTAAATTTTTTGAGTTTGTAAATTATATCTTATGAGTACATGTTAATGTGTTAATATGTTAATATAACTCTTTCAAAAATAATAATAACAACAAAACAAATTTCTTATAACTTACCCATCACCAGTTAAAGAGGGTCGTCTATTGTCACATTTGAAGAGACTCTCCTTGATATGAGATGATATATTAAAATTTATTTTCTATCATACAAATTTATATTTCTACATTAAAAAAAAAAATTGAATCATCATATAAATAAAAACTATTGTTGTAACTCATAAGATTTTCTTTTAAATGTATGTCCTAATTAATCAACATAAATCGAACGATTATCCATTGATTACCTCTAAATATAATTTAGTTAAAATTTCTATAAATAGCATAAAAAATGAGTTTTGAAAATATCATTGAAAAATTTAAACGAGTTTTTCTTTAACAATATTAGTATTCATAAATTTTAGTTTTCAATTGAAGTTTACAAACTATACAAACTATTTCCTTTAGTGATGGTGCTAAAAATTAGTTCAAAGTTTGTCAATACGATTTTACAAAATCACATATTTTTCAGTGCTATAACAAAAAAGATTATTATAAATTATCAAATGAATTTCTTGAAATTTAAATTTAGAATATGTGCCGTTTGTGGAACTTTATTTTCATTTGAATTCTCAAATATTTAATTATAGAATTGCCCTTAACAAGACACATCAAACTCAAGAGCACCCAACAAATATATGTCTTCCAAATAATTGATAGATTTATGCAGTGGCAAGATAAATGCATTTATATGCCAATAGGAAATCAACTTCCCCCGCTTGAAAGCCACTTATAAACGTAATCCAAAGCATACGTTGCACTAACTTGCAAGTGAAACAATGCCATATTTTAGCAACTATAAAGACCTTCGAAAGTAAACACCAATCCAAGAAATACACTCCCACTTATTCAAGCAAATAAAAGACATTCCCATTGCCCGCAAAATGGAGAAGGGAAAGAAGAGAATGGCAGTTCTAGTTGGGTGCAATTATCCAAACACAAAAAATGAATTGCATGGTTGCATAAACGACGTGCTTGCAATGAAGGAGGTACTGATCAAGCGGTTTGGGTTTGATCGGAGCCAAATTGATCTCCTAACTGATGCACCAGGTTCTAGCTTGGTGATGCCTACAGGTGCAAATATAAAGGCTGCACTAAACAGGATGGTGGACGGGGCTGAACCGGGTGATGTTATGTTTTTCCATTATAGTGGACATGGAACTCGGATTCCTTCTATGAAGCCTGGACATCCTTTTAGACAGGACGAAGCTATTGTGCCTACTGATTTCAATCTCATTACGGGTAATTAGTCTTACAATTTTTATCTAATTAGAATTCTTCTTTTAAAGTCTTCAAAGTTACTTTTATTTTCTTTCTTTTTTTTTTTTTTTTAATTTTTTCTTTTGCTCTAGATCCTATCTAGAAAACAATCAACTAGAGTCCAACACAATTTATTTCTTGATTTTTTTTTTTCCGTATTGGTCCTTGCCCACATGACAATCAGGACCAATTAAGATATAACTATATGACATAATTTGAAGAACATCTCTCTAGAAACGGGAGAGAACAACCTACATTTAGTGGGGAAGGGGGGACCCACAACATATGAGGGAAATGTCCACAATTTTGTAGGACTTGGGTGTAAATCCCACTATCTATTAAAGGCAGTCGGCAGCAATGTGGTCTTTATCACTAGACCATAGCCTGCTATCTATTTCTTATGTTATATTAGATTAATTTCAGGAAAAAAAAAATGTATTGTATAAGGTTATCTAAATTAGCAAACTAATTCTGCCATAACTAACTATGTATATTTTCCTAATTATTTTATCAATTATCTGTGACTTGAAATCATGCAAATATGCAGATTTGGACTTCCGGCAACTAGTGAACCGCCTACCAAAAGGCACAAGCTTCACAATCCTATCAGATTCATGCCACAGTGGAGGCCTTGTTGACAAGGAAAAAGAGCAGATTGGACCTTCTTCCATCATCCAAAATAATGGCAGAAAGTACTTCTCTAACCACAGAAACATTCCGTTCCAATCAATTCTTCAACATCTATCATGGCTAACAAGCATAAACACATCTGATATCGGCACACACTTGTTGGAGTTCTTTGGAGTTGATGCCAGTATTCGATTTCGGTTACCATTGCATGAACTGGAATTGTTTGAATCATTGAGACCTGATGAGGGGATTCTGCTAAGTGGATGCCAGGCCAATGAAACCTCCGCTGATATGAGTCCGTTGGAGGGTGGAGGAAAGGCCTATGGAGCCTTCAGTGATGCAGTTCAAAGAGTGTTGAAGGAGAATTCAGGAGCATTGAGCAATAGAGAAGTTGTGATGATGGCAAGGAAGATTTTGGAAGAAAAAGGGTTTGAGCAGCACCCTTGTTTGTATTGCAGTGATGAGAATGCTGAGGCTAAATTCTTGTGGCAACCTACTGATCAAAGCTGCTAGCTCTTTTTTTATGCTATTCTTATGATACATGTTGTGTTTAATCACTGGTTTATCCCAAAAATGAACGAAAATAATAATATGATTGTTTGTCTTCTATTATAAAGGTACAAGAATTTCCCCCCGAAACTGTTTATAGTTTTGTCATATATTCCATACTTTTTTACTGTTACCTGTTAAAGAAAATATCTAAATTGGCTTTCATGTTTAAATTAAGTAAGATCAAACTATCATTTTAAGTCACTGAATTTAGTTATATGAGGCAATATTTATCCAAGTTAATAAACATTTTATTAAAGATACAGGAGAATTCGAATCAGAAAACGTCGCCTTTATTACTGGTAAAGGTTGACATATCTAGTTTATGTTGATGTTATGATCTTAAATGTGTTCAATTAATTAAACTAATAATTGGACTCTTCGTTTTGTGGTGTAATAAAAAGAAACGGGCAAATTTCACTTTTAGTCCATAATTTTGATGAAATATACTTTTTTACTCATGAATTTACTCATGAATCCTTTTTCAATCTCCATCATTCCTAAAGTTTGATAAATTCATCAACATGGTTCTTTTGACCAAAAAACTAACAGTCAACTATGATGGAAAATGGTAAAAGGCCAAAACACCCTTAATCATCTCATTTTGTTTTCCTAAAATAAAATAATAAATGGATCTCCACCGTCCATTTTAAAAATGGACAGTAGAGATAAAAATAACATAAATAAACAAACTAATAAGAAAACATAACATCAAGTTAAAAAAATATATATCCATGTCCATAGAACATTAAGTTAAAAAATTAATAAATAAATATGATAAATAAATTGAGAAAAAAGAAACAAATCAATTCATCTTGTTGGACCAGATCGAGGTCGTTCTAGTTGAACCAAATGTATAGATTAATTGTGGTTTTGGTTTTGGTGATTATGTGCGTAGATGTTAGAGAAGTTTGATTGATGGTGTGGAAGAAAAAGTTGAAGTTATGCGAGAGACACTGAAGTTGTAAGAGAGAAGAAGTTAAAGAAGTTTGAACAATGGTGTAGAAGAAGAAGAATCATTTGAAGGAATTGAAGAAGTTGAAAAAGTTGCAAGTTGAATAAGGGAACACAAATTGTCAACCTAGGTCATCAACGACTTAGGTTCAATCCAAATCGTCACGATCTAGGTACAAATCCAAACGATCTGGGTTTGAGCCCAGATCATCAACCAATCGTCAAACTCGTTCAACCTAAATGACCTAAATCGAGTTTGACAATTTGGGTGTCATCCAGATTGTCAGTTCACAATCTAGGTTTTAAACTTAGATCGTCGTCTAACAACCTAAGTTTCAGATCATCAAACCACAACTTCCTATATCATCAAACCACAGTCTCCTAGATTGTGGTTTGATCTCCATGGCCAACCTCAATCGTCGACATATGTTTTTTTGGATTTGTATCCTCAAAGTTTATAATTTGTACATGTTAAATAAATAATAAATGTATTTTTTAAAATCATACATGGTTTAATCTTAGAAATTTTTTGTTTTTTCCATTTAAAATTTAATGGTGTTGAATTACACCCATTAAGTTGTTTTTTTTTTTTTTAAGTAGTCAAATCACTTAAAACTGTAAAAAAAAAAAAAAAAAAAAATTAGAAATCTAAACTTTTTATTTAATTGTAAATCATTTAACCTGTTTAAAAGATTATATTCTAAGTTTATCATTCTCAAAATAACATATTTTCAAATTTACTCTAGCTTTGTATTACTCAAATTTTATTATCTTTTTCCTTCGATGCTTATAAAACTATGGATTGTTTGTTTCTTTGTTTGAAGATTAAATAGTATTATTAAAGACTGAAGACTGAAGACTAAAAACTAACTAGTGACTTAAACATAAAATCTGAGTGATAAGTTTTTTTTTTTTTCTTACATTTAAATGAATAGTAATATTATTTGTTTTTTAATTTTAAAATTTTTTAAAACTAGTAATTTGATATTTGTATCTTTTTCTATTAATTGTTGTGTAAATTCAATTAATGTAATAAAAATAATTATGATAAATTATTTAACAAATACTAAAACACTTATCCATATACATATTAATAATGTTTTATTCATAATTAAAATATAATTAATTATTATAGTAAAGTAAATTAAATTTATATATTTAAATAAAAATAAACAAAATGATCTAAAGTTGAATTACTATTGTAATAAAAGTTGAAATTATAAAGTAATATATATTTTCTACTAAAATTAAACAAAAATAATATATTATTCTTGTTTAATTTTTGTAGGAAATATGTTATTTTAGGAAGGATAGACTTGGAATAATATATTTTCAAATATATTAAGTGATTTGATATTCAGTTAAAAATTAGAAATTATAGTTTAATTTTTAGTGATATTTGAGTAATTTTAAGTGGTTTGGTAACTTAGACCCATTAAGTGAAAAATGATAAAACAAATGATTCATATATATATATATATATATAAAAAAAAAAAAGAATAAATATGTTTCATCCCAATATATCTTGGAATTAAACTACTGTATTTTAAATTATAATTTAAATATTCATTTTTTTAGTTATTTTCTTGAATATATTAATATATTTAAATATATAAATATGATTAATACTACTATTTTTAAGTATATTTTAATTATAAATAAAATATTATTAATATGTATATAAAAATATTTTAGAGTTTATTAAATTATTTATTTTTATTTGTTTGTATTAATTAATTTAAATTACTTACCAACAAATAGTAAAAAAGGGTATAAAATATTAAATTCTTAGTTTTTAGATAATTTTAACTTTAAAAAATAAATAAGTTTACAATATATTCAGAAATTAAAAAAAAATATATTATTTAGATTTCATATTTCAGTCACTATTCAATTTTTAGTAAATTTTAGCACTGTTCAGTCTTCAAAAAAAAAAAAAAATGATTCCTTAATCTTGAATATATTGTGGACTCCTATTTGTTAAATCATGTATTTTAATTTACATAGATGGGGTTGTTATATATTTATAATTAATAACTTTGTACTTTAGAGATATGATTTAATAAGTAATTGTAAACATTTTATGCAATATTGGAATCCACTCATTCTTACGAGAAGTAGATAAGTAGTTTCCTTAAATGTTGATTCAAGTCTTTAACAACAAGATAACTTGATTTTCTGCTTATGAGTAAATATAAGTTATTATGAATATATTATTTATTAGAAAATCAATAGCACTTAAAGGAATAAGAAATAATTAAAAAGGTATAACGAACTTCATAACTTAGATCTAATTATGAATTACTTGTGAAAGATTAAATCATATAAAATGATTATATCAAATAATTAAAGAGGTATAACGAGCTTCATGACCTAGATCTAATCATGTACCACTTGTGAATGATCAAATCATATAAAATGATTATATCAATGGACATTAAAAATTCATATTATATAAAACATTTGCAATTTAAAGTGTACAACATTATGTTTTCAGTAGAATAACTCTAAGATTACTAATAGTGAATTATTTAATTTAAAACTATTAATTAAGAATTCAATATTATTGATGTCTGGATTACATCCCGACTCTTTTCATGAGTCCAACAGAATCCTGTAAAAATTGACGGAACCTATGCTAACTCCTCAATTGAGTTAAAGAGAATCTCATAAAAATTGTGGTATTTCTAATAGAAATATAGATTTTCTAAAAACCTTTTAGAAAAATGCCCCTACATCTCATAGTCACCTTATAAATATAATGTGAACAAGTCAAAAATCTTTCAAGTTTATTGTGTTGGACCCCTCTAGTAAATATATAAAATATTAATAAAGTACTTGGAAAAGATATTCCATTTGTAAAAGTATTTTTTAAATATATCTAAGAGATTTGATTAATTAAAAATAATCTACACAAATGCAAAATGTTTCTATTTAAAATGATAATATTTCATTTTGTCATCATCACAAGGCTCTTCTCATAATATGAAATAATCTACACAAACCGGCAATGGACATCTAGGAAAATGGCTTTAAAACATAAAAGAATTAGTGCTAATGCTTAGTGAGTGAATATAATTTTTCTAAAAATATTTCCAAACAAAACATAACATATTACTAGTAATAAAAAATAATTTTCAATGATTCATACACATTCATATCTAAATAATAAAACTAAATTCAACTCTCATATTATAGTAAAACCGTAAAATTTTGTATGAATGATCTTTTTATAACTTTGTAAAATATAATTTGCAACTATAATTTGTATAACTTCTCTAAAATCTCTTTCAGACAATAATAATAATTTATTTTGAATTTGCTTTATAAAACATAAGTTGGAAAGCTACCTAAATCATTTCTTTATGATTAAAACAAATATTTTTGGTGAATAACATAATGTAATAAAATCTTGTCTTTCTTACTAAATATTTACAAAAATCCTTGAATAACTCATTGCTTAGAATTTGTTGTACAAATAATCTTATATCATTTTGGAAACTCTTTTCATCAAATCTCTTATGCAAAACATTCGTGTCATATGATTAATTTTATTTGTATAGGAAAGTTTGTTTCAAAGGAATATAATTAAATTTGTTTGTATAGGTTTATTATTGACATATTTATGGTGTTTATATTAATATGTAGATTTTTAAATTTAATCAATATGAGTATTAATATTTTGGTTGTGAAAATCATAAATGTGAGTATTTTTATTTATGTAACAACTATATTAATAGATTTCAATATTTTACAATTCCTAACATAATATGTTAAAAAAAAAATTAGGGGTGATATCAGTCTAAAATTCATTGAAATTTAAAACATTTTAAAAGTTAATATGTATTCAATTCAGATTTAAATAGATTTCATCAAAATCTAATATTGGTGTGTTTATTTGCATGTAATTGAAATTGCTTGGATTAGAATGATATGAAATCAGATTGTTTTGGGATTGCATTGATTTATTGAGCTTAGAATAAATTGTTTACTTCAATTGTCAGGATTATAATCGGAATCAACAATATTCCTTTTGAGATGTTTATTTTAAATTGGAATTGGAATGGATTGTTTGGAAGTTACAAAAATGTTTTTTAAAAATATGTATTCTTTAGCATTTTTGAGAGAAAATTATTATTTTTTTTAAATTAAGAAATATGTATTTTTATATAATAATATTATGCTTGTTGAACTATTTTTTTAATAATAATTATGGCTTTTTACTAATAAGTTAATGTTATCTATTACACTATTAATAAATATAAAATAGGTTTTTCTCACTTTTTTTTTTAATTTCCAATTTTTTAATAGGAATATAAAAGACTTTTTAATATTTTTAAAAAAATAGGAATAGGAACAGAAATCTAAATGAGATGGGAGGAATGTCAATTCCATTCCACAACCCAAAATCTATGTGGGACCGATAGTTTTTATTCTCATTACGGATTAATTTAGATCAAATAAACATAAACAATTATATTCATTTTTCATTCTCATTCCCTAATACCTCAAGTAAGCACATCATAAATATATTTAATCCAAATTTATATAGAATCTATTAAAATCTAGGTGTATTCAATTTTAATTATATAGAATTCAATGCAAGATAACTATATTCAATTCAGATTTATAAAGAATCCAATGAAGTATAGATGTATTTAAAAAGCATTTATTTCACATATTTTATTTAAATAATAGAATTAGATCAATTCTATAGTGATTTTAATGATGAAAAAAATCTACAACAAATTTTACGGTTTTCTTAAGTACTTCATTGGATTTTATAAAGAATTCTAACAAAATCAATGCAAAGTCTATAGAATCTATGAATTCTACCCAAATCTATTATTAAAGGAATTTAATTAAACTCCAATAAATTTTAGATTAAATACACCATGCTTAATATGTTTTGAAATTTTGCAACACCCACCTTTAGAATTTGATAGATTTATTACTAATTTTAAAACATTTATTACTAACATTATTGTCTTACAAAATTTAAAACTTGCCATTTGAGTTTTTTTTTATTGTTATTATTACTATTATTATCTTTTGGACAAAGAACCATTTGACTTGTTACCTACCAAATATACTCACATTTGATCTTATGTGATTTGTATAAACTATATATGCCTAAATACGCTTGTTTAACTCAAAATTATTCATTATTTGTGTACATTGCTTAATTTGCAAACATGTCTAGAGTTATAGACATCAACAGTCTTCACATGGCTTATTTCTTTCTCACGGTGACATTTCTTGTTTCCATGGCTTAAACACTGGCATTTGAATAGGTTTTCTAGTAAAACACAGTTCACATCATGAATGACTTCAGGAGTAACGAAACATCACTGTGAATACAATGTTGGGCTAGAAATGATGATCTGAGATAGCATGCTCGTTGGATGAAGAATCTATTCCATTTTACTTAAAGAGAGGCATTTATTGGATGTACTTATTTTCGGTGTGAAATGCATCGTGGTACACAAGTGAACACTGTTATAATTCTAGGAATATGAAGGCTTCAAATGTCATTTGGATCGTGTATTCAATTGAAGGGTGTTCGATTCTCTTTATATAGAACCAAACGTTTTTTGGGTTTGAATCTGGCACCTAAAACTGAATTGATCGGAAAAACCAACTTTATAAGGGTACATATGTAATTTCAAATGTGTCCTACATAAAGTCCAACCCTAATAAGATGACAGAACCCTATTTTCTCTTCTTTTTTGCAACCACCTAGCCTAACCCCATTTTTTTTTTCTTCTCTTCTCCACATCGTAGCCAGTCGTTGACTGTTCGCATCCATTTTCTTCTATTTCTTCTTTACATAGTAGCCAACCACAACTGTTCGCATCCATTTTCTTCTTCTTCTTCTTCTTCTTCTTCGCATCGCAGCCTTTTCTTCTTTTTATTCTTCACATCATAGTAGCTTGACACTGTCTCATGAGGAAACGTCCTCGTCCGATGTTGTTTCTTTGCTACAAGGTTGGTCTCTATAAACATTGTTATTGCCATTATTATTATAATATTGTTGTTTTTGGAGGAGGACGGTTCTAGTTGGTCCCTGAAGTTTTATATAAATATTGTGTTTTGTGTTCTCTAGTAATAAATATTAAGACTCTCGTCAGTCCTTAATTTCAATTTATATTGACAAAACCAAGGGAACCAACCCGAGCCGAACCTAATTCAGCGTGTTTTGTTCCAGTTGGTTCTACCTCTCAATTTCTCTATGTTCAGTTCTTCCATGTTAAGAACTAAACATAATTCAGTTCCGTTAGGAGCCAAATTGAACACCCTTTTACTAGCCCTAGTATTGGGACTTGCTATTAGTCTGTGAGAAATGATGAATTCTATTTTTGTGACAATCTAAAGCTATGGATTAAGTTTACTAGATGGTGATGAATTAATGTAATAAAGAAGTACCAATAATTGTCACTCATGTTCTCCCAGCTTATATCAATAATCCAAAGCTGTCAGTTAATTTATATGCTTAATATTGGTTTTTTTTTTTTTTTCAATTTTACAACCGTTGTCTACTTAGGTGATGTAAAACATACATCAGTTACACGTAGAAGTAGTGTTGTATACTTGATAGTACAACATCACATTTATATCAAACCAATGTATTTAATATAAATAAAAGACATCGATAAATAATTAAAACTGTTTTCTCTCTCTCTATATATATATATATTTATTTATTTATTACACCCAATTTTAGTAGTTGATAAAATATCTGGTGTTTGTTAATAAAAAAAAAAGTCTAGTACATAGATTAATTTAATAACAATGAATATTTTTCATTAATATAATTATATGTGTGCAACAACAAAATCAATTCATAATTCCCATATGAGCTAGTATATAAAATTGTTTCTCTTAAACAAGACAAAATATAAAATGTAGAATTAGCATATATTTGTAAACTAGCAAAATTAATCAATCTATCAAAGTAATTCACCATGCATTTTTTCATTCCCCTCAATATTGTATTTCTCATCTACCATCTATATGAGAAACAATTATAAATAATTATAAATATTGTCAAATAATCACAAATGTCATGTATATCTATAATCAAATATGTTAAATTAATGCACTAAAAATAAACACTATATACACAATGACGAAAAATGTCAAACATGATCATTTAAGTTATATCAATATGCCGCCCTCATTTGAAGTTAAAAACAAAGATTAAATATATTTCAAAAAGACAAAACCAGAGACGACATTATAACACAATAAGTATAAATCAACCTTGAAATAAGAGTATAAAGAAGCATATTAAGTGTTAATTCTCCCTAATTATCAAATATGTCAATTAAATGTACTAGAAATTAATTATGTCATCAATGTGCCCCTCATTTAAAATTTAAGAACACAACGACGACATTACAATTCAAAAGTATAAAACCTCAGTGGTTCATGCGAAAAGTCCACGTATTGGACGAGAACGTCTTATAGTGAAAACCTCAATGGTATTTCATATCAGTGGCGTAATCCACCCAATAACTCAGAGAAAAAGCATTGTGACAGCAATCATAGGCACAACACTTGTGTAGCACTATATCCAGCATACAATATGAAATTACCTATTCCATGCTTGCCATTCTCAGCGCTGTCACTCTCATGCACAACATTCTTGCAAAAATGCTCATCAAATAACACTGACAGTTAACAATGTAATTACTATAAACTAATGCTACTCGACCAACAAAAATAAAATTCATTGCAGTAATACAAATTCCAAAGTTTGAACTGAGTGGGTCTACCTTCTAGTTTGGATAGCAAGATCCCCTCTTATAGTTTCTGGTTCAACTTGAAGAGGATTTGCTGACCGTATTAGCTTTCGTGAGTAAGCCACAACACTGATGGCTTTTTTCTAGTGCATGCAAAACCATGCACAAGAGCCGCGTACAAATATACACAGTCCACTACACCGATAGCCTTTTCTAGTGCATGCAAAACCACATATAAGAAACATGTACAAGTATACACGATCCATAAGTAAAATAATAATGAGTATAATATCGTTCAAATGAGGTTCGCCTAAATTACATTAATTACTAAAATTTTTCAAAACTACACCTTATCTAAACTATCAAAACTACGAATTTATGTAAATACTAAAACAAATAAAATAATTAAATAAACTAATAAAACACATTACAACCAATGGAAAATTAATTCTACAATTACAATTTCAACATATCAATTCACTCAACTTATATTTCTATCATTAATAAATTATTCCCATCTTGTGCTTGATAGAGTAATTCTAAATTATCCACAAGTCACTTCCAATGGTCTAGTAGATTTACCTAAATCAGTTAAACTGACTATATTTTTATGATGATTAGTAAACTTAGGCACATTAAGCATCAGCCACTTATCATGGTCACACGAGTCACACAAGCATATTTGTATCTTATGCAAATCATGCCATTTTATTTTGGTCAAAATACATGACTACCTTTTTCAAGTGTATTCATGGTCATGGCATACCTATATTGTGTTCAAATGGGGCACGTGCCCCCCTTAAAATTTTTTGAAAATTGATTAAGTTTATAATAATAGTCCTTACATAATTAAATTGTTATATATATTGGTCAAAGTGAATGAGATCATGAATAAGGAAGTGTATTGATGGCATGAACTGTGTATAGTATAAAGCAGAGTGCGGGTTCGAATATGTTCCTTACCATTTTTACAGCCTTTTTCCTTTTTATTTTTTAAATTAATGGATAGTGCTGTGGTGATGGTTCGAACCCGAGTTCAAAAACACATTAACCAAGTAGACCAGGCTAAGAATTTGTGATAGTTTGACTTCCCTTTATGTTATTCTTATTGCGAACCATGAATAATTTACTAATTTTTCTTTAATCTTTTAGTCTTTTGGATCTCTCTCATATTTCATTTATCACTTAGTGAATGTTATAGATTTATTTAAAGTTATCAAATATTTACATTATTTGAAACTAAATTGACATTTTTTAAAAATATATTTTGAAACTGAATTTACTAAATTCTTTTATTTATGTTGTTCAAATGAGAATCAATAAAGTTTAAGTGAAGAAGAGTGAGTTATGAAAAATAACTCCAAAGATTCGTAAAAAAAATTGAGATTCATCAGTAATAAGAACAGAGCAAACTATAACTATTTTTATCTTTAATTTTTATTTTATTTTACTTTGTTATAAGGTGCCTCCCTAATATAAATACCTAAGTCTGATTACTAAATCAATTGATCTAGTGGCCAATTAATTTAAAAGTATTACACACAAAACCAAATAAAAACATATAATGAAAAATCAATTATCAACAATGTTATAAAGGTGAGCTTTATGATTTTAGGGCTAGATTGTAACCCTAGGTCATACATCTAGTTCATTATCAATTTACAATATAAATTATTCAAACATATATCAAACAACATCATTCCAGAAATAAGATTGAAGGAAAAAGAAATTCTCATCGTACTCAGCAAGTCCCCTTGTTCCCCATATCAACTCGGCTCCTACAATAATGAATCTTCACTCCTCTTTTGTCGTTATTCCACCAAAATCTCTGTGATGATGTTGCTACAGGTTGGACTCTAAAGAGGTTGATGATGGATGGATTTACAGCTCCAAATTCTTCTCTTAAGGCTGTGTTGAACAGTGGTTGAGAACTATCAAAAATATGTAAGTATGAGTCCAAAACAGTCCTCAAAACCCACGGTTAAAGCCCCTTATAAAAGTGTATATAGTCAGCCTCTAAGTCTCTCCAATGACTGCTACAAATGGGTCTAGTGTTTCACAAATCGTTGTTTAACAACAATTTTTTGCCAATTAATCATTGACTGGTACTTTGCCGATCCGATTATCCCAAATCGAGAGTCTTGCTTGTCGGAGGTGATTATTCGACCAAATTGGCGATTTTTCAGCCCAACTAAGCCCACAATCGGTAGCCCAACCACCCTACCCAACTAGAAATCACCATAAAATCACCCCCAAAAAAAAAAAAAAAAAATCATGATTTTTATCTAACAACCACCATAATACATTAATTTATAAAAAAAAAAAAAAAAAAAAAAAGAGATAGAGAGAGAGAAATAAGAAGAAGAAAAAGATAGCAGTGGAGAAGAGCGAGAGAAGGGCCAATGCAATGTGGGAGGATTACGTCAGAATCGAGATTTGTGCAATGGTGATGATGATGATCTACTATGGCGCCTCAGTGGTGATGATGATGATCTGTGAGAGGACCCATCTTGACTCCTCTCAAGTGCAGAAGAATTCCATCAAAACTGTAGTCATTCTTATTGAAATTTGGGTTTATTGAAAAACATTTTGAACAAATCATCTTAAATATGATGATTGCTTTATAAAATTTAATTTGAACAAATTGAAAAGTTGTACATTTCCCGTGTTAAACCTCTAAACTAAATAATCAAAATATTCATAAAATATATATAAAAAAAAAAAATTCATCTATAAAACTATTCTAGAAACATATTTATAAAATCTGGTTAATTAAAAGTAATATACACTGATGAAAAAAACGAATCTACTTAAAAATATTATTAATGCTTTTATTATCACTATGTAATTTTTCTCACGATATGCAATAATTTGTACGAACCTATGGCGGATAACCGAAAAAATGGATTTTTTAAAAGAGTGAGCGCTAACATCTAGTATATAGATATAACTTTTCTAAAAATGTTTTCAAATTAAACATACATATAACTAGTAATAATATACAACCATATATGAAAATAAAACTGAATTTAAATATCATATTATAGTAAAACTATAAAATTTTATATAAATAATTTTTATAACTTTAATAATATATAATCTAAAAATCTATAATATGTAAAACTTTTCTAGAATCTCTTTTTGTAAATTTGATATTCTATAAATCTTTATCTATACTGATCAAACTCAATATATAACATCTGTAATTTGAAAATTTACACCAACCAAGAAAATATAGTCATACATGGTGGAAATGTTCAACACACATGTCGAGTGAAAGACAACATTTAGTCATACACATGCTAGGCGATTCTATGACTCTCCAGATATCTGTTATACATGTGTTGGGTGACTTTCAATGACTCACATACGTAAAGTCTGCTTGATCATTATAGGAGAGGGTACAACCTTAGTGTTCTTAAAACATTTTTATTTTCCTTTCAAATCTGAAACCATTTCTGTATACAACTATACATAATATTGAATAAAACTTTTCTCAAAACATAAACAAATATTCTTCTCAAAATATAACATAATATTACCAAAAATATTCTAAGCACTTCTTATAATAAATTCAAGGGTAAAAATCATTTAAGTCTCTAAATTTTGAGAATTGATTAAATTTTAACCTATGCTTTGAAAAATGATTAAATCATTCATAACATTTCGAAAAAGTGTCAAATTAGCCCCTTCCATCAATCAATTAACGGTCAAACCAAATAAAAAGTATGAAAAACTCTTTTACCCCTTACTTTAGTTACAATGTATATAATGACTTTTTTGCCCTTAATAAGACTAAAAATTACAATTAAATAAAAATTAATAAATAAAAATTAAAACTAAATCATAAAATAAAATGAATTTAAAAATAAAAAAAAAAAAAAATCAACCTAACATCTTCATCTTCATTTTCATCTTTAATCCACTTCAAGCCAAAATAATATCAAGAAAAAATTCACAAATGAAACAAAAAAAAAAAATTTCTTCAAAATATTTAAAAAACTAAAATTAAAATAATATTTAAAAAGCTAAGAAAAAAGGAGAAAATTTGGTTGATAATAATAAATTTAAAATATAGCAATATAAATATAAAAAATAAAAAACCACCAATCAGGTTCATCACCAAAATCTGGTAATGAACCAGTTACCAGAATCGATCCATATTGAAGAACAAGGTCACCCACTGAGTTAGAGGCCCTCAACTCGGTATGCGTGGCTGTCGGAGGGGTCCTTTTGCGTTTTCCAGGTCCTGGCCTGTCCGGCGGGCATGATTCTCCTCCTCCTTTCCTCTTCCGTCACCTTGATACTCCGACGCACTCTTCCTCTACTAGTCATCTCTCATGGTGGCTCCATCCGTCGCCGGTGATGAGAATGATGACTAGGACGGCGATGCATGGTGGCCTAAGGAGGTGATGAAACTGCTGATTTGGTGCCCAAATTGGGTCACTTGAAGACGTGAGAGAGGGTGGTCCTGATGGTGGTGCGCTGCCGCTTACGGCGGTGATGGATGTAGACGGTCTGAGGCCATGTAAGAGGTGACAGATGCATGTGGTGGATTCAAGAGGTGAGAGAACTGGAGGTGAGGCCAAGTAAGAGAGAGAGAGGAGTGTCTGTGAGAGAGTTTTGGAGAGTGAGAGAGCTCGGGATAGTGCACTGAGAGTGCTTTGAGTGTGTGATCTGTTGAGCTTCTGGCGATCTAGTTCATCACCAGGTAATGAAGTTCCTCACCAGAATCGGTGATAAACTACTTCATCA